>OZ010792.1:43506827-43913286 GCA_963932465.1 Maratus speciosus
TATTTGGGTACTACTTAGTTATCCCGTTGACCAATTTCGCCAAATTATACAAATTGACAATTTTTATCTTAAAACATAATTTTTAATTTAAATAATGAAAGAACAAATAAATTAGTATAGTTGAAATAAAAATCACTTGATGACGTAAATACGTGCTTTACATACTTAATATTAACTTGCTTAAAGTCAAGTGAATGTGACATTTAAAATCAACCATTACTGGCATTTAATCTTATAGTTTGGCGATAGATTTTTGGTCGACGGGATAACTAAGTAGTACCAATATTTGTTTATATACAAATTATTCTTGTTTCTATATAAAAATAGATTATTGCCTTTTTTGGATTAAATAAATTGTATACATATGGAAAAAATTGCTTATGTGTATGAAATAGGATATAGATTGCCGGAAAATAAGATGCCTATTTTTTTTCTCTCGCCAAGGAAAAATACCTTTATTTATTCATTTATTTAAGAGGTGAATGAAAGTTGTGTATTTTAAATGTATCCGATATATGTATTTAAATTTGGCACAGATGTCATATATGCCCCATATTGGTGCGATTTTTTTCTGACGCCAATGTCATGTACGCAATGGTACTTAACTGGCACCAAAGTGTCGTTATTTTGCTAACTATGACAACCCGGATGACATTGTTTATGCTGTTGATGTTTTCGCCAAATTGGCCACGGAAAAAAATCACGCCAATATTATACATATGCGTATATGACATCATCTGTGCCTTAAATTTGTGTTTTAAATGAAATGAGTCATAGGTTTATATTTTAAATGAAATGTTGGCGATGGAACCCTATTTAGCGATTTAATCACCTGCTCCCGGCTAACATTAAATTACCGAATTAGCCGCTTGGCATACAAAAAGTGAAGTGGTCAATCCGGAACTATTGATGACAGTCACATGACTTAGGCTTTTATTATATAGATTAATTTTGTTTAAGGTATCTGCCTACATTCAAAATAATTTATTTGAAAAATTTTGCAAAGAAACACTATATTCACATTTTTTGATTTAGTTTTGATAAAAAGTGATAATTTACCTTCAAAATTATATACATATCCCTATGAATTTACAAAAATGAAAATTTATATGGAAATTAGAAGAAAAATTTTCAAAAACTTGATCAATGCTAAGTAAGAAAAACAAAAAGGGTCATTCCATGTCAAATCAACGAGAAAAGTGTAATTTTTGGACATCAACATCTTAGATTTCTATAATTTTTGGTTTATAGTTTGTATCCATAGAGTATATGAAAAATCCGATTTTTTTTTTTTTACAGAATTTTAAAAATGGCCAAAAGTATCAAATTTCACCAAATTCTCAATCGCAAAATCCTCTATAATTCTTTAACAAATTGGGTGAGAAAAGTCATATCTTATTTGAAAGCTCTTTTTATGGGCTTTAATATGATATGCAACAATAAATATTTTGAATAAAATAAATTTTTTCACAAATTTTCAAAAACACCATTTTTGATTTTTTCAAAAAAATATGTTAATCTTTGACTTTTTGGCTATTAGTATGCAAAATTTCAAGATAGAGAAATGATGGGATTTCAAGCTATTAATTTTTGAATAAGAATGGTTTATTGAAACTTTTCAGGGTTAACTAGTACCTTATACCTGGAAATAAGGAGTTCTATATTTCTACTCTTTATATAAGTAATTACTTGAAAGAATATAAGTTGAAACTGGTGTGAAACAATAAGAACTAAAAGATCTTCTTAAAACATCATTAAACAACTAAACAAAAAATAAATTAATGGTGTTTTAATAAGATTTTTCAGTTCTTATTTACTAGAAATTCTAATATACTTGGATGTCTTACTTAATTACAGTTTTATTTTCTTGTTTGTAGTTTGGGTTTCAGTTGACTGTAGTCATTCAGGTGGAGAGGCTTTTTATTCTAGTTTTGGTTTAGTTTAATCAGACCAGCCAATCAGAGGGGTGTTTTTTTTTTTAGTTTAGGTTTGCATTACAAGTGCACTGCAATTTTTTTACTTGTGCACACAGTGACATAAATTCTGCATTTTAACAGTTTTTGTAAAAGTGTGTCCAGTTTTAATTTTCTTTTAACTAGGGGGACTCTGCCCCCTGCGTGGTCACTTCGCTATTCCATTCCGTATCATGAAGCAATCCCTATTTTCTAGCCAACCCAATACATAATTGTTTCACGTTTCCATTCTGGATCGCTTTGCGATCCCTGATTTTCTATGCATTCAATTTTTAGATCCCACTTGGTAAAAACACTCTCCTCCCCAACTCCTGACAATATTATTTTCTTATTTACGAGCACATAATCATTAGAGCTTACAGAGCTTCATGATTATAAGAATTATTAAATATAAAATCATTAAAAAAAAGGTAAAACTTATAATTTATTTGAATAATTACAAATTAAATAAATTTATAGTTAACATATTTTCTATTACTTTATAATTTTATTTAAATTTAAAAAGTAACAAATTTATTAAAATTATTTGAAATTTTTTTTCTTATGTTTGTAAAGTTGATAATTTGTAGTTACAGTAAATAATCTTATCATATAAATCTTCTCTATTCTAAAATTTTCACTTTGCCGCCAACATATGTGTAAAATTATATATATATATATTTTTTTCCTTCTATCTTTTTTTATAATAATAATTAGATAATCTACATACCCTCCTTCATAAAAAAATTGCTGAAGGCTGTTGAAACGCACGTTGCTCCCCCCCCACCTTCTCATTAGTTAATGGAAATTATCTTTCTGTAAAAATCACTTTTGCCATCGACCCCTTAAAAAAAAAAGTATCAAAATGCAGAAAATTCTTCCCTTTCTTCACCCATTCTATCTAAATTCTCTACTTTCATGGTTTTCGCCAAGTACAATTCCTGCTAAGAAAAGTCAGAAAACTCTGACCAATCAGATGTATTTCGAGGTATCTGTGCAGATTTTCATTGGTTCATTTCAAAATCGTTTGGCACATTCCCAAATCGTTACTTTTTTTAATAAACTATATACAAGGATAGCTATTTATTAAACAAGCTTCATTTTAATTTAATAAAGAAGTCTTGAATTACTACAATTAATGATGTCAGAAGATAAGAAAGACTGGGCATTATTTTCTGTTAAATGCTGCAGTCCCTATAAAGGTTGGTTGTATTGGGTTTTATGGCACAAAATCCCTTTAGGGACATGCTGTGCCAAATAAAGAATAATAATTTTAAGAAAAAGGCATAATTAAATGAGTTAAAATGGAAATAGAAAAGCTGTCTGTGTGGGGTAACCCATCCAGATCAATTCATATAAAGAAACAATTCAATTAAAATCAGCCAAATTTAGGAATGTAACAACTTGATAGTGCAGTTTAAGATTTAATATTCAAAAAGGGCATGAAAATATGTGATGATTGTAGAATTAAACTATCAAAAGATAGAAATCCCAAGTCAAAACACTCTTAAACGAATGGGCAGGTTGTTTTTGAATTTCTTGTTTAAATTTGAATATTTTTAAATGATTTTTGAGAGGATAGCTGAGGTCATTAATAAAAAAATTTTGTACTTTTTCAATTTTGGTGGCAGATTTTTTTTTAATAAAAGTACTGTCATTTTCGAAACCAATCCAAAAGTGAAAGTACCTTTATTAAAAAAATCTGCAACTAAAATCGAAAAATTAAAAAATAGCCATATGAAAGATCGACCTCAGCTATCCTATGCAAGAAAAAAGAAATTATTTAAAAATATTTAAATTTAAACGAGAAATTCGAAAACAACCTGCCCATATGTTTATCTTTACCGAGTAGTTGCTTTCAAGTGAATGAAGAGTCCCCTTAAAGGCAAATTATATAATTATAGTCTGAGAAATATGATTATATATAACTTTATCAAGCAGGTGCTTTCAAGTGAATGAGGAGTCAATCACCATAAGGGTAAATTATATAATTATATTCTGAGAAATATGCTTTAGAAAATTTCCATGCCTTAGAACTAAATTTGTGTAGCATCAAACTCTGAAATTTTTAATGAAAAAGAAGTGTGAATTATATATGGAAAGAAATTTTACAATTGTTAATTTTCCCCTGATACTTGAAAATTTTCATGTATAACTCATACTAGCAGCAATGACCGAGCTAAGCTCGGTCAAAATTAGCTTTGGGTTTATGTCGATATATTATTCCCACTGAATCATTCTCGCTGTTTTAGAAGTAATTAGCTTGACCCTGAACCATAGCGACCCAATATTAAATATTAATCGAATTTTTTCGAACATGCAACCTAACACAATGCTCTTCTCGAACCTGAAAATGATGGAATACAAAATTTTGTGAAAATCATTAGTCATTTTCTAGATAAAATAAGCAAGCTTGACCCACATTGATTCAAAAATAACCCACTAACTGTCAAACATGTGACCTATTCCAATGGTCTTTTTCTTCTGTGAAACGGTATAATAAAAAAACTTGTCAAGATCGTTTGAACCTTTTTGAGATACAGTTAGCTTGACCCCGACCCATTATCACCAACATGACCCACTAATAGAATTTCCTTGAGCATGCGACCCAGTCCAATGGTTTTATCTTGTCCAGAACTGATGTAATACAAAGTTTTGTCCAAATCGCTTGAGGTGTTTTTTAGACACAGCTGATCCATTAGGACCCAAAATGACCCACTGATTGAATTTTCTTGAACATGCGACCCTGTCCAATGGTCTTATACAAAATTTTGTCAAAATGTTTTGAACCGCTTTTTAAATACAATTAGCTTGACCCTGACCCATTGTGACCCAAAATGACCCACTAATCAAATTTTCTTGAACATGCGACCTAGCCCAATGGTCTTAGAGTCTGAAAACGATAGAATACAAAATTTAGTCAAAATCGTTTAAGCCGTTTTTTAGATACAATTAGCTTGATCCTGACCCATTGTGACCCAATATGATCCACTAATCGAATTTTCTCGAACATGTGAGTTAGCCCAATTGTCATCTCATGCCCAGAAACGGTATATTACAAAATTTTGTGAAAATGTCTTGAGCCTTTTTTTTTTAGATTAATTAGCTTGACCCTGACCCATTGTGACCCAAATGAACCACTAATCTAATTTTCTCGAACATGTGAGTTAGCCCAATTGTCATCTCATGCCCAGAAATGGTAAATTACAAAATTTTTTGAAAATGTCTTGAACCGTTTTTTAGATTAATTAGCTTGACCCTGACCCATTGTGACCCAAATGAACCACTAATCGAATTTTCTAAAACATGTGACTTAGCCCAATGGTCATCTCATGTCTCATGTCCAGAAATGGTATATTACAAAATTTTGTGAAAATGTCTTGAGCCGTTTTTTAGATATAATTAACTTGTTAGCTTGACCCTGACCCATAATGACCCACTAATCGAATTTTCTCGAACACGTGACCCATCCCAATGGCCTTTTCTAGGTTACGAAATTTCTTTAGCATCGTTGGAGCCGTTATCTAGATAAACTTAGCTTGACCCACGGTGACCCACTAATCTAATTTTCTCGAACATGTGACTTAGCCCAATGGTCTTCTCGTAATCCAAAACTGTAGAATATAGAGTTTAGTGAAAATCGTTAGAGCCGTTTTTTTTAGATCCATTAGGACCCAAAATGACCCACTAATCGAATTTTCTCGAACACGTGACCCATCCCAATGGTCTTTTCGTGCCCGAAAACGGTAGGGTGCAAAATTTAAACAAAATCCTTAGAGCTGTTTTCAAGATAAAATTTACATACACACACACACAATTTTTGCTCGCATTATAGTATAAGATTTAAAAATTAATAGTTCAAAACTCCATCATTTCTCCATCTTGAAATTTGGCATACTTGTAGCCATAAAGTCAAAGATTAACATATATTTTTTTGAAAAAAATTAAAGGTGGTTTTGAAAAATTTAAATTAAAAAAATTTGAAAATTTATCAAAATAATTATTTTTTACAAAATAGTGTTACATATTATATTAAAGCCCATAAAAAGAGCTTTCAAATGAGATATAACTTAACTCTCTAGGCCAATTTGTTAAAGAATTGTAGAGGATTTTGTGATTAAGAATTTGGTTAAATTTGATACTTTTGGCCATTTTTAAAATTCCGTAAAAAAAAAAAATAGATTTTTCATATACTTCATGGATACAAACTATGAACCAAAATTATGGAAATCTGAGATATTGGGGTCCAGACCTCACGTTGATTTGACATGGAATGACCCTAAAGTTATTGGAAAAAATTACTGATAAAGTAAACTATAAGTTTTTATCTAGTACAGCTACTGCAAGTGAAATAATATCTTGGTAAATAAAAATTTTAGAAATTATACTAGAGTCAATTATAAGATTTACAACAGTTTTACCATGTTTTTGTTCAAATATCAGGCCATTATTTTGAAAATATTCACGCAATAATAATTCTTTTAGTAGATGCACTAGACAACAATATATAGACAAAGCTCAAAAAGTTTTATGGAAGAATGATAATATTTTTAATTATCAGTTTTGAAGTGAATTAATTTTGAGAAAAATGCAGATAAACATTAAATTAGTATATTTTTACTATAAATTAACTATAACTTTTGTTCTAAAAATGATAGGAACAAAATGCAGTTTTAGAATAGTAAAAAGTTGTACTTTCAAAAGTAATAATAAAAAGAGAATCTATAACTTTCACGAAACTGCTCATTTCCAAAGTTTGCTTAATAAATTAATGCATTGTATTTTACAAGATAAATTATCAACTTTATAATCTGGAAATTTTAACAATGAGTTAAATGAACAAAAGCACAGTATGGACCTTTAATTTCAGGCCAGATAATTATATCAGTCTACTGCTAATTCACACCTATCCCACTGATTTATCATGGTGCATGGAAAATTAGGCTTAAAGATAAACAGATGATCTTGAATGATAGTTGCTAGATCTGCTATTTTAAACATGTAGTAAATATAATGCATTATTTGAATAATTACGGATTCTGAGATTATCTGTTTGTTTTGGTTTAAGTATGAGAAAACCAAAACGAAGGTGAATAATTGACTCTTTCTACTTTAGTGTAGAGATGAGTTGAATATACATAATATTGGCCATTGCTGAAGTCTTATAAAATTAGATTATACTCATTTCAAACTCAACCAAGCCGACACAAACTAACCACTTCAACGGGTATAGGGAAACGGTGTTTTGTCACCTGGGAGCAAACGAAGTGGTTAAGTGAACATGTGGTGCATGCCATCACCCTATTCAGGAACTCTCCCAAACTGTATCTAATGGATAGACAGATAACTGTCAACTGATTATTAACTTCTGAAAAATGCTGGCTGCAGCTTTGAAACTTGTCAAAACATCCATCAACCAATTGCCGCATGTGAAAGCTGATGTTCGTGCCAAATGAATGCAAGTGCTAAATAGCTATGACAATCTGGCTTTTCACATGTTCAATCAGCTAAGGGAGAAATAACACAGTATTGAGAAATAGCATCCAGTCATAATTAAGATCATTCACTGATAAAAGGAATTAAATGTGACATCCAGTATACTGGGTGAATAAACATTTTGCCCCTATTGTTAAGATCCTAAAGAAACATAATTTTGAACACATGAAAAGTTTATTTCACCTAATTCACGTAACCAACCAAACTTTATTTTTAAATAAAAAAAATTTTACAGGCTATGTTAAATCAACAGAAGATCTTGTTTGGCCAGTCTGAATTATCGTTTTATGGATGCAAAATTTTCGATTCTTTGAAAATTTCTTTCAAAAGTAGAAGGTGTAAACAAGATAAATATCAGCTATCTAATACAGTTTCATAAGCTATGCAAATCTAAAATGAATACATAGGACCTCATTCCTTTATATAATCACAAGTATATTTTACTGAGGTAAATATATATATATATATTAGCAACATAGATTTTTCTTAAAAAATAAAATAAATATAGACATATTACATGGCAAATTAAAAAAAGCAAATTTGGTAACACTGTTTAAACAAGAATTTTACTAAAGAAATTATATGGAGGATATCTAATTTTCTTTTAAAGCAGGCATGAATTATAATATTATTTAAGAAATAGAACACATGAAAATCTCACAACAAAAGGCTGAATACAAAAGTGAGTTATTAATTTATTATTAACATGACATGAAAAATATGTAAAGTCCCATGTTATAAACCTTTTTTTTTGTTGTTGTGATAAAATAAATGAACTCTCAAACATATATTACAAATTTTAAACAAATTAATCATCTAAGTATTCAAAATCTTCAGGAGGTTCAGGTTCATCTTCATCTTCCACTTTTGGACCACCAGCTAAAAAAGAAGAAATAATAATTTGAAGAATCATTTTTCATAAAATACACAAATATTGTCTATTTAAAATTATAATTTTTTAAAAATATCATTTATTACTGAGCAGGGTAAATAAAATGACTTATAAAAGCAAGGTGATTAAAGTCTCATTTTTCTCCTGACTGCTTGATACGATGTCATATTTGCAAACCTAATGAGTTGCTATAAGTGATAAATTTATGAGCAGAATATATTTAATACAAAATAGTGCAGTGATTCAAGATCCTTCATATTGTTTTTCTCCATTTTTGTGTTGTTGTATTATGTTAATTCAATTGTCAAAGGTTTTGTTAACTTTGCATTTAATTTCTAATTTAGGCTATACAAAGTAATTTCAGATTGGGAACCGTTTTCAGAAAAAGTATCATTCTTACTAATTTTATAATCAATAAAGGCACATACTATTAAACGCCGATAACGAAGTAGGCATAATAGCAATAACTGAAAAAGGTACCAAGAATGCTTTGAAAAAGACTGTGTAATAAATGAGCTGCGAGATTTTTCTCACAGTATATAAATACATTCATTCTGCTTGTTCACTTGTTGATTTATTCACATGCTATAAGTGTGCAGCAACAGCAATAATGATCCCAAAAAGTAACTTGTTTCACTTTTTATGTGACTTGTGCGATAAAATTGTCATTACTGCACCAGTCTGAATGCAAGTAGCCTCTACACTTTTCTTAGCAACACCAAACTTTTCACAGGCATTTTTTTTTTTTTTCGTTTATTCAACATTTTATAAATCCAAAAATGGAAAACATAATGATGTGCAGTAAGATTCTTCTAACAGATTTCAAACAATAAGTTCATGTTAATTTAGAAGCTGCCTGCAGAAGTTGCACTGTCAACAGTCAAGTTTGGCAACAATTGCTGCAACAAATTCATTTATCCAAATATTTTTATAGGGAAAATAATTTAAAAGAACTTAAATCAGATATAAAATATGACATTACGAATCTGACTGACAAGGTTTTCTTAAAAAATTCTACTGATTATGTTTTTAATAAAATTTCTGCTTTAACTTTTGTTTATTTATCAATAACTTTTGACTTGCTGAAATGTAACAGAAAAAATCAATGACAGCATCACACGAATATCTGATTTTTTTTTTTTTTTTTTTAATTATCAGAATCTATTGTTGCTTCTTTTTTAAGTAACACTCTTTAACATTAATTTAAAAGAATTGTTAACAATCTATATCTAGAATGCACTGCCTGACATAATGAATACTTCTGCAATTTTCTTCACCTGTAGAAACCCTTTATTAAGTAATCTACCTGAAACGAATACTTTTGATGAAAAATTACCTAGTCAATTTGTTTCTTGTTCTATAACAATCAATCAAAAGATTATAAATATATACACACAGCTTCAGTTTGATTAATGATACCTATGTATAAAAGCCTTTTTAATCCAATATTAAAACTAGTCGGATGTACCAATCCCAAAACTTTCTTCTATCCCATGCATGTTAATACTTCAAAATTCCCTATCACACCGCCAAAATGAAACGGCAATCTCAGACCTGCCAACCTTTGAAAATGAGAAATCATAGCACACAAAATTAAAATTACTCTGGAGGCTGGGTGGTTGGTTTTTCGTGTTTTGCAGTCATCTTTTGACATTCGTAAAAGGAATAAGGTTTCAGTCTTTGAACTCAATACAGTAACGTTTTCTTTCACGTTTTCTTTGTGCGATATTTTGACGAAATTCGCGGTTTTACCACGATCTTTTGACAAAATTTATTTTCTTCTGCGACCAATTGATGAAATTGATTTTTTTACACGGTCATTTGTCGAAATTCACGATAGTTTATCTCAACCGATCGGCAAAATTTTTAATATCTTTTCGCGACCAACTAACAAAATTCACTACTCATTTCTGCGACCTTTTGACGAAATTTGCAATTTCTTTCTGAACTCTTAGCGATTTTATTCAGCGACCAATTGTAGATAATCACTATTTGTTTCTGAGATTTTTGTCGAAATACCAGATTTTTTTTACAGGATCATTTGAAGAAATTATCATTTTTTCCCCCCGATCGATTCACAAATTAATTTGGAGAAATTCCATTTAAAAAAAAAAAAAAAAAAATCGCGGACTCCCTAGAAATTTCAAAATATATTCGCAAAACAATAATAGGTCTGTGGAAGAATTTGCAGGGGTAAATACTGCACAGCATTTTTCATTATGCAGGACTTTCTTGTTCGGTGTGCAAATCGTGAGATTTTGCACCCTATTTCCAACCTTACCTCTCAAAGAACCACCACCAAAAATTCTTAAAATGGCATCCCTGTTTCTAAGGAAGGGAATTCCTGTATAAATATTTACAGAAACACAATTCAATCGTGGTTAATATACATAAAGAGGGTTTTATGTTAAGAAGTTTGTTTTGCAGTCTAGATTTTTTTCCCACCATGAGCATTTTTTAATGTCCGAATTTTCGAACTAATGACCAATTTTTTAAAACTTTCGAAAATGAATACTTTGAAACTTTGGAAATTTCAGAACAGAATCACTCCTGAAAAATATTCTGCGCGAGATAATTTTTGCAACTAGAAACAAAAAATGCGTTTGTGTTTTTTGCAGAAAACCATAGTTTCTGACAGGTAAACATAAATTTTCCCGTCCCTGAGAAAATCGCAACCAAACAAAAACCACAGAATTTTATTTTATTTAAAAAACTAAAAAATCACATTAAAACTTACAGACAGTTGAAATAAATAATCGGAAATAAAATACATAATTAATAATTTTATAGTTTTTGTTTATGTACTGTTTATTTAATTTTTAGCAAATTATAATTTTACATTTTTTTATGCCGAAAATTTTGGGTAACTGAAAGGAAGTTTGGTTTATGTTCTAGGAGGAGGAGGGGAGGGGTGTCACTCAAAGGGTTAAAGGTAATTCATGGAATTGTATGTAGCGGGCCAGTGACGATGCCTGCAGACCAGTAAACTCTGATGTTTACTGGTCCTTGGGACCAGTGACTTTTTTTTATCAATTCTACCGCTGCTAAAGATATGAAATTCCATGCATTAGTTCTTGAGATATGACTACCACTGAAATCGTGTAAATTCAGCCTAGCAGCGCCACCTATTGGGTGCTTTATATACCAAAACCACCAAGCAACCACTTATGTCAAAGTCTAACTGAATCTGGACTTTGGGGAAAATCCATGCATTAGTTTTTGAGATAGAGTTATTGCGAAAATCACGAAAATTACAACATAGCAGCGCCACCTATTGGACGATTAACACTAAAACCTAATCAGCAACAACTTGTGTTAACATCTAACTAAATCTGAAGTTAGATGAAAATTCGTACATTAGTTTTTGAGAAAGAGCTATTGTGGGAATCGTGCAAAATGCAGCATCACCTGTTGAGCAATTCACACCAACATGTAATCAGCATCAAGTCATATCAAGGGCTAACTGAATGTGAAGTTTGATGAAAATCCGTGCATTAGTTCTTGAGATAGAGCCATTGCAGAAGTCGTAAAAAATGCAGCATAGAAGCGCCACCTGTTGAGCGATTTGCACCAACACGTAATCAGTATCAAGTCATATCAAGAACTAACTGAATCAAAAGTTTCATGAAAATCCGTGCATTAGTTCTTGAGATACAGCCATTGCGGAAATCGTAAAAAATGCAGCATAGCAGGGCCACCTGTTGAGTGATTTGCACCAAAAACTGATCAGCATCAATTTGTATCAGGGACTAACTGAATATAAATTTTTTATTAAATTCCGTGCATTAGTTCTTGAGATAGAGCGCCCACAAAATTTGTGTCACACTCACACAGACAGACATTTTGTAAAAACATGTTTTTCGGGTTATTTGACCCCTAAAACGTGTAAATCCGTCGAAAACCGGAATTCAAAAATTTTCATGAATACAATACTTTTTTCTTGTAAAGATAGAAGAAAGTAATAAAAGGAAACAATTTGCTTATATTTTAATGCATTGTTATTATAATTATGTAAATTTTTAAAATTAATTAATCATATATATTTTTTTATTGTCAACATACCTTTTTTTATGCATCTACAAAATGCAGAACAATGAATGAGGTATCATTCAAAAGATTTTTTAACCAGCTTCTGACATAATACACTCACATTTCATTGAAAAATGCTTTACTTTTATTAAAAATTGCAGTTAAAGAAAAATTAAATTGGCATTGTTTTCATAAATGAAATGATAGGTTTTTTTAAATCAGTGTTGCCACAAAAATGATGTACTGCATTTATGTCATGTTTGACAATGATTATAAAAAATCCTTCTATATATATAAAAAAGTAACGATTCGGAAATGGACCAATGAAAATCTGTGTAGATGCTGCAAAACACATCTGACTGGTTAGAGCTTTCTGACGCTATAAGGGAGTTACCAGGGGGTGGGGCTATTTCGCCAACTTAGTGATATATCACCAAATTTGGTGACCAAAATTAATCGCCAAAAGTGGCACCAACTTGCCGCTATTTCCAGTATTCTGCCAAATTTCCATAGAAATCCAATAAAACTTGCTTGCAGAAAATAAACAAATTGAGATATTTCAATGCAACAAAAACTAATATTAGCTTATGAACTTAATTGAACTATTTACATTATTTTTAAGCACAAACACCAACTATTTAAAATATTTGTAACACTTTATAGATAATTTTATACATATATGTTGTCGGAGAAAAGGTAGCGAAGTGAAAATTTCAGAGGAGAGGAGATTTATATGATTATTTATTTAGATCCAGAATGGAAATGTGAAACAATTATGTCTGGGGTTGGCTAGGAAATAGGAATTGCTTTGAGATACCGAATGGAATTGCGTTTCGATCTTTGGGGGTAGGGGCTTCCTTCATGTTCAAATGAGGAATAGAAATAGTGCATTTTTCCCCTCAAAAATTTTCAATATTTATTTGTTTTTCTTATTGCAGAATAAAATTACAATTACTAATTTATGCGAATCTGTTACTTATTATTCAAATCTTAATTATAAAAAAATTTTCACATAGTCTTTTCATTCCTAAGGCTAATAATTAAAATTTAAATTTCAAGCATGTATGATGTCAACATCCCTTTTTCTATGCGCGACAATGAATGGGATATTATAAGAAAGATTTTTGAACAGATTTTTGGCACAATACACCCATATTTCATTAAAACAAGTTGTTTGATTTAAAAAAATGCAGTTAATTATAAATTAATGAAAAATAAAGATAGCAGTGCGAAAGCTTCACATGGGCTTACTGATAATATTTTTATTTATGTAAGAACTCCTGAAAATAAATAAAAGTATAATAACTGAAAGGAAAAGATTAGAGAGAGAAAACTGAATGACAACTCTTAATTCTTCAAATGGTTTATGACTAGAGCTGGATGATATCAGAAATTTAATATCGCAATATATCAACCAGTTAATATTGATATTGGTGATATATTGCGATAACTACCTTAATGTGCGTAGGAGTTAAAAAAAACTTATTTCGAAAAATAGGTAGGTAGCAGCAATTTAAATACAAACAGTTCTAGGAAGCAATGAATCAATTGTTTTATACCTATTTTTTCACAGAGTATCCCTTAAATAAATAAATTTATATATATATTTCAAGGGCGGTAGTCACACGGCGTGACCAACTAATTTTAATTCCGAAACTGACAACCGTCTCCAAGACTATTTTAATAAAATTTTACTTTTATAATGAAAGTGTAGAAAAGCAAGTTTTTATTTTCTAAGAAATTCGTTTTAAAATTCTGGTGTCGGTCGATTATTTCGTCATTTTACGAACAGAATTTTTCTGCCCCTGAAAGGGTTAAAATAAGTGAACCGTAAAAGCAAAAATCGAAATTAATTTATTGCTACATGCCACGCTAATATATTTGTTATTAAATAGGTTTCAATGTATGGGAGCTGCAGCAGAAATGTTGTTTCTCAATATTTTTCTATGGTATCATAGTATCTTAATTAAAAAATGCAAAGTAAAAAGTGAATGTCACTGTATTTATGCCTTCCTAACTGTTTACACACTAATACAACACTAAAACGTTTTTTGAAATATTAACAAATGACACCCGGAAATAGTTTTATACTAATTGAGTTTTTTTTCATTGAATAATATTCATTTTAAGCTGAAATACTGAGGCAGCTTACGTTAAATTCACACGAAAAACATTCACTATACTGCTAATAAGGCAGAAAAAATAAGATCATACGAAAATGTTCTACGAATAATACGGCGCAGCAGAGACACTTTCTAGACGTTAGTAGCTAGGAAATTCAACTCAAAAGCAACCAATGAAGAAGCGGAGAGGCTTTGCCATGGTAACGAAAAGCAAAAAGGCGAAGCTTACTTATTACGAAGCGTACCATTAGCATACTCTGATTGTTTTTTCTCGAGCCGGGCTTTCCAGCTGTTAAGCTACAATAATATTCTTTACCCCACACATATTTTAGCCCGTGATATATCAAAGCCTTGATACATATGAATAGGTCTACACCGATAGCAGCCGCAGAATTAAACACAGACGATAACAGCTTTATTCAGTAACGAACGAGCAAGGAGCTTTATTCAGTAACGAACGAGCAACGAATGCGGTTAATTGGGATATGTTGGGATATGAACAAACAGAGATAATCACTGAAGGGGGATATTCTGCTCTGAACAGAGCGTGGTGTTGAAGAACGGATTTGAGAAGGTATTGCGATACGTATTGGGATATGTTTGGATATGAACAAACAGAAATAATCACTGGAAGGGGATATTCTACTTTGAATAGCGCGGGGTGTTGAATAATTGCGTTCGCTAAAGTAAGGATTTGAGAAGGTATTGAGATATTGGTACGGGATATTTTGCGCTTTTTTTTCATGGTTTAATGTCGCGGTACGGAAATAAAAAATATTTCTTGGGATGTATTGGTAGACTCAGAACTTTGATATCGATATTGGGATATATTGTCAGAGGCAGAGTTTGGATATTGTTATTGTGATAATAAAAACATATCAATATTTGTCGATATATTGATAAATAATCCAGCCCTATTTATGACATACCACTTAAGTTTCCAAAAGATTGAAGTATTTGCCTCACAATATGAAAGATCGTTAGATGTCATAGACAACATGGCTGAAGATAGCATTTATAAAAAAGAATTTATTAATTTTAAGCATTTATAACAAAGAATCATCATACAAGAAGCATTTCCCCCAACTGATAAATTTAAATAGAAAATTACCTGCAACTGGTTCAACTAATTCTTCAGGATCTTCACTTTTGTTGTCTTTCATCATAATTATACCACCAATAGTAACCTGAAGCAGAACAATTCCAATTATATTTTGATTGGAAAAATAAATAAATATTGCTAATTTATTCTTATTACATACTGCATTAATTTTTCAAGAATTTTTCATTAAAGTAAAACAACTAAATACCTCTTTTAAAGGCTGGTATCTGCTACCTTCTAAAACTTGTAGAACTTTCAACTAGAAAGAATAAAAAAAATATTTTTAAATAGATTTATATTTGAAAAATAAAAGAAGAAGGAGGAAGGGATTGACATAATATGTTAAAATGATACATGTGTAATTAAAAATGTGATTGCAGAAAAATAGACATTACTTAATTTTAAAAAATATACATATCAATCAAAAACACTCGCATAACCAACTCTAAGAAAGAACATTATCTTTATTCATTTCTTTTCTTACATGCATTTAAAGAAGTGTTTCCCAACCTTTTATTGACCATGTACCAAAAATTATGGAATCCCCTCCACACACTCTGTAACTTCTTAATATTTAACAAGTTGGAAATTGCTCGTCAAATGTGGCAAATGAGGTGTGTTTGTACTATAATTAGTTTTATAAATATGTTTTGCACTGCATATTGTACTGAATGTATATTTTAGTGCACTTCATAAGTGAATATCAATTCCATTCTGTTCGAAAGGCTGTAACACCACTAAAATGCACTTGTAATAATTTTTTCCCATTGGGTGTCATGTAACGGAAAACTTTTGACTGTCCCTGTAATTAAACTATACATCCGATTTTCATAAAATTTGAAATGACTTGACAAAATTTTGCAACAATTATATATTTAAAATTTCAGACCATTCGGAATACTGTAACATTATTAAAATGCACTTGCAATAATTTATTCCCATTGACCATAATGTAACAGAAAACTTTTGACTGTCCCTATAATTAAATTATACATCCGATTTTCATAAAATTTGAAATGACTCGACAAAATTTTGCAGCAATTATATATTAAAAATTCCAGATCATTCGGTCGGGTAGTTTTTGCTCTGTTATATGCGGACTGAATGACTACTATAGGTGCTACATATTTATATAATTATGAACGTATCTAAAAAGTGATACTATTTAATCAAAGACGAAAACAGCCATTGTATTTTTTAACAGCAGTTGATTTGGCCTTAAAATTCCCCAATCAAAGAGAAATGAATAGAAACCCGTGTATAGGGAGATCGTCACTGTTTTTTAAAGCCGATCAAATTAGTGTGCTTTTAGAGTCTGCAGTGTCTGAACGGGGTTGACGAGCATAGCTCGTAGGGGGCAGAGCACCCTGGTAACTATAAAAGCACCAAAGCTATGCATATGTTGAACAAAAGTGTTATAGGGTCTGCATTTTTACCTTTAGAATTCTATGAGGGAGACTCTCACATTTAACATCAAAATTGATAACATTGACACACTTATAATTCATTTTAATATATCATTGAAAATTGTAGGAAAATCTTTGGACACCAAGTTTTCTTAATATACTATACAAGAAGCATTTCAAGATTATGTTATTTATTAAATTTAAGTGGCCATTATTCCCCATCAAAACATATTTCTCTGTTTAATTAGTGTAAATTTATAAATTTAATTAGTGTAGAATATTTTTTTAGAGGATAAAAAGTATAGCTAAATAATACAATAAATTATTGCTATGCACAGAGTTGCTACCCATACAGGAGAATGAAATTCTCTGACTGCTCGAGGTGTATTTTAAGAAAATTCCAGTCTAGCAATCTAAAGTTTATTACTGGCTACATTCAGGGATGTTGTAGTGGAGGGTATATGCTGTATACCCTCTGGATTTTTTAAGGAACACCGTATACCCTCTGTTTTTCAAAAAAGCTATAGTATAACACTAGGGTATACCCTCTGCTTAGAATGTATACCCTCCGGGTTTTTTTTACGATTACACCACTGGCTACACTGAAAATAAAATATATTGTATCAATCAAAAATACAAAAAATTTCAAAATACAGATAATAAGGATTAAAAACTTAACTTCTGAATCCCCAACCCCTTAAAAATTGCTCACAGGATATTAGAAATTGTTCCTTATAATAACTTATGTTAACAATATTTGTTGCACTGAACTGCCATTCTGTTTAACAACTGTATCACAAAATCACTGAAGTAATTTTTTTTTTTTTTTTTTAAAGGAGGCAAAGGGAGAGAGAAAGCAGACATTAAAAGGGAGAGATGTTTGAGATAATTGAATAGCTATTTATTGCAGTTTAAAAAACGTTTAAGTTTGTGTGCTTGTATATGAGGGAGAGAGCAAAATGAACACATAAGTATTTTAATTAATCTTACTTGTTGTCTCATAACTCTAGCAGGATTTGTTAATATTTCAAAATTTGGCTCTGGTTCTTTTTTCTCTTCCTTTGTTTCTTCAGCTTCTTTTTCAGTTTCTTCTTTTTTCTCTTTATCTTTCTGAGAATCTTTAGATGTGTCTTTTGAAGATACTTCTTTAGAAGAAGATGTATCTTTTGACTCCTTACTTGTAGATGCTTTGTCAGTTTCTTTCTTTTCTTCATCCTAAAGTAAGATAAATACAATATTTATTTGTAAAAAATAACTTCTTAAAACTCAGATATGCATAACATGACTCTAGTTTTGAAATGAATCAGGATGATCTCAAAGGTAAAACTCAAAAATCTACTGCAAATGATTTACTTTAGTTATAAATGTAAAAAACAGCAATGAACAGATTTGTATAATTATTTAAAATACACTAGAAGAGTAAACTTTTATAAAAATTCCAAAAATGAGTTTTTTTTTTTTCTCTCTATAATGCTTTGAAGCTATTGGTATTTTGAAAATAAATTATTTCCATTTAATGTTTTAAAAGGACTTCAATGCTGTTCGAAATTGTGTAAAAATCTGTAAAGTTATAAAATTGTTTAGCAGTTATTTTCCAAAAATTGTTTAGTTTTTAAAAAGTCGCAGTATGTTGATATGTTGCATTAGGTTTTGGCCTGTTCAGCTTTTTGAAGCATTAATGTGGCCCATTGTAGAAAAACATTTCCTGTATTTTCTCAATGTTATGCTACATAAGGGTGCATACTCTATTTGAGTAACAAAATTCCCTGGGTTTTCCAGACCATATTTCCAACAATAAAAAAGAATTACAATTCTAGATCTTAATGGTTAAACTTATACAGCAAAAGAGAATCGATACATTAATAAGAATAAAATGTAAATACCTCTGAAAATGAAAATAACCTTTGAAATTGAAACTAAAAATCTATATCAGTTATTTAAAATATAAGAAATTAAAACAATTACGCAGACAAAAAAAAAAAATCATGCATTAAGCATAGATTAGGAAATACTTTCCAACACTTCCTGAATGCTCTAACAAAACTTCGTTATTTAGGGAAATAAGGTCAATAAGATAAATAAGATAACTAAGTAAACATTTTAGAAAACGTAGAAAACATTTGAAAAACTGATTTAATCAGTTACTGTCCATAGCCAAATATGCATTACAATACTTTCGAACAGCCCTGTATTTGATCTTTAGGTTGATATATATACTATACTAGCTGACCTGCCCAGCGTTGCCCCCGGGTCCGTGGTAATATTTATAAAGAAACCTTTAATTTATATGATTTTATATGTAACTCGATTTTGTCTGAAATACGTACCCACTCACAGTGTGAAAATGGTGGAGAAGCAGTTGCAAATTGTTGAGATGTTATCTGGGAGCACGGCAGTGCATCCGCCAAGTTCGCACAAGCCGTAAGCTACCTTTTCCTGAACCATTTTGGCATACTTTTCACCCCCTCATAACGTCGTTTTAGGGAGAGATATAGAAATTTTTCTTTTATACACATGTTCGTATGGTCAAACTGAACTAAGGTTCCACGATTTCATGTTTCTATATTTAGTAGTTTTCGAAATATTAAATTCCGAAAAAGCGCTTTTTTGTCACTGGCTCACTTCACATCATCAAATAACTAAGGTGCTTCTAAAAGTCGTAGAATCCTGAAATTTCACAAGTAAGTCGGGTTTGTAGCACAATTAACCAGAAAAATCTGAAAACACAGAATTTCCGCCTCTAAACCCTTCAAACAGGGGGTTTTCATTTGGCCGTAAACAGTTCCTACGCATTCAATTGTGCCAATGTTGGTCGCCAAAACTCGATTACAGAGTTTTGAAGGGAGTCACATGATTTCAAGCAGAATAACATTATAGATATATGCTTTTCCAAAGATGTTTGTTAAATAGAAAAAATGAATATACCTAAAAATTTTAATCAGTATAGGTTATGATATATTTACGATATTAAAACAATAAAAGATTTAATAAAATATAACCGCAATTCGGTACGTTTCTGATATAGTAGCCTTGGCGAAATACAGAAAATAGCCTTGACGGGAAAAGAAATTTGATAATAACGTATTTTCTGGCAACCTATTTACTGTGTCATATACACAGGCAATTTTTTTCTACATGTATACAATTTATTTAATGTAAGTAACCCATTTATTTATTTTTGTATACCAACATAAATAATTTGTATATAAAAAACAATATTTTATACGTGTATAAATAAAATGTTTATATGTATATAAATACATATATAAATAACATAAAACTTCATCAGGTTTGTTTTCATAGTTGTTTATATCATTTGGCAACATATCTCAGTTTCTAAAGTCCGAATTGCACAAAGATTTAAAAAAAAAAAAAACGCCAAGGTCCCTATAGTGGAAAAATATCCTAATTCTCATATGAAAGTTTAAAAATCTGCTTTTAATTAAATGAAATGTGTAACTAATAAAGCTGTCTTTAACGATGTGTGACAGATGCGGTGTCCGAACTCCGCTGCTAATGTTATTATATTGTAATTATTAGCCTACTTATTGTTAATTTATTGTTAATTTTAAATCTGTAAAAGAAAGATTATAGTTATAGATAAGATATGTTGGTTACCAAAACCCGATTACAGAAAATTATCCTGAGTTATAAAGGTGTTACATGATTTCAAGCTGAATGAAATTTTATATGCTTTTACAAAAATCTTAATAAGGCAAATCTTTCAGTTTATCTGTCCATATTTCTATCTTTTACTTCCTTAAAACAAATTTTATTAAAGACCGGGAAGCGTCTGCACAGATCATCACCTCATCGAGTTGACGGCTGAAATTTTAGGCTTAGTTAAAAATCGATTAGCGTATTAAAATGTAACTGGTCTGCCAAGGCATATCTTTGTGGAAACCACCTACAGACCCGATTTCACCGGTTAATTGGTGGATTTTCCATTGTGTTTTCCTACACCCATTCCTCCGTGTTTCCATACTTTTGGATGCAGGAAAATACAATAGTAAACCTATCAGTCACCCACTATAATTAGGTCTTCATGTTGTTTCTACCAAGATATGACAACAGACCAGATGCATTTTAATGTGCTAATCTAGTTTTAACTAATCCTAATATTTCAGCTGTAAACTCGATGTGATGGTGTGTTCTGACGCCTCCCGGTCTATTATAAATGTCGGAATTCTAATCTTAATAGCACTCTGGTCAATCTGGCAAATATCCCTACTATTTATGGAACACTATTACTTTAAAGGCGTTTTAGTGATGTTAAAGAACTTTATACATATGCATCATACATATTATACATATGCATATAATACGTAATACATTTGCATCATACATATTATAGGTATGTGTATAATAAATAATACATATGCATCATTATGACGTCAGATCAAACAAAACATTTTTTGTCGCCAAATTTGAGAATTGACATGATATATTAGCAAATTTGGTGACACTTCACTAAATGTCACCAAGCTTGGCGAGTATTTGACGTTTGTGGCCATTTTTCAGTGAGTTAATTATTAATGCGAGCCGTCTATTTATATTTTTCCGCATATCATCTGAATAGTTAAATAAAATAACGTACGAATATTTCCAAAGTGCCAGTAGTTTCGTCACTGCACAAAACCTCTGCTATTGTTAATATATTGTACTGTTATTATACTTTCTGTGGCTATGTTGTTAATCTTTACTCTGCTGAAACTTCTTTATGATATAAATAGAATTTACAGAAACTATTAAAGCACCGAAACTGCCAATTCTCCTTATGATTATTATAATTTTATAATATGTAACCTATTAATCGATATGTACCGTTAGAAGGAATCTTCTATAATCCGGTTCCTTGCATTTTAGTTTTCAGGTTTCGAATAAAATTAGCTAAAAACTTAAAACCATGGCACATTGGCTAGTTCTTCAACATGATTAGATGAGAAGAATGATAGATTTTCAAATGGATCATAGCAATGAGCCCGTAGACCTTCTATTATTCCGTAATCGAGTCTATTGAAAAGGTTAGCATGAAACAAAACGATATTAGCATCAATATGGTTTAATGTAAATGCAGATATTATCAAAGGATTTCATAAGAATCATTTCACTTGTACCCAATCGTATCAGTTAAAATACAATAATTGGCAGTGAGCCCAATTAGAAAAGATTACTTAATAGGATTAAAAATTTCCGCATTAGAGAACGAATCGTAACTGATAAGGAAACATGCATAAGTGAGTTAAGAGATATTTGTCATGAAAGATCAAATACATAACACAAAATATATGATATGCTTCCATGATTGTAAAGAGTTCTTGATTTTTTCTATCAAAAGCCTCAGACTTGGCGAAAGAATGGGCAAGTAAATTAAATTATGAATAACAGTAATATGATGCAACGTTTAACATGCAATTAATAGAGTAAATACTGCTTGCTAGAGGCGGCTAGTACTTTAATACAAAAAGAAATAAAGTATGAATTTGTAAAGCTCAATAAAATAAATTTAGGTATTTTTATGCTAGCCGGGCACGAGCGGCAAATCGCCAAATGCTGTTCCCAACTCTATTGTTCATATTGCATTCATTTCATTTAAAAATATAAACTTTTCAGTCATCTCATTTAAAATAGATGCATTTCCCTCATTTTATTTAATAGAACATTTAACATAGAAATAAATAAATAACAAATAATAACATAAACCAAAATGTTTAATTTGAAAATCAAAGCATTGTTTCTAATTTACACATGTGAAAAATGAAAACTGCTATTGGCAAAAAAACAAAAGGCTAATGAGGAGATTTGCTCCCGGTTAACATAAAAGTACCGAAATTTAAGTTTTTTCATATTAATATAGTTTAGAATAACAAACTTGAAAAAACATACAAAAAGTAGTGATATCCCAACAAAAAGTTTTCGGTAAAAAGAAAAAAGCGCCAAGTTCTCCTTAATGTTTCGGCCAGAAAAAGTAGTGATATCTGAAGTTCGCACAAGTTAAAAGCCAAACATCCCAAATCTTTCATTGAAAATGGCTTCCTGCGACTTGGCCGTTAATGCCTTCGAGAGGGTTTTTCAAATTTTAAGGTATGTACAAATGAGCTACATGACAACTACATTTTTTGATTATTTTAGGCATTTTGTGGCACAAAGTGCAGAAATAAAATACACATTTGAAAAAAGCATTTAAACCACTTCAGTCTATTTAAATTCTTAGAAGTTAAATATAACAAAATACTTGTATTCAGAAGGTAATATCCCTAATTGCTAAAACATAATTAGTACCAGCTTTTAAAAGTTTATAAATCGAATACCTCTTAATGTATGCAAACAAACTATAATAAATGTTCAAACGAAAAAAATCTCTTTCGTCAATGCACAAGATTTCAATATTATACAATAAAATATAATGTAACATATTGTGAGATTTGAAGAAAGTAAATTTTGTTTTATTTCTTAGGTTTTACGTTAATGACTTTAGCTTTAGACCGTACGAAATGGCAATTAAACCACATGTGGACTAAAATGATCTGTAATCAAAACTATTGTTTGTTGAAATTGAATGGTATTTATCAGAAATCTTTTTAGCCCCAGTACGGTATGCTATATCTTTCTCCCACCTTATTTTGGGAACAAAAAATAACGTTAGCTTACAGACGCTAGCAATAAGCAAAGTAGATGTATCAATGTACAATTAAATGCTCTATAGCATTTTTAAAAATTTCTAAACATCGCACATTTTCAGTTTTTATACCACCGTATTGGGAAAAAAAAGTACTTTTTAATGTAATTTGTTTGAAAACTGCATCTCTATTTGTTTTTGAAATATTAATTTTTTTGTAGTTTTTAGCGACATTTGTTTCATTTTGGCAACTCAAGTACGCCATTTCTGTAGGAAGTAAACAAAAAATTGCTGAAAAATAGCAATTATATCTTTTTGTTGCCATTTTCTCATAAAATGAAAAAAAAAATTAAATTGAAAAAAAAAAAAAAATTAAATTGAAAAAAAAAAAAAATTAATTAAAATACGTGCTACTTTGAGAAAAATATAAATGAAGGATTTATGATAAAACAGGGAGCTATTATAAACTATATTTAATTTTAAGTTTCTATATTAATGCAAATGACGTCATTTTACATAACATAAAAGCGTGTGCTTTAAGTCTTAAAACTGAAATATGTTTTGCAGTACAGTCCCGATTATCCGAGTCACGCTTAACCGAGTTATTTTCTTCTGATGGACTGGTGGCTTCTATTATTATGAAACAGCCATTATAAATGAAGCGTTAGGTGAAGATGAAAGAGCTGCCGTAAAAAGTTAAAACTCTGATTTTCTGGTCAGAATGGAAAAAAAAAAATGGCCATAATTTTTTCTTTTTAAACGCTTCATTTATAATGGCTGTTTCATAATAATAGAAGCCACCAGTCCACCAGAAGAAAATGATGTAATGGAAATGCCGGGGCGACACTAAATTCTGAAAAAGCAGAATTCCTGTTCTCTAGTACTTATAATGTCTTTATGTGAATTTGCCTCTTTGCATACTAATATTAATTTTAATATTTAAATAATTCATAAATGTGAAATTTCCAATCATTAATTTTGAAATACTGTAGAAGGCATTAACGGCCAAGTCGCAGGAAGCCATTTTCAATGAAAGATTTGGGATGTTTGGTTTTTAACTTGTGCGAACTTCAGATATCACTACTTTTTCTGGCCGAAACATTAAAGAGAACTTGGCGCTTTTTTTCTTTTTACCGAAAACTTTTTGTTGGTATGCAAATTTTATTTATAAATTTTTGTAAAATTGTATGCCATAGTCATAAACAAATTAAAATGTTAAAACACCCTCTACGGATGAAAAAATTAGTTAAGAGGAGAGGAGTGAGTGCTTAGTAATGTACCGGCCAAAAGCTTTTAGAGACCTCTGTCAAAAATCAACATATAAAGGATACTCATCGTAGAAAACGCTACAGTTGAAAGGACAATTATCGTCACCTGCCTTCCAAACTCGAAATTCAACTCTCCCACCTTCTATAAAATTTTAAAGTGTTATCATTCATGTAAGTTAATTTCAATTGCATCCGTTCTTTGTGTTAATGTCAATTTACATATGCATAGTCGCCCAAGCATGGAACGTGTTTCTTGACCTTTCTATGAAGTAAATAATTTCCGTTCTTGAGCGATTAAGAGTCCATTCACGTGCGATTCTTATAAAACTCATATCACAAAATGCACACCACATTAAGCATTTCATGAACTCAAGGATTTTGACTCAGTTCTTATTCTTTTGTTAACATTCTCTCATCCTAATGAAAACATATGTTATACTTTATTGAAAGTTTTCACATTGAAAGGGCAGTGTAAAGTTTAGGCATAATTCAATAAAGTGAAAATTTTGAGTGTTTGTTATTTATAATCTATCTTCCTGTTAATGTTGTTGACTACATTTTTAGACACCCATGAACGGTGAACACATAACATGCGATAAATTGTCACAAATTTTAAAAAAATCACAAATTTTTTCATAGATCGTTGAAAAAAAAATGTGAAATGATCATTAAAAAAAAAATTTCATCCAACGATCTTGGAAAAGTAATCATGAATTTTGTGAAACAATTGAAGAAAAAAATTGCAAATTTCATCAAAAGATCGCAGAAGCACATGCTGAATTTTGCCAATCTGTCACTCAGGAATATAAAGAACTTTGACAAATAGTCGCAGAAAAAAAAAATCAAATTCATCACAGGTAATTGAAAAAAAAAAAAAAAATGCAAATTTCGTCAATCTTTGGAAAAAATCGTGCATTTTGTGAAACGATCGCTGAAAAAAACCCTCAAATTTCAGTAAACAATCGAAGAAAAATATTGTAAATTTCAGCAAAAGATCGCGGAAATGCATAGCAAATATTGTAAAAAAAAATGCAGAAGCATATGCCAAATTTTGCCAATCTGTCGCTGAAAAATATCAGGAACTTTGGCAAATGGTCGCAAAAAAAAAAAAAAAATAAAATAAAATAAAATAAAATAAAATCACAAATTTTGTCTTAGATCGTTGAAAAAAAAAAAAAAAATGGACGCGGAAAAGAAAAACAAATTTTGTCACTGATTCTTGAAAAATAAATGCAAATTTCATGAAACGATTTAGGGTGAGGGGGGGGGGAGGGGGGGATTGTGCCTTTTGTGAAATGATCGCTGAAAAAAAAAAAAAAACGTGAATTTCAGTAAACAAAGAAAAATGTTGCAAATTTCATCAAAAGATCGCAGAAACGCATAGCAAAGTTTGTCTAAAGACTGCACATTACAAATTTTGCCAATATGTCGCTCAGAAATATCGGGAACTTCGACAAATAGTCGCGGAAAAAAAATCATCACAAACTTCGTCACAGATCGTTGAAAAAAAAAAAAAAAAAAAAAAACGCGAACTCTTGAAAATAACAATCACTATAAAAAAAAAAAAATTCGGTAAACAATCGAAGAAAAATATTGCAAATTTCATCAAAAGATTGAGGAAATGCACAGCAAAGTTTGTCCAAAGAGTACAGATGCATATGCCGAATTTAGCCAATCTCTCGCTGAGGAATTTTGGGAACTTCATCAAATGGGTGCATAAAAAAAAAAAAAAATCATAAATTTTGTCACAGATCGTTGAAAAAGAAAAAAAAACATGAATTTCGTGAAACGATCTTGTAAAAACAATCACTATAAAAATAAAACACAAATTTCGATAAACAGTCGAGGAAACTGCAAATTTCGTCAAAAGATCGCGGAAATGTATAGCAAATTTTGACAAAAGAGTGCAGAAGCACACTCTGAATTTTGCCAATCTGTCGCTGAGAAATATTGGGAACTTCGGCAAATAGTCGCCAAAAAAAAGGAAAAATAAATAAAATCACAAATTTTGCCATAGATCGTTGAAAAGAAAAAAAAAAAAAAAAAAAAAAAAAAAAAAAGAAAAAAAAAACGAATTTCGTCAAACGATTGCTGAAAAAAAACCCCCGCAAATTTCAGTAAACAATCGAAGAAAAATATTGCAAATTTCATCAAAAGATCGCAGAAATGCATGGCAAATTTCATCAAAAAAGTGCAGAAGCATATGCCAATTTGGCCAATTTGTCGCTGAGAAATATCGGGAACTTCGACAAATGGCTGCGGAAAAGAAAAATACAAATTTTGTCACTGATCATTGAAAAAAAAATGCAAATTTCATGAAATGATTTGGGGGGGAGGGGGGGGGGAGAGAGGAGGAGGAGGAATCGTGCATTTTGTGAAACGATCGCTGAAAAAAAAAACCCGTGAATTTCAGTAAACAAAGAAAAATATTGCAAATTTCATCAAAAGATCGCAGAAACGCATAGCAAAGTTTGTCTAAAAAGTGCACACTACGAATTTTGCCAATCTCTCGCTGAGAAATATCGGGAATTTCGACAAATGGTCGCGGAAAAGAAAAACACAAATTTTGTCACTGATTGTAAAAAACACAAATTTCATGAAACGATTTTTTTTGGGGGGGGGGAAAGAATTGTGCATTTTTTGAAACGATCACAGAAAAAAAAAGCGGAAATTTCAGTAAACGAAGAAAAATATTGCAAACTTCATCAAAAGATTGCAGAAAAGCATAGCAAAGTTTGTCTAAAGAGTGCAGATTACAAATTTTGCCAATATGTCGCTGAGAAATATCGGAAACTTTGACAAATGTCCACGGAAAAAAAAAAAAAAAATTGTCACTGCTCGTTTAAAAAAATCACGAAAAAAAAAGCCTGCAAATTTCGTGAAACGATTTAGTCAGGGGGAGATCGTGCATTTTGTGAAACGATTGCTGAAAAAAACATGAATTTCAGTAAACGAAGAAAAATATTGTACATTTCATCAAAAGATCGCAGAAATGCATAGCAAAGTTTGTCTAATCTTTGGCTAATTGTCGCAAAAAAAAAAAAAAAAAAAAAGAAGCGAATTTCATGAAACGATCTTGTAAAAACAATCGCTATAAAAATAAAACACAAAATTCGATAAACAGTCGAGGGAATAAATTGCAAATTTCATCAAAAGATCGCGGAAATGTATAGCAAATTTTGACAAAAGAGTGTAGAAGCACACGCTTAATTTTTCCAATCTGTCGCTGAGAAATATCGGGAACTTTGACAAATGGCGACAGAAAAAAAAAAAAAAAAATCACAATCTCTCTTCATTGAATTACGCCTAAACTTTAAACTGCTACGCCTGGCACCACAGTTGCAGAAAATTCTCCAAGTGTCTGTGACAGATACTTCAGTGGCAAAAAATAATCTGCTGGTAAAATATTTTACAATTGAAGCATTAATTAATCAAACCACCACTTACCTGCAATGTCTTTAAGCATTTTATTAATTTTTATAGATAATAATCTTAGTTTTGTATTAAGTAATAAAGATATAAACATAATTGTAAAGCGAAAGTTTAGTTTTCAAGTGAAAAAGTTTGTAAAAAGCCTACTTTTATGACAAAGGATTTTGTGAAGGGTCTTTTTTTTAAGGTGAAAAGTTTTGTGAAGGGTCCTGCTTTGATTTGAAAAAATTTGTGCAGGGTCCAGTTTTGACATAAAAAATGTTGTGAAGGGTCCAGTTTTGACATAAAAAATGTTGTGAAGGGTCCAGTTTTGACATGAAAAATGCTGTGAAGGGTCCTGTTTTGAAATGAAAAATTTTGTGAGGGGTCCTTTAAAGAACCCAATTTTTCCTAAATAGATCCCTGTGCTTGTTACATATCATCACTTTGATAAGAAATGAAAACATTCAGTAAAGTGTAAAAAATGTTTTCATTGGGATTTGTTATGAAACTCATAATATATGGGGAAGTGGGAAAAAAAGATAAAAGAAAAACCCAAATAACTTCATTCATTTCCTCTGAAAAGAAATATTTGTTTTATTCCTATTCTTGGGCGATGACAACATACATCTTTTAAACACCTGTGAATGGAAATTATTTACTGAATGTTTCCATTTCATAGAAAGTACAGTTTTCATCTTACACTAAAATGTACAGTTATTTTTACTAAGAAATGAAAACATTTAGTGAAGCGTTGATTCAGCAAATTTGAAAAAAAAAAAAAAAAAATAATCAGCAAATTTGAAAAAAAAAAATTACTTTAAGATCCCAGAAAGTTCAAGAAACATTATACTACTCCATTCTTGGGCGACTATGCGTATGTAAATAGTTATTAATATGAAGAACGAATATAATTTAAAGTAACTTACATGAATTGTATTAGATCATTTCTTATAAACAATATAAAAAACATTATAAAATAATGTCAATAAGATTAAATCTTATAGTAACAAAAAAAATAAAGCATGGGAAATAAACAGTGCAATTTCCCGCTACAGTTAGGATAGGAAATGTAGCCGCTGTATCTCATATTTACCCCCTGCTCTCATTGGCTGGCTTCTTCATTGCCGCGGATTGGCTTAGAGCTGTAAATAGCCTCTAACCCATAACGTTTTATTGCAGCGGATTGGCTTAGAGCTGTAAATAGCCTCTAACACATAATGTTTTAATTTTTTTAAAAATATCTAAATTGAAATTTTAAAATCCGGCGATGAAGTACACTTTCCGGTAATAGCAGCTACACATGACAAAAATTTCAGAGGCCTAGGTGTTATAATTTCGGCGCTTACCTCGGTCAAGTAGGCAGACAGTATCTTATTTTATATATATAGATAATGGAAAAATTTAATTTAGCAAAAAAAAAAAAAAAACGCATAACAGGTTGAAATTTCTCTTTCAGAAATTTATAGTATACTAATAGATAAAAACATACTTGAATACTTTTGTTCAGGCCTTTAGTTTAGTACCTTTATTACACGCCAGTATTTAGCTAAAATTTAATTCAAACTAAAACACTCTTAAAAACTACTTCAATCACATTCCAGAATTATAGACGGCCAGGTTCCAATTCTTTGCGTGCCCTGTATGTTATTTTATCTATATTGTACAAACATTTCTTAGTAAACTAAATGCAATTCAGCGACAAAATGCATAACTCATTTAAAAACCACCTTCAAGTAATTTACGCTCATACTCAGTAACCTTTACGAATTCTTTTGTGCAGCCTTGTATATCAAGTATAGCATTTATACACACCATATAGTATGCATAAATATAGTGAAACTTAAAAGCGTATATCATAATTAAAAATGCATTTCCTGCCATCATCACTAATATACAGTACTTCGGATAGAATATACTATTTGAAATCTTCTGTGTGTCCATGTAAATGCTATGTACTTTGTTTTATACATTAAATAACTTATAGTAAGCCTCACAATGTATATCAATGTCATTATACATGAAATAGTTTCATATATTTAAAATATTGGCCATAGTGTAACGGAATATTTTTTACTGTCCCTGTCAATAAACTAAACATGGTACAAACTTCATTTGAAATAGGGTTTGTGCTAGGGTGCACGTCAATAACATCCAAAAATTTCAGAGAAATCCGAGTATATTTACGAAAGTTAGATCGCAGACAGACATACGAAAGTTAGATCGCAGATAGACAAACCAAAGTCATAAACACTTTTCAACTTTGTTGGAAAGTGTTTTATTTGTGTTGTTTCAGAAGCAGTTTGTTGCATAAGTTTCAATTTTTTGTCTTTTAACATTTTAATTTCAGCTACAGCTTTTCTTTCTACTGTTACTTTTTGGCTTGCTTCATAATTTTCTTTCATTTTCTTATTTAAATATTCATGATATCTCATCCCAGTTAATGTGGCTCAACATTTCTTTCGCAGAGGTATCGCCTATTTGGCGACAAATTTGTATAGCTAAAACATCTTTATGCTAAAAATCTGAATTTAGCAAAAATTCTACTTACAACTAAAAAATCAGAAATTTTTTCCAGATGGACCTCAAAGCTCAGAAGAATCTTGACATTTTTCCAGAATTTAGAAAAAAAATTTAATTTTCCCTGAGTTTTTGAGCACTTGTCATTTTCCCAGACAATTCCCTGTTTTCCAGGTTTTCCAGTCGCATAGGAACCCTGTATATGTTTTAGCCAGGGAGGAAGCAGGTCTATGCACGCCCCTATGCAATTGTGAATGTAATAAGGAAAACAAATTAACTTTTAGTAATTAAGTTTCATGTACAATTTGCAGACAACAAAGATGTTCACTTACTCTGAACAGAAATCACTCAAAAACAGACTGTCAAAATGGTGATTTTCTTAAGTTCAAACTGAGAGTACCCCTTAATCATCCTTTTAGAAATAAAAAAGGATTGGTGTTATATAAAGATAACAACCATACATACAAATTTCATAAAATAAAATGTCAGCTAATGGCAAAAGCAAGGGGAAAATAATTACTATATGCAAGCACATGGATAAATAATTTAGATGTACTAACAAATGTATAGAAAGGTGTAACAAATATCCAGAAAATCTCTGCATTAAATGATTCCTATCTTTTATCCTTCCTCCCAAGGCACAAAAAAGTATTTAAAATTCTAATAAGGATGATGATATGATTTAAAGCTTAAAATTTTTTAAATGTACTTTTCTATGTACAGTGGGTGATCGGTTAACAAACTTAATCCATTCCAAAATAGTCTTTGCTAACCAAACTGTTCGTTAACGAACCGTAGATCTTGTATTGATTTGTATGGGAATTCCATTAATTTGTTTTTAAAAGCTAAATAATGTATAAATGTAAATCTTCCCCTTATAATAGGGTTAATATATGTCCTTATATATTAAGGACAGATCGTATTTTGATGGCTTTATCTGTGTTGTGTCAAATTTCTTTTTTTTTTTTAAATAAATGGCATGCCCTTTGTAAAAACTTTTAGGATTACGTTCATTGATTATGGCATTAAATCATATCAATTTGTTACTTTAACCTTTCAAAAACTCCTTAGTTCGCTAAAGGATCATGTTTACTGCAGGCCACCATAAAGCTCAACTGGAGCCTAGAGCCTGTTAATTTGTGAAATAAATTACAATTAAACTAATTAATTATGTATTAATTTTCCATTTACTTTTATAACAATTAAAAATTTTTCCAAATAATTAAACATTTATTTAATTTTTTTCCATACGAGCATTTCAAAGGTTATTAAGTACATATTTATTCTTTATTTTGCTACTTTTTTTGGTATCACGTGTACAGAAATATTAAAACCTCAAATTAAGAAGACTGTCTTTGTTTCAAAGTGAATGTAGAATCTGACATAAATATGCACTGAAACATCATTATTTCTTTAAAAAGAGACATTGATAAAAAGTTATAAAAATTAATGTTTCTGATCTGTTCATTCTAATTTGGTGGCCCTACAATCTAGGGCCTGAGCACCCAGTAGCCCATGAATTAATTAAGGCCAAATGTAAAAACTTAAAATATTCATAAGTATATCTACCCTATATATATAAAATCCTAATGAAACGAATTTATGAAACGAATATATGAAACGGCTGAAATGTAACGATTCTTTGAATTGACTGATTAAACAACTGATTATGTTTCACGGCGATTTCTCCTAAAGTATGGAATACTTTGCGATGAAATTTACACCAAAAATCAATATTGATCCGCAGATTTCAAAACTGGTATTAGAATTTTTAAATTCGAATTAGTTTTCGAAATATTAATTTTTTTTTCTAATTTTATAGACATTTTTCTAATGATGGCAACTCAAATTTTAATCAAACAGATATTTTTTTTTTTTTTCAGATTTTAGAAAAGGTTACTATTTTAAACTAATTTAGCGAGAAGTTTGGCCTCCCTTAAATGTATGCTAAGAAATGTATCATGTTACTTTTATTCATAATTCAATTTGTATTTCATTATCATTTTATTTAATACAAACTGAAACATTTAAAATGAATGGCTTTCACTTCTTTATTTTTTTTAAATGAAATGAAAAGAAAAATATTAGGCACAGATGTCATATACGCACCGGGGTACGTAATTGGTGCCAAAATGGCATTATTTTGGTTGACATGGTAACCCAGCTATTGTTGTTTATTTAATAATAAGTGTTTATTAACTTTTTTTTTCTTTTTTTAAATTACATAAATTGTTTTGTTTTATAGTTAATAATTTTTTTGGTTATTTTCCTTTAAAAATAAAAAATAATAGAAAATAATTAAAAAATACGGTACTACTTAGTTATTCCATCGACCCATTTCGCCAAATTATATAAATCGCCAAACCACTCGCCAAATTATACAAATTGACATAATTTTTATTTTAAATAATGAAAGAACAAAGAAAATAGTATAACATTAATAAATATAAAAATAAAACGTCGAAATGAAAATCACTTGATGACGTAAAGACGTGTAACTTGCTTAAAGTCAAGTGAATGTGACATTTATCAACCATTATTGGCATTTAATCTTATAGTTTGGTGATAGATTTTTGTTCGGCGGGATAACTAAATAGTACCAAAAATACATATGTGACTGGTATTCGAAAACGAGGATTTGGTCAAATTTTCGTAAAAAAAATCACGTCAAACCGGGTGCGTATATGGCATCTGGCCAAATATTAAATGATGTAACAAATGATGACATTTAATTTCAACTTCAAAGCAATGTTTTAATTTAACACTCGGGGAAAAAAAAAAAAAAAAAAAATGCTAACTGGCGAGCTGAAAAATAGTTATTGGCGAGATTTGCACCCGGCTAGCGTAACAGTACCAAGAATTCTTTGCGACAATGCTTTTATGTAGTATTATTCGAAAAAAAAAATTGATTTTTTTAAATCGAAATGGAAAACTTTAGGCACGGATGCCGCATACGGTCCCATATTAGCGCTATTTTTTCTGACGCCAATGTCATATACGCATTTAACTGGCGCCATAGTATCGTTATTTTGCTTGATTTGAAGCCGGATGTTATTGTTTATGCTGTTGATCTTTTCCCCAAATTAGCGTCGGAAAAAAATCGCGCCAATATGAAGCCGTATATGATATCTGGGTCAAACTTTCATATGAAAAGCGAAGGGATCAGAGCGTATTTATTTATGGCAGTCACATGACTTGAACTATTATAATATAGATGAAATGATGCCGATAGAATAATACTTGGCGACTTATCACCTGTACCTGGCTAATATTAAAGTACCAAAATAGCACCAGGAATATAAAAAGCGAAGTGGTTCGACAGAACTCTTGATGATAGTCACATGACTTAGGCTATTGTTATAGAAATTGTTTTAAAATACCGGGAGACAAAGACTCTGTACACTTAATTTCTTTTATTTTTAGCTTCTTTTCAAACGTTTAACTGATCCTCTTTAATCAAACACGAAAACAACCATTGGATGTCTTAACAGCAACTAATTTGGCGTTAAATTTTTAAAATCAAAGGAAATTGAATGGAAACCCCTTTACAAGGAGATCTGCACAGCTTTTTTCAGTATAATTCAATCTTCTATAATATTTTTTAAACCGATCAGATTAGCGTGTTTTTAGATTCTGCGGTGTCTGAACGGGGGTTGGCGAGCGTAGCTTGCAGGGGGCGGAGCCCCCTATAAATAATATAACATTTAAGATGTTAACAATTCTCTCAATATTTCTTGATTTCATTATTTCCTTTAAATTCGAAATTTTTCCTTGTTTTATACCAAACTTGATAGAAGTTATTGAATTCATCATTAAAGTTACCATTCAAACACCACCAGCATTTTTCTTTTTATTGCACAACATTTAATAAAAATAAAATACATAAAGTTTAAAAAATATATGTCAAGCAGAATTTTACTTACTACTTCCATTTTTTCTTCCCTTTCTTTTTTTTCTACTTCTTTCTTGCGAGCTTTAGCAGTAATAGATAATACAGCGGTAGTTACTTTTTCTCTTTCTTTTTCTTTTTTTTCTTCTAAAGGAGGAGGATAAGCATATGTTGAAGGCTTTGCATTTGAGCGGAACTCCATTTTAGGCATCTGGAAGAATTACACACATTAAAAGTTTATCTACAAGCTAAATAAAGGAGTTAAAGAAAATAAATAAAAATTGTAACATTAAAAAAATGCACAGGTTGATAATATTTTCATCTCTTTTAAACAAATTTATCCTTATAGTTAACACTAGGGGAGTTCAATGTGGTGCTTTTTGAATATTCTTGGCACCTCTTTGAACATTTAATGCTAATAAACATTAACAAGTAGATAATATGAAACAGATAACTGATAGATGTAAAAGCATCAAAATATCAACCCGGTTTCAACTACACAGCTAAAATTGTGTTTAAATAAAAATTAGTATCAACTTTTACCAAATCAATATTTTTTTCAATTTAAGTAGCATTGCTATTAGCAGGGTGATTGCAACCTCTTTTTCATATCAAAACAAGACCCTTCACAAAACTTTTCACCTTAAAAAGGACCCTTCACAAAATTCTTTGTCTTAAAAATAGGCCTTTTACAAACTTTTTCAGCTGAAAACTAAACCTTTCACAAATTTAATCATTTAAAAGTAAAATCTGGCCTGTCACTTTTACATATATAAAGAAACACACAGATTCATACATATATATCTTCTTAAAAACATATAAAAAAGAACTTTAATATAACAATCATTTTTAATTAACAAAATTGGGACTAGACTTTTCGCAAATGTAAAAAAGCTGTTCACATTTTCACAAAAACAGGACCCTGAGAGAAAAGTCTGGACAGACCTCTGTATATAATAAACATATCACTGAAACTTCATGCACTATTTAAAAAAAAATATTAGAAATATAACAATTTTTTTTAAAAGCTAATCCCTCAACTTATATCCATGTACAATGCATACATTTTTTAAAAACACGAGCTCTGATGGTGATGCACTAAAGGGGTTATTAAACAGAATTTAAAAAAAAATAATTAGCATTATTAAAAGTGTATAAGATTTTTAAGGAAATGTTAAGTATATGTTAAAAACAGAAATTTCTAAAGTGCTAGATTAAAAAAATAAATTAAATAAATACACTTAAAATACTGCAAAACTAGTTGGATGTGCCAATCCCAAAATTTTCTTTTATCTCATACATCTTAATATTTCAAAAAGTAATTACAGATGTTAATACTTCAATTTTATTGCAGGGTTCATACAGAGTTGGGAAGAAAAAAATCCAAGGAGTCCAAAAAATTTTAAGGATTGCAATTTTTTTTTTTTTTTTTTTTTTTTTTTTTTTTTTTTTGTCGATGTTTTATGTGTTGTATAGTTATGTGGTATGCACACTCCAATTTTTAATGCCCAATTTGGAGAGAAAAACATTTCAAACACAAATTTTACTCTATTGGAATCTAATTGTTAGTGCTGAAATTGCACAGTATTCACAATATATTGCTTATTGATTTCGTAAGTTTAAGTACAAAATTGACAATCTACTTTTTTATGCAGTGACCAATGGTCATATCACAGGGGTGATTCTGAGTTTAAAAAAAAATTCTGAAATTCACAGCAAATCTTCTGAAAAGTTACACCAGAGAGGGGGGCAGTGTTGCCGGCTTTTAGCCAGGCCAAAAAAAGCCAGCCGTTTTTTTTTTTTTTGGTTTAAACCACTTTAAAAAAGGCGGCTTTTATTGAAAAAAGCTGGTTTTTATTTTTTAAAGTTGGTTTACAGTTAATTTGTTTAAAATTTGGATCAATTAATTTTTAATACACTTATAAATATTTTCTACTAAAAAAAGTTATAGATTTCTATTAAATTTGTCAAATAAATAAGTCTTTATAACTTCTAGAAGGCAACAGTGAAGGCATTATGTCTTTGAAAAAAAAAAAAAAAAAAAAAAAAAAAAAAACTGGTGTTTTGAAATTCTATATCACATAGCTTCACATATAATACACATTTTAAAGATTATATTTAATTAATGACAAAATGTAGCACACCAAAATGGAAACATTCTTATGTGTACATATGGAGAGATTAAGTTGTAAATGTTAAAAGAGAAAGGATGTAATATTTGAGGAGAGTGGTACATAAGTGTATAAAAAATAGAGCATACAAGAAAAAGAAAATCTCTAAATAAAATTTTGAAAAGTTTGTTGCTAAGCATATTCATGCATATGCTATTCATAATGTTTTTAATAGTGAGAAATGGTGTTTTTATTAATATGACTATGTATAATTTTAAATGTTTACTAGAAATAAAATAAGACTTGTATATTAATAGCTCTTAAAATTAATTAAGTAATAAAACATGTAACTAAGTAACCATTGTCCTTTAATTTTATAAAGCAGTAAAAATGAAAAAATTGGCAGTTGGTATGGCTCTTTTAAAATTTAGCTGACATATTTGCAATTCTGGCTACAAATCACTAGCAAAACCATCCAAGTTTTATTCCAATATTAATGTCCTCATTATTGAGAAATTGGGTTACTTATTAAACTCTAAATCAATTAAATGTCATTAAAACTAATTAAAAACACTTTAAAATGTGTAGTTTATAATTACAATGCTTCATTGTATAAAAGCCAATTATAGCCAAAAAAGGCCAATTTTGGCCAAAAAAAGCCAGTTAAAACGAATAAAAACCACCGGCCTGGCTTTTTTTAATTTTAGCCGGCTTTTTTGCAACTCTGGAGAGAGAGAGGGGGGGGGGGGGGGGGGAGATCCACTCCCGACACTAGCTATGCGTTTTCTCCATGACTCTTTGACGAAATTCGGGATCTTTTGACGAAATTTGTGGGATTTTTCGCGAGCTTTTGACGAAATTTGTCGGTTTTCATGCGCTCTTTTGACGAAATTTGTCGATTTTTCACGATCTTTTGGCGAAGTTTGTTGATTTTTCGCGATCTTTTTACGAAATTTGCCGTTTTTCGTGATCTTTTTACGAAATTTGCCGTTTTTCGTGATTTTTCGATGAAATTTGTGGGTTTTTCGCGATTATTTGACGAAATTTGCGTTTTTTCATGATTTTTTGACGAAATTGGCGATTTTTCTGCAAACGATTGACAAAATTAGTTTTTTTCGGCGACTCGACCATATATCCGACTTTTCGGATTAGTGACCGATTTTTAAAAATTTTCGGAAATGATTGCCTTACATTTTCGGAAAATTCGGACTAGAATCATCCCTTGGTCATATAAATAGAGATTAGTCAAACCCTAAACACTTATTATGTATATCACATCACATACATGATACATCTTAAAGAAAATTTTAAAGGGCAAGAAAAAAGAATGCTAAATGCAACATAGAAGAAAATATATCAAGTTTTGAATTTATTCTTTTAGAACAGCGGTAATCACTTTCTTTGAAGGTGAAATTTTGACGAATTCGCATTTTTTTCGTGATCTTATGATGAAATTCGTGTTTTTTTTTTTTCGCGATCTTTTGGGGGAAATTCGCATTTCTTTCGCGATCTTCTGGGAGAAATTTGAGATTTTTTTCGCGACCTTCTGGGAAAATTCGCTTTTTTCGCGATCTTTTAATGGAATTCGCGCTTTATTTCGATTGTTTAACAAATCTGATGTTTTTTCACGATCTTTTGATGGAAACCGCGTGTTTTTCGGGATCCTTTGATGAAATTTGCGTGTTTTTCGCGATCTTTTGATGAAATTTGCGTATTTTTCACGATCATTTGAGGAAACTTACGTGTTTTTTGCGATCATTTGAGAAAATTTACGTGTTTTTCGTGATCATTTGAGAAAATTTACGTGTTTTTCACGATCTTCTGTGGAAATTCGCGTTTTTTTGCGATCTTCTAATGGAATTTGCATTTTATTTTGATCGTTTGACGAAACTAACCTTTTTTTTCGCGATCTTTTGATCGTAATCATGTGTTTTTCGCGATCTTTTGAGGAAATCCGCGTGTTTTTCGCGATCGTTTGTGAAAATTCGCATTTTTTTTTTTTTGAGGAAATTCGCGTTTTATGCGATCTTTTGAGGAAATCTGCTTTTTTTTCGATCTTTAATGAAATTCGCGTTTTTTCGTGATCCTTTGAGTAAATTCGCATTTTTTTCGCTGTTTCTTAAGAAATTCGCATCTTTTTAAGAAATCCGAGTTTTCCCGCAATCTGGTGGAGAAATTCGCGTTTTTCACGATCCTTTGACAAAATGTACGAATTTTTGCCGCGATCGATTGACGAAATTTGACGGTATTTTTTTTTGGAACATATTTGTGAAAAACGCGATTTTTCCGAAATTCTTGACTAAATGCCAAACATCGATAAAATTTAAAATAAAGGTCGGCTAACAGTGTCAAAAAACGAACTTTAAGGACCTAATAATTGAAAAACGGATCTAGTGAGAGCACTGCTATTAAGATTACCCTACCCAATCAATGTTGCGCTTCAGATGAATGACGTACATAAAGGATTTACCGTGCATTTTTCAATCACGATTTTTTTTCCCCTCGGCAGCAATATCGCTTGCGTCCGAAGCCGCAATAGAATATAAGGAGTTTCTAAGTAGTGGTTTGCTTATCTAAGTAGTTCTAAGTACTACTTGGGAATGTTTTCATTTCTAAGGAGTTTTCAAGGAGTCTAAGGGACCAACTTTAATTTTCATCTTAAATTTCTGCTTCAGTCGATTAATTGGAGTAAAAACGAGTTAATCTCGATCATGATATTTATTAAAATCTATAGTTTTTCGTTACTCTGTTCTACGTCAGCTGTTTGCAGACAACCGGCTTAGCACGGCACAAGTTCCTGCCGCTGCATGAGTCACCGATGGACAATAGATATATCGCTATTACAGCTCCACTTTCTGGCTGAATATTTCCAAATTCAAGAAAGACCTGCTGGCCATAGCCAAAAACATACTCAAAAAATTTGGTTCAGTTCTATGCAATGCATTATAGACTTTTCAATGGTACAATAATGAAAATGGCACATACACCTCTATTACAGTGCTCCCTTCCGACAGAATTTTTTCAAATTCAGGGAGGACCCACTTGTCACATCCAAAAACATACTCATAAATTTTGGTTCAATTCTATGCATAACGTCATACACTTTTGGATGGTACAATGGCGGCACATGGGCATACAGACAAGACATTTTGTATAAACATGTTTTTTGGGATATCTGATTCCTAAAATGTGTAAATCTGTCAAAAACCAGAAGTCAAAAAATATTTCGATTACAATACTTTTTTTCTATTGAACATAGAAAGCAAAATTTGGTTCAATTCTATGCATAACTTCATACACTTTTCGATGATACAATAATGAAAATGGCACAGACATTGCTATTACAGCACCCTCTTCTGGCAGAATATTTCCAAATTGAAGGAGAACCTGCTGGCCTTAACCAAAAACATACACAAAAATTTTGGTTCAATTCTATGCATAACTTCATACACTTTTTGATGGTACAATAATGACAATGGCACAAACATTGCAATTATAGTGCCTCCTTCGAGCGGAATTTTTTCAAATTCAGGGAAGATCTACTGGTCATAGCCAAAAGCATACACAAAAAATTTGGTTCAATTCTATGCATAACTCCATACACTTTTCGATGGTACAATATTGAAAATGGCCCAAAAATCGTTATTACAGTATCCTCTTCCGGCAGAATATTCCTAAATTGAAGGAGTACGTGCTTGCAACAGCCTAAAACATACACAAAAAAATTGGTTCAATTCTATGCATAAATTCATACACTTTTAGCTGGTACAATACGGACACAGACATTTTGTATAAACATTTTTTTGGGGAGGGGGGGGGGGGGAATCTCTGACCCCTAAAACGTGTAAATCCGTCGGAAAAAATTTCGATTACAGTATTTTCTCCTATTCAAGATAGAAGAAAGTAAAAATTATGCATATACCTTTATCCAAGAAAATGTTTTCGCAAAGCTTGAAGGCTATATTAATAAAAATTATGTAACCAGGATATTTGTGGCTACTTAAATCCTGAAATTACATACAAAAGAAAAGAAAGTTGGGGAGATATGCATGCCATAAAATTATAAGAATAATGATGATTCTCAGGGGTAGAAGTGACCAATCCATAAAATATAGGACACATATAGGACATTTAGAAAATTATATTATCGGAAATATTTTGCTATAAAAGAAACTTTTTTAACACATGATCTATATTACTTTATAAATTTTCACTAATTAATGATATTAAATCAAGTTACAATAGCAAATCTCCAATTTGTGAAACATGATAAAAAATTAAGCAAAATACATAGGATTTTCTTTTTTCTATTTATACTTTTTCTAGATGGGCATGAATATTTACAGGTGATTATTTACAGGTTTGTAAGCAACCGTTGGTTAAGTATAGTCCCAGTTTCACAAACAGCCCTAGAATTACTTCCGATACTGAAAGTATATTTTCTTAAAGACTTCCCCTGAGACAATCATAGACTGTTAAAAAAATGATAGGTACATGTGTATTTAAAAAAAGTTAGAATCTCCATCGACACCTGTATATTTGAGCTTCTTGGTTAGTGTAGGGGGTGTTTTTGAAGAAGTTTTTGAAATTATTTCAAGAGAAGACTACACTGATCCACATTTTGTATGATGAACTATCAAAACTGTTATTAAAGCTTTTGAGATGTTTTGTGAATGAGTCAGCATTGATATTGAATGATAAATATGGTAAGGAGTTAGTAGATATTGATATTCACAAAGAAGCAGTTCCTTTGAAGTCATTAAATGTAGGAAATAGTACAAAGAAGATTTTGCTGCCACTACCTGCAGACTTAAAATCTGAATTTTTGGCAGATGCTAAAGCATTTTATATAAATGTCACCAAATACTTGCAGAAGTTACCACTGAAAAATAAGCTTTTAAAAAATTTAAAAGTTTTGCACCCACTGCTTAGAAAGGAACCTGCCAAATCAACATTACCATTGTGACGTTTTATCTGAGATCACTCAGAGACCAGATGGCCATAGCGTAATAAACATTTTTAATTGGGACTTCCAGATGCCTATCTATAAAATTCACATGTCAATGTTTCACAGAATCCAGATGGAACGTGTAAACAGATTTAATGATGTAAATATCTTGAAAAGGCTGCGTAGCAATCTATAAGAACTAAAACTTTTGGACTAAAAGGACTCAATGTATACCACGTGGGTTGGCTAAGCGATAGACTGATCTCCCGAAGATGGGCCCCGTGGAAGGAGATGCTTTATAGACGCGACCGAAAGCGGTCATTTTCCGGCTCTGCTGATGGAGCGATCCGCTCTGAAGGAATAATTTTTTATTATGGGTATAAGACTAATGTGTGCTTGCTGTGTGTGTATCTATGTGCCGTCAATAAAACTGTAGAAAATGAACTCTAGGTTCTTTTTATTTTTAGTTACGAATCTTTCCTTAGGTTAGTTTTATTTGGCGTTACAGTTGGTGTCAGAATCGGGGTTCGAGTTGTTCAAAAAGTTGGGCACACACGCACACAAAAAAAAAAACTTAGCTAACTTTTATGTATAAGCCTGCTGAACTTTACCCACGAAAGGAACAATTGAAGATTGTTCTTTTAAGAAAGTGAGTGTGGAAGAACTTTCGCTGTCCTGACCAGAAGAAAGAAAATAAAGGAAAGTGTCCTGTTGCAAGAGAAAAACCGTTTTCCCTGAAGATCTGAAAATTTTGTCCAGCGGGAAAAGAGAAAGTGGAGGAAAATTAGTTTCGGATTTTCGTCCCGGTCAGCTGTGGGGAGAGGAAGACGGAAGATCGTAGTTCGTGCGAATGAAGAAGAGCGAGGGTGTTTTCCAACACTTGACCCTTTGTCAGCTGTGGTGAGAAAAGGGTTGCGGAAGATTGAAAGAAAAGAAAAGTTTCAGATTCGATACGGCCGCAGGAAGAAAGAGACTGTTGGTGGATCCCTTGGTGCGAGAAGAAAATTGTGAAGGTGAGCGGACCCGTTTTGGGTCGAAGATAGTGTTCAGTGTGTTCCGCGCCTGTGGATATATTGTTTTAGTGGACCTTAGGGTCAGAAAGAAGTGTTTTGTGTTCGGTGGGCCATCCGGCTGAAAAAATCAGTGAAAGTGTGGATTACCATTCGCAGTGTCTGAGCTTTCAAGTGGGGTAAGTCACAATTTTGAATTTGGAGTTAATGTTTCGTGATTTTTTTTAATTATTTTAAATTGCTGATTTTATGAAAACATTCAAAAACTTGAATGACAAAATTTGAAGGTGTACTAGACATGGAAGTGAGTCAGCATTTACATATGTAAAACAGTACTTTTTTTTTTGTTTGTTTGTTGTATTGAAGTAGAGTAGTACTTTTATATAGAGAAATTTGGGATGGAAAATAAAAGGTAGATATGGCTTTCCTGGGGAAAGGAAAAAAAGAAAATTTGAAGAAATTAGTGGATGAACTGGAACTTGACAGGACAGGAAACGAAACCCGGATTCAATTAAAGCACTTAGTGCTGGAATCTGAGGATTATGAAGAAGAATACGTTCAGGCTCTTTATGAGACTATACTAGAGACAGCTAAGGAGGAATTAGAAAAGGAAGAAAGTGAGCACACCCGGTTACAGGCTATCGAACGTGAGGACATGTTGCGCCAACAGACATGGAATCGCGATCAGGCCATTCGTAAACAAAAATTGTAGCAAGAAAAAGAATTAAAGGAACTAGAATTAAAAAATAATTTTGAGTTAGAAAAACTAAAAATCGAGAAAGGAATTTCCCAGGCTCCGGAAAATGCAAATAGTATACCTTCGCGTTCCTCGGAACAGAATTAAAAAAAATTAATCCCGGATTTTAATCCTGAAAAAAACAGACATTAGTTTGTACTTGGTTTTGTTTGAACGCCAAGCTAAACGGGTTAGAATACCGAAAGAAAATTGGGTCTCTCATTTAATTGGGCTACTACCAGTGGATATCATTTCAATTATTGCTAGACAACCTGAGACAGATTCAGAGGATTATGATAACATTAAAAGTATCTTGTTAAAAAAATTTAAATTAAACCCGGAGAGTTTTCGACAAAAATTTATGAGCCATCAGAAATCGCAATCCTTAAATTGGCAAGATTTCGGTTTCAAAATCCGAAATTACTTGAACGAATGGTTAGAGGGCTTATCAATAACTTCCTTTGACGAATTAAAAGACCTTTTGGTCACCAATCAGATTAAACGGCATGCGAAATTTGAAATGCATGAACATTATATTGACAAATGGCCACTGCTTAAGATGGAAACCGAGGTAGTTGAATTATTAGATGGTTATGAGAGTGTCAGAGCGTCGTTTAAGAAAAATCGGTATGCAGAGGATGGAAATACGCATCCGAAATCGGATGAAAAACAGGTAGAAACAAAGAATGAAACTCCCCTCCCTAGTGCGTCAGCCCAACGCGGTACCATGAGTCGGGAGAAAGCATTCGAAAAAAGAGTGGAGCGTAGATGTTTCCATTGCAACTCCAGGAACCATTTACAGAATTTCTGTCCAGAATTAAATAAAAATTCAGGATCTAGGAATTTGGGTGAAGATGTTGAAACGGGAAACTACCAGTCATTGATATAAATATTTTGGGCAGAAAAGTAAAAGGAATAAACGATTCGGGTACGGAGTTATCCATTTTTCGAAGCGAATTAATTTCAGATAAATATAAAATGGGTGAACAGATCGAGTTGGCCATCGGAAAAATTCGCAGAGCAGACCTGGCGAAGGTTCCAGTTTCCTTGTGGAACGGGAACTGAGAAAATTCCCCCAGGATTTTTATAACGGCAGCACTGGTGCGAGAATTAAATTGTGAAGCTTTGTTGACACCTTGTATTTGTAGGCGATTATTTAAATTGAGAAAGTCGGATTGCAGATACGCGAGGTGGAGTAATTCAAATACCAGGGTGCAAGAAAAAAATACAGTTGAGAATGCAAGGTTATGTAAAATTAAAATGGGAGAGAGTTTTAAAGGCAGTAAGAAATTTGCACCCAAAGTGATAAATAAGACATTAGAAAATCGCGGGCAGGTCAAAAAAATAAATGCTAATTCCAACATTAAAGGGTTGGAAGAAATTGTTCAAAAAAGTATAAGTGAAATATCCATGGTACAGATGAGTAACTTAGAGGTTATTTGCGATGTAATTGGTGAAGGAAAACAAATTTTAGAATTTCCTGTACGTGATAAATCGAGTAGAGAATTACCCGAAAACACCCTTGAGCAGACTTAGATGAAATGTAAAACTGTCTGCGAACTCTAATAATTTCTTAAAAATTTTCTGCAAAAAAACGCCGCGCCCCTCCGAGTCCTATATCGCCGCTAACAGCAAAAATGAACAGTTACAGTAAACTCTCGATTTAACAGACTAATTGGGACTAAGATGTGTCCGTTAAATCGCAAAGTACTATTTATAATATTATTTTGTTATAATTATAGTACATATATATATTATTACGTACTTGTAATTACATATATTATTACAGTGCAAATTACATATATATACATTGTGTCGCCACAGATATAATAAATATTTTTTTATTTTACCTAGAAATCGCTTTTTAAAAATAGTAAAAAGAAATGCTTTGTCGTCGTTCATTGCTTGATTTTTTACATATAAAAACTTAAAAGAGGGTTACGTGTTGATTCTTAAGTAGGGGAGGGGAAAGGGGGCAGTAATACTTTTTTTTTTTTCCGAAGCGTGTTTCATCGTTTCAGAAGCTGTTTTATCATGGAGGCTTCCAGTAAATAATAGTGATAAATAAATATTTGACATTTGTCAAATATAAAAATTTGAAATACGAGCGTTGAATTTCAGGTTAGGGAGAGGGGAATAATTTTAAATTAACGATTTTGATTTATTAATTTAAGGATAAAGTGTTTTAAAAGGGATATTAAACAAAACCCTCTGTGCGATCTGCGATCACACTTACCCACTTGTATTACTTTAATTTTTGTTTAATTTTTAATTTTTTTTTTAATTAGTCCATTGAATCCGAAGTCCGTTAAATCGAGGGTTATATGCAAGTGGAGTGGCACTGTATATGCGAGTGGAGTGGCACTAAGCAACACCACTAAAAGAAAAATATTAATTTACAAGCATTATTAAAACTCAGTCAAGAAATGCAGTATTGAATGGTCTGCTTAATGCAGACAACTAATGAATGAAAGAAAAACTAATGAAAATTAAAAAAAAATATGTATATTTATTAAAATGTGAAATATTTTAATCATTAACTTATAATAAAGATATCAATTTATGATTGCTCAACAAAACCGTTATTTTTTTAATCTATCAAATAACTGAAATACGAATAAATGAATGTTAAAATGAAAAAGTTATTAGCCCATGAATGGAAGAGGTGAACTCTTACTCATCAGTTTATCTACTGTTTTTGAGACAAACCATTCCTTAATATTGCGACTCTTTCTTAAAAAATTAAAAAACTTCTTTTTCTCCAGTTGAAAAATAGTCTGCAGACCTTCTCAGGAGTCTGCGACGTGCATCGCACTAATTGTCCGCCTGGGGTCTTAATAAAGAAATTTGTAAAAAAAAAAAACCCTGTCAAAACTGTCTGCAAACTTTGAAAATTTTCTGCGAACGGCGTTTGCGAATCGTCTATATTATCTGACTCTGCCCTTGAGATCTCTAATTTGGTTAAAGAGAAGGATTTTTCTGGCGTTGTTGGAGCGACACTCCCGATTCAACAGCGGGGAGTGCGTGCGGCGAAAATAGGGGTTCCGATCGTGGAAGTAGGTGAAATCTTCCCGTACACAAAGGAAAAACGAGAAGAGAAATCCAGTATCTGTTTCAAGTTTTTCGGAAAACAATTTTGGTTATCAGAGATGTAAGAGAGTTAGACAGAGATTAGAAATTAGGGATGTTTTGTTTTGGTTATTTTGTTTTGTTTTGCTAAGAGTGACTTATATATTGTGTTATTTAGTTTTATAGTGTGTGAATATGTGTTTATTTTGAAAAATGAAAGGATTTCATATGTTAAAAAGTTCTTCCGGCCAGTGCCAGGAGGAAGAAGTAGCTTTCATATTCCTTATTTTAAAAAAGCAACTTATATTATTCAAACACACGAAGCTCAATTTAGTAGAAACCAAATATACAAGATTATACCGAAGATTCAATACTAATTTTTATCAATACTAAATCATTATGAATGAGAATTTCGCGTAATTAGTCAGCTTTATCCAAGCTGCTTTTATTTAAAGTAACTTATATTTGGCTGCCAAATTCGGCGATTTCTTAAAGTGCCTGCAATTTTAAGACAACATGGTGGATGAGGCTAACCAGGGAACTTGGTCGGGACGTTAGCAATTGCTGTGCACATGCTCACTCACATCGGAATCGATTGATATATACGAGTGCTGTCGCAGGCAAAAAAATCCGATTTTTCAAAATGTCACCCACATTAGACATTGAAATTGCTATATCTGAGTTTTTTTTAAGATAAAGACAAACAAAAAAATGCTCCTGAATCCTTATATCAAGGTCAAATACTTAAGAAAGAAACCTTTTTCAATTTCTAATTTTTTTGCACCTCACTTTAAATATAATTTTTTTTTTATTTAATGGCCGCCATTTTGAAACAAGATGGCTGATGAAGTTGGCCAGCGAACTTGGTCGAGATATTGATGTATACTATCCACATGCCTTCTTACATCGAAATAGGCGAATACGTGTGTTATCGCATGACAAATACAAGATCGTTTCAAAATGTTAGCCATGCTAGAAATTCAAAGTGTTATAATTCAACCATTTTTTAAGATATAAACAAAAGAACAAATTTTCAGAAACAAAAACTGCTCCGGAATCTTTGTATCAAGGCCAAACACATAAAAAAAAAAATCTTTTTCTTTCTCCAATTTTTTAATATCTCATTTTAAATTATGGCAACCCTTTTGAAACAAGATGGCGAATGAAGCTGGCCAACGAACTCGGTCGAGACATTGGTAAGTACTATGTACAGACAAAGTTACATCCAAATCAGTTCATAAATACGCTTGTTATCGCGTGACAAAAATCAGATCGTTTTAAAATGTCAGCCACAATAGAAATTCAAAATGCTATAACTCAGCCATTTTTTTAGATATAGACGAAACAAAAACTGTTCCGGAACCTTTGTATAAAGGTCAAACACATACAAAAAAAATCTTTTTCATTTTCCAATTTTTTGGTATCTCATTTTAAATTTAAAATTTTCTTTAATTTTTTAAATGGCTGCCATTTTGAAGCAAGATGGCGGATGAAGCTGGTTAATGAACTCGGTTGAGATATTTGTATGTACGATGTACACACCAAGGTACATTCAAATCAGTTCATAAATACGCCCGTTATCACGTGACAAATATCAGGACGTTTCAAAATGTCAGCCACGCTAGAAATTCAAAATGCTATAACTCAGCCATTTTTTAAGATATAGACTAAACAAAAACTGATCCTGAATCTTTTTATCAAGGTCAAACACAAAAAAAATATTTTTTCAATTTTCAATTTTTTGGTACCACATTTCAAATTTATATTTTTCTTAAAAATTTAAATGGCCGCCATTTTTAAACAAGATGGCGGATGAAGCTGGCCAGCGACCTCTGTCGAGACATTGGTATGTACTATGTATAAATGAAGTTACATCCAAATCGGTTCATAAATACGCCTTTTATCGTGTGACAAAATTCAGGACGTTTCAAAATGTCAGCCACGTTAGAAATTCAAAATGCTATAACTCAGCCATTTTTTAAGATATAGACGAAACCAAAACTGCTCTGGAATCTTTGTATAAAGGTCAAATACATAAGAAAAAAATATTTTTCCATTTTCAATTTTTTGGTACCACATTTCAAATTTTAACTTAAAAATTTTTTTTTAAATGGCCGCCATTTTGAAACAAAATGGCGGATGAAGCTGGCCAACGAACTCGGTCGAGACATTGGTATATACTACGTACACACCGAATTACATCCAAATTGGTTCATAAATACGAGAGTTACAGTGTGACAAATGTCAGATATATATATATGTCAATTTTGAATGGATGGTGGTTTCGGGGTCTGGGGGTCATGATCGATGAAAATATACTAAAATTTTTTGAAATCGATTTCCTCCGAACGGCTGCAATAGGTAGCTTTTTGTAATGAAAGCTACCTAAAAGAAGAGTTAAGTGGAGTTAAATTGTTTTTATGAAAGACTATTGAGTCAGTATTAAGAAGGAAGAGGATTAGAAATGTAACTATTCTTGGATGTTTTAGACATTTAATTATAAATGCTTTTTATTTTGGCTTGATAAAAAGGAAAAAATTTAATTGGAGAAAGTAAATAAGTTGAAATTTAGAAATTGTATTTTGAATAAAAACTTGTATTTTGAGTTAGTAATTGTATTTTGTACAGAATATTTAGAATATACATTTTGGTTCTTAATGATAATATTGTTAATATTATTCATTTAAATTATTTTAAACTGAGAAAAAAAAAACCTATTGTTTTGAAACAAGTAAAGGTTAAGAAGAACCTTTTGATAGAATTACTTGAAAATTTTGGTTTACTGATTTTTGTTAAAAAAGGTTTTAAATCAGTTAGTGAGGGACTGAATTGCTATATGTCTGTGTAGAATACAGAGATTATATATTATTAAGAATAATTTGAGTGTTTGTTTTATTATTGTGTTAAAATTCTTTTAAGCAACTTATCGTGTATAAATAGATTAAACATGTTTTGTTTTACTAGTCTATTAGAATTCACTCTTAAGAAATTTATCCATATATATATATATTATTGTTGTTATCCATGTGAATGTGAGCGAGCGAACTCTTATTGGAAGTACCTGTGATGTTTAAAATTTTTATCTATTCTGATTGTGTTAAAAGAAAATTCGTAATGAAGGTTCAGGTTTGTTATAAAATTGTTGAAGTGCTATTCATTAATCTTAGAATTATTATATAACTGTGTGCAATTGTATTGTGTTTACTGTGTTTATTATGTTTATTGTGTGTTATGCTGAATCCCTTCCATGGTAACGGAGTACCTTCTGATAAATGTTTTTGATTTTGAAATTTTATTAATTTTGAAGTAGATAGCATTGTTAGGGATAGCATTAACTCCGAATTTCACTGAAATTGTGCTCCCTAGTGTAAAAAATTTTCCCTTAAAGGAAAATTTATATGGGGCATGGAGAGGCTGTGACGTTTTATCTGAGATCACTCAGAGACCAGATGGCCATAGCGTAATAAACATTTTTAATTGGATCCTCCAGATGCCTATCTATAAAATTCACATGTCAATGTTTCACAGAATCCAGATGGAACGTGTAAACAGATTTAATGATGTAAATATCTTGAAAAGGCTGCGTAGCAATCTATAAGAACTAAAACTTTTGGGCTAAAAGGACTCAATGTATACCACGTGGGTTGGCTAAGCGATAGACTGATCTCTCGAAGATGGGCCCCGTGGAAGGAGATGCTTTTTAGACGCGACCGAAAGCGGTCATTTTCTGGCTCTGCTGATGGAGCGATCCGCTCCGAAGGGATAATTTTTTATTATGGGTATAAGACTAATGTGTGCTTGCTGTGTGTGTATCCATGTGCCATCAATAAAACTGAAGAAAATGAACTCCAGGTTCTTTTTATTTTTAGTTACGAATCTTTCCTTAGGTTAGTTTTATTTGGCATTACACCATCTATAAGATGTCTAGCCAATATATTGCCACAGGTAATATCGGAAAGCAAAGTTGACAAACTCACAGATGAGTGGAACATTTATGTAAATGATGATATCTGTGAAGAATGGGGCTTTAATCTGACCTGGCAACCAGTAGATCACTACTGGAAAAATGTCCTTTCCATGACTGACAGTAAACAACTTCCTAAATACAAATATTTGGGGATTTTAGTGAAAGCCATCTTAACTTTTTCACATGGGCAGGTAGTTTCAGTAGAAAAAGGATTTTCTCTAAATAAGAGAATGCTGACGTCCGAAAGATCCTCTTTAAGCCTTGACACAATAAGAGGTTTGAGACTAATAAAAGATGCTGTTGGTGGGAAAGCTGTAGAAGCTTGCATAACAAAAGAAATGATCCAATTTTACAAAGATGCTTACTCTAAATATAAAATTCAAAAAGAATTTGAAAAATCATCAAAAGTTTTAAAATAAATAAAAACTAAAATAAAATTTAAAATAAATAAAAACGATGTATCACAGCTGAATACACGATAAAAGAAACTAAAATAATCTCAATAAAAGAGAGCACAATGTTGAATGATAGAAATAAATCAGTGAGTGAGTGATCAAGCAAAGCGACGCACGTGAAAACATCAACAAGTCATTCAGAAAGATTTCTTTCCTGATGCCATATCCAAAAGAGAAATAAACAGACAATGAAGCGAAGGAGATTAAGCTGTCTCCACAGACAAGAGAAATAAACAGACAATGAAGCCAAGGAGATTAAGCAGTCTCCACAGACATTGACGTTTAATCTCCTGCTTCGAAGGCGTGTTTAAAAATCCAGCGATCTACGCCCAGACCTGCCAGCCTTTGAAAATGAGAAATCGTAGCACACAAAATTTAAATTAATCTAGAGGTTGGTTGGTTGGTTTTTCGTGTTTCGCAGCCATCTTTTGACATTCGTAAAAGGAATAAGGTTTCAGTCTTTCAACAACTCAATATATTTTTTTCCTCTGAAAATCTTTATACGATTTTTAGAGTTTCTTCTCATTTCAAAGCGGTTTTCTTTTTTTTTTTTTTTTTTGATTTGTAAAAGGAGCCTGGTTCTAATTTTTTAGCCCAGTGCAGTAAATTTTGACGAAATTCGCAATTTTTTTCCCGCGATCATTTCAGGATATTCACATTATTATTATTATTTTTCCAAAAATCTTAATTCACATTTTTCTATCACGATTCTTACTAGAAATCTGCACTATTTACCACGAATTTTTGATGAAATTCGCATTTTTTACCGTAATCCTTTAACGAATTTTGCGTTTTTTACTACGACCCTTTGAAGAAATAAGTGTTTTCTTTCCACAATCTTTTGGTGAAATTTATGTTTTGTTTATGCGATATTTTGACAAAATTTACGTTTTTACCACGATCCTTTGACGAAATTTATTTTCTTCTGTGACCAATTGACGAAATTAATATTTTTACACGGTCATTTGTCAAAATTAGCGATAGTTTATCGCAACTGATTGGCAAAATTTTCAATATCTTTTCGCGACCAATTAACGAAATTCGCTATTCGTTTCCACGACCTTTTGACGAAATTTGCAATATTTTCCCCTCGATAGTTTATCGAAATTCGTGATATTTTGCACACTTTTTTGACGAAATTCGCAATTTCTTTCTGAACTCTTAATGAAATTAGCGATTTTATTCAGCGACCAATAGAAGATAACCACTATTTGTTTCTGAAACCTTTGACGAAATACCTGATATTTTTATGTGATCATTTGAAGAAATTCTCAATTTCTTCTGCGATCGATTCATGAATTAATTTGGGGAAATTCCATTAAAAAAAAAAAAAAAAATTGCGGACTTTGAAGAAATTTCAAAATATACTCGCAAAAGAATCGCACGTCTGTGGAAGAATTTACAGGGGGAATACTGCACAGCATTTTTCTTTATGCAGGACTCTCCTTTTCCATGTGCAAATCGTGCGATTTTGCACACTATTTCAAACCTTGCCCCTCAAAGAACCACCTCCCCCCTCCAGAAATTCTTAAAATAGCACCCTTGTTTCTAAGAAAGGGAATTCCTGTATAAATATTTTCAGAAACACGATTCCCTCGTGGTTAATATACATAAAGAGGGTTTTTATGTTAAGAAGTTTGTTTTGCAGCCAAGATTTTTTTTTTTCCATGAGTATTTTTTAATGTCCGAATTTTCGGACTAATGCCCAATTTTTTAAAAACTTTCGGAAATGAATACTTTGAAATTTTGGAAATTTCAGAACAGAATCACAATTGAAAAACATGCTGCGGAGGATAAAAATTGCGACTAGAAACAAAAAATGCATTTGTGTATATTTTGCAAAAAATCGTAGTTTAAGACCGATTTTCGTAGCATCGTAGTTTATAGATCCAAATCGTAGCAACTACGATTTCACACCATCCTTCTCATTTGTAATTGGCTGAAAGCGGGAGCATCGTATGCAGGATTGAGCTATTGCTCTTGTATTGAAATACAGTAGAAAACAAAACAGCAGAAACGATCATAAATGCTAGCGGGCGGCGATATTAATACCAGATACATGAGAATATAGGAAATACAGGACAGAGAAATATAGGACATTTTTGAAGGTTATTTTATAAATATAGGAAATATAGGACAACTGTGACCCCTGTCTGACTGTAACCAATAAAATACACCAATATTAAAAATACAATTAGTGTGCTAAAACTACTTTGTAAACTTCTTTAGCACTATAGTTTCCTTATAATAGCCAAAGAAAAATATGAATTTTAAATTCATGAAATAAGGAAATACATCAGCTAAAAATTCTTGAAATAGAAGAAATTCTTAGAAACCACCACCCCTGTATTAGTATCTAACATAGGAGAAAATTACATATTTATTTATTTTTAAATAGATAAGGCAAAAAGAGTATTAATAACTATGACAACCACTACACATAAAACTAACCTTTAAATCAGCATTGAGGCCAATAATAGCTGTAGGTGTAAATGCTAAAGATAGGAAATGTGATAAGGAAAACCAATACCAAAACTGGGCAAAGACCAACATTCCAACAACTGCAGCCATATTTGTGTGACCAGTTCTGGACTGAAGAGAAATTGTAACATTTCGCCCACCTAGAAAAAAAAAAAATACATATTCATTATAGAAAAGTGAAAGTTAATTGACAAATTAGACAAAAAAATTATTTATAAAATCTAATGGAACCCACATAAAATAAAGTTAATGTTTAAAAAACATGTCAAGTATAATGCTACTTGATCTAAATTTTGGGGCTTTAAAGGAACACATTAGCAAAGGGAATTTGAGATTTCCCTGACCCTTAAGTGTGCTCCTTGGAGGAAATCCCACTGAATATAAAACTGAAAGCAGAATATGAAGATTGGTTTTGGTATACAAAAGAATAATAATAATCAACTTTGCAGAAATTAATTTTTTTTGTTTATCCATCCACATTAATAAAATAAAGCATTCGGGGAAAAAGGTACATAAGCCACATTTGCCTTGTTTCGCTAAAAACAGTTTTAAAGGTTTTGGTGAAATCGTGAAATCATGTATTGGTTAATTGATGGATGATTTCATAGAATAAAAGTGTAGCAGGCAAGGAAAAAAAATATATATATATATTTTTTGTAACAAATTTATTAACGAATGTTTATAAAAAGTAGCTTATAACTATAGGTGCAGATTCCCAAAATCTGGAAGGATCTCCTAAACCCAAAAAATCCAGTAGCCACATTGTGAAACAAACACATAAAAACAATAGTATTTGTATAGAGGAGGAGGGGGTGGAACTAAATTCAAAGTGAAAATTAAGTTATTTAATATATATACATGTACAAGAAAACACAGACTATTACATCAAATGCATATGTTTAATCGCCAATTCTTTAAATTTGATTATTAAGTGTAATACAAGTCTTGTTCATTCAGAAGATATAGTTGGGCAAGATATATTTTAAAAAAATGTATAAATGTATCATTCCTTTTTGTGGGAAAGGAGATGAGCGGGTTCCATCCCACCCTGTGGGATTAATCCTGTCCTCCTAATCCCAGGGCATTAAGCATGCGGGGGGGGGGGGGGACAGACTCCTCCGGTCGGATTTCTGCACGTCTGGCGCCTCGGGGATTACGCTAATCCTGTGCCGAGGATTAGAGCTGGCTCCCGGGTTCGTGCTGCCGCCTAGGCCTGCGTGCCAACGATGTTTGCCGGCTGAGCGCCACTAATCCCCTACTCGGCATGCAGGCCCACGCGCTCATTCTGTTCATTCTATCGGGTGGCAGCGAGGGACAGAGACTCCAGAGCTCCGCCTCTCGCGCCGATGGTTCCCCGCCAATGGACTATCTCGTGCCGGCCGCTGCCGGATGCCTTGGTCCGGCCATCGAGTATTTTATTAATCATAGCAGTGGGAAATATTAGACAAAACAATTTCTTACTTTGATTTTGTCATATAAAAAATTGTGAATGTGTGAAATTATTTTATGCTATAAAAATTAAAACACACTTCAGACATTTATTTTTCAATGTAATGCAGTTTGCTGTGTTAAACAGATCATTCTGGAATGTTGGAATTATGAAGGAAAATACACAGATTTGATTTTTTAACATAAAAATTTGCCGTTTGCAGAAAAAAAAAAAAAAAAAAAAAACAAGTTGGAAATTGCTCGTCAAACGTGGCAAATGAGGTGCGTTCGTACTATAACTAGTTTTATAATTATTTTTTGCACACCATATTGTACTGAATGTATATTTTTTTGCGCTTCATAAGTGCATAGTCTGTAACATCATTAAAATGCACTTACAATAATTTTTTCCCCATTCCCCGTAATGTAACGGAAAACTTTTGACTGTCCCTGTAATTAAACTATACATTCGATTTTCATAAAATTTGAAATGGCTCGACAAAATTTTGCAGCAATTATATATTTAAAATTTCAGACCATTCGGAAGGCTGTAAAATCATTAAAATGCATTTGCAATAATTTTTTCCCATTGGCCATAATGTAACGGAAAAATTTTGGGTGTCCCTGTAATTAAACTATACATCCGATTTTCATAAAATTGGAAATGGCTCAACAAAATTTTGCAGCAATTATATATTAAAAATTTCAGACCATTCGGAAGGCCGTAAAATCATTAAAATGCATTTGCTATAATTTTTTCCCATTGGCTTTAATGTAACGGAAAACTTTTGGGTGTCCCTGTAATTAAACTATACGTCCGATTTTCATAAAATTGGAAATGGCTTGACAAAATTTTGCAGCAATTATATATTAAAAATTTCCGATCATTCGGTCGGGTAGTTTTTGCTCTGTTATATGCGGACGGACGGACAGACAGACAGACGGACGGACTGAACGACGACTATAGGTGCTACGTATTTATATAATTACGAACGCACCTAAAAAGGCACCCCTGTATAACACATGGTGTGCCGAAAATAATAACTGTTGATAATAATAAAACTGATAAGAAATAATTTAAAAATAATCTTACTTTAAGGAAACATTGATGACACCAGAAGTAGAATAAAATCTTATTTTATTCATTCTACCTTGAGTGGTGGGAAGGCATAGAAAAGAACTTAGTTGGTTACCGTACATTGCGGAAAACGTTCTACATAGAGAATTAAACTTTAAAAGGAATTCCATGACGTTAATGATGCAGACTGATGCTGGTTGAAATTATTCTTTAGAGAATGGCTTGATAATAAAATGTCCAAGTCGAAATTATATTGTCAAAAATACACTATGAAAGTTTATAAAAATCTGTTAAAATCTAGCTGCACTTGGTATATATACCATGCAAACGGGGTTTATATTAGTGCATGCAAATTAACTTTAAATCTATTAGCTAAATTAAAATTTTGTATTATGAGCAGCACGTATAAAAATAGCAAAAACAAAAGAGAAACCTTCTGAAAGAGAGAGTACATTTAATTCGCGGAGCGAAGACACACCCTTAATATGATGTGGACGGACGTCATTACGATATGCGCTGGTCTAAAAATAGATCAGAGGAGAGGGGGAAAAGCTGAAACAAAAACTATCTGTTAGCTTTTGGTAAAAAGAAAAAAATAACGCTTCGAATGATGTGTTGAGCAGAAAAAAAAAATTACAGGTGCGAAATAAGAATGCTGCATTACAATTAAAAGACAAATGTGATTACTACATCACACATGGCGACTGAGACATCGGAAGCTAGTGGTCAAAGCAAAAAATTAGTTGTCACATGCAGACTGGCGACTGTGAATCTGCACCTATACTTATAACCTTATACTTATAATCTTCTTCATTCAAATTAACCTACACATTTTTAGATGTAAAAAGGACACAGTTTATTACAAATTATGATTTATTGTCGATTATTATAAACTGTTTTATATCAATAAGTTTATATTCACAAATCAACAAAATCTCTAAACTTTTTGTTTTCTATACTTTCTATTAATCGACTTCAAAATTTAAGTTACCAGTTTCATTTATATTCTCGTCATCCTGGTCTGCAGTTTCTACAACATTCTGTTCCTCAGATGCCTCAAAAATAGCTAGGTAGCAGCTGTGGCTGAAAGGAGGTGTATACTGAAGCATTTTTCTTAAATTGGCAAGCCTTTTGTTATTAAGTTTCAGTCACAGATTCTTTGTATTTGCTGTTCAAGGTGTTTTAGAATATTATCGGACTGAAAAGAGAGCTTTTTTCCTCGTTTTCCAACATTAACTTTCTTGAAAATGTACAATTTTGACATCAAAAAGGGCATAAGCTACAATGGGAATTTAAATAACATTCTATAGTCAAAATACGAATTATGACATTTATTGTGAATCAATGGTGTGATGTTCCTTCACTATTTGAATATCTGTGTAGTGCGCCGAAACTAATAAAAAGCATGCTAAAACATGAAAATTATTGTACTGACTAATAAAGGTCTCATGCTACACTAAAAATACTGCAAAAACTTTGTAAGCCACAATGTTAATTACTTATTAATACATCTTCTGATGAAAAATTAGAACAGCAATTCATTAGAGAATAATCTCTGTCATTTATACTATTATCTGAATCAAAGTCATTTTCACTATTTTTTGAATCACTTTCAAACACTATTCGTTTACACTGCATCTGTTGCTTGTTCACTGTTATATTATAAAAACATTACACTAGCATCCATCAGGCCGAAGTGTCAGAGTATGGAGTCGCATAAACTTAAAAGATAATATTTAAAAAAATGTTTACTTTCATGTTTACTGTTTAATAGTACAAAAGTAAGTATGAAATGCCGTCGAATCTTTATTTTCAAGTGTTTAATTCAGTTGTCAGTAACTTCAGGTAATGCTCAAATGCTAATCTGTCAGCAAGTGCCCCATTCTTTTAAGTTGGTTGTGCCTATGCCTTGCGAAAAGCACTTCAATGAGAACTTCCTCTGAATTACTATCTATACTAAAAGTGACATAAGTTGCTTTAACTGACAAATCCTTTAGACCAATGTCCACAGCGGTTTTTGACAAAGTTAAACTCTTGGATTTGTGCATGGTGACAGACCATGCAACTATTAAAGGAAACTGACTTTGCAAACCATAAGACATTTTCTTCTTGCCAAGATTTACAAATAGGTTCAATAAGGAAAAGTCTTTCAGTTAGAAATGGCCCATGTCAATCACTAAAATGAACCATTACAGCCTGTGGCAAGGCTGGAGGCTGAATTCCTGGGTCATAGATGATATCTTTTACAGTACCCAGTCCAATGTTTACCAATCCCCACTCATTCTAGATATTGGTACATAGCATAATTCTGCATTCAAGTGAAAAGAAAAGCCCAACCTGAAGTCCAGACGCATGATCATCTTCACTCCATCTTGCTATTTAATTATTGTGGTTCTGCTAATATTTCGTCACTGGCCATTTTGATTTAAGGAGTATTTATTGATTACATTTTTTAGCTTACTTGTTTTTGGACAAAGGGTATATGAGATCTTGAAATCCTTCAAGTTCAACCGGAAGCAATATAGCTTTGCGCCGTTGGATAAGGAATGAGTGGTCATCTGAAACTTAACCCACGGAAAGCGAATTAAGAGTCTTTTGAAACTGTCTTCGCTGATCGCTGCTGTGTCTCACTGACTTTGTTATTGAAACATTTTTCACAAGCCCTAAGCGTTATTTGTTCGTGAAAAGACAAAATTTCTTTTATAGAATGCCTCTATATAAAGGGATGTCTTTTACAGGCTGTAACTGCCTAGAATCTCCAAGGATTTAAACAAATAAGCCTCTAAAAGGAGATGCTTTACCTTCGCGACATCTTTGTTCAAGGTCAGCCATAAGATGACTCTGATCATTGAAAATTCATCAATAATGAGAAATGACAGTGGATACATGCTGAGCAGTAGATTTCTTGCTGCCTGACACTTCTTAAATCAGCGAACCATTTAAAACACATTGGAACATATAGTTCTGAGTACTATGTACCAGATTGTTCCAAAGATTGAAGTACCTTGCCCTAAACAATAATTGCAGTAGAACTTGTTTAGTGCCAAAAGCAAAATAGCTTCAGATCCTAACTACTTGTTGACTATTTTACGAATTTCTTTGATCACTGTACTTTTACAACTTTTCCAATAATAAAAGTTGACTTCGTAACTTTTGTTTGCAAAGACAAAAGCTGTTCTGTGCATAACTGAACTATCTACTTCTGCTCATCTGTGAATCTGATGTCGGAATTGTCATAATTTTCATGTATAGTAATTTGTTGTTTTTTACAATAATCAGAAACGTCGAAGGTAAAGAAAAAACACTGGATAAGAGAGTATACGATAAAGAAAAAAATCCGGATGTATTTGAGCCATTTCCATTTGTTCAATGCAGCTCAGATCTTTGGAACAATCTGAAACTGAATCCATCGAATTAGCGACAGAAAACTTCAAAGCACCTTCAAAGACTTGTCTGGCACAGCCCAGAATTATATAATATGGTATCAGGGAAACATTGTAACATGTTTTACAGTACACATAGGCAGCCTGCTATACTCATCGATTAAACATGATAGCTTTATTAATCTCAGTTGTTGTATCGTTACTCTGCAAGTATTCGAAAGTCAGCTGGCTTATTGAAATGAGACTTCTCCACATAGAATTACGCTGAATAACTTTTTTCATCTTAATTGTTTTCTTTAACTGGAAATTCTGCAATTTATGTATATAACTTTGCCCATATAAAAATATTTGCATTCTTAAAATGTACACTAAACACAGGAAATAGATTTTAAAAGAATCATGGATTTATTTATGAGTTTTAGTGAACGTGACTTTTCGCAAATTATTTTTAATTGTTGTAACTATTTCCCAATCATAAGTACAAAACTGTATACTCATACACGTTAATGTCAAAATCTCACCATGCTTGGCAACATTTGGCAAAATATTGCCAAATTTTGTAACCAAAAATAAGTCGCCAGAAATGAAACCAACTTGGCTGTAGGTGACAAATTTGGTGAAATTCCCATTAAAATTTCGTAATGATGAATCTTCTCTAATTGGGTTCTTCGCATTTTAGCTTCGTGTTTTACCTATAATAAAGAGCTAATCCAGAAAATCTTAAAACCAAGAAATAGGAAAGCTACCTTTACCACCCAGTACAGGATTTTTTTTATTTTGTAATCTACATATTTCCATCTTCAAGTGTAAATCTTTAAAAAATGCTTATCTCATTCACTTCAGAATCTTTACACACATTTAAAATGCAACAGGCAACACATTCACGCATGGGGGGGGGAAAAATGAGTAGCATTCTGTAATTGGGACATGAAATGGTTACATTTGCTCGTCAAACATGGTCAAATTTCAGAGTCATTTTTTCCTCGTGAAATCTAAACCTAATGTCATTTTCCCTGCGTTAAAATTTACATACACACCTCTCATACATGTATCCACCATTTTAAGAATAATTTAAAGTGCAATAGGTTATTAAAATATTTACAAATTTGAAGTCGCCTTTGTCAGTTACAGCTACTACAACTTGACATGAGAACATTCGCACTCTTGACTCTAATCTCAGTACCAGTGACAAAAAAATCAGAAATTTAACTCTTTTAAACACATTCGTGGTAAAATATTTTTTTATAAAAGAAAATGATCTTTTTCTTTTAAGATAACTTAATTTTTACTCACTGAAGCATTTCGCCTAGCGTCTGAAACTCAGTATCGGCAGATTGAAAAAGTATTGAAATGTAACATCTTTAAAAAGGAAAGTGCATGTTTTTTAAAGCATAACATCATTTTCTGTTCACATTTATTTTTAAGTTACTTCTAATAGTAATGAGAAAATGGCATCATAAAATATTTTATCAATTAATGAAACCGATTATTTTTCTGGAACAATGGAAGTAATCTGATTGCGACCATTCTGAAGAAATTTCATAAAGAACTTAAATTATAAAAATAGGATTTTTTAAAAAAATTAGCTAGTGCGGGCACATCTGCAGATAACAGCTTTAATTAAAAAAATAATTAGTAAAATAGGTTTCAGTAGAAAAGTCACGGCAGATGAGTAAAAAAAGGCCTTGTTTTTTAAATATATAGATGTAAACAATCGCAATGTTATCTGTGGGGGGAAGGGGGGACGGTATTATTGAACTCCCGATTGTAGAAATTTTGTGGGGGGGGGGTCTTACTTTCGTGCAAAAACGAGAATTGGTGCATTTGTTTCTCAACTGACGAAATCGTCCAGGAAATTTTTTTTTTCGAGAGTCTGGTTCGAATCCCCATATCTATCAAATGGACAACTATCTTCCTTTTTAAAAATCACCATCGGGTGAAAGCCCCAGTGAATGTGTCTTGGAATGGTACATGTTTATTGTTAAGAAAGTATCTATATTAAATAATAATCCCCGAACTACATCAATAGTTAATGCCTAAAAAATTCATTATTGAAAGTTTGGAAGAAGAAAATGCAAAACTTTATTAGTTCTCATAGTCAAGTATGTACTGCCATCCGTTTGATGCTGAAAAGATTTAAAGCCAGAAATCCATAACATCAATCCATCGATGAAACGTGAATAGAAAACTCCAATCTTTCACATTACTGCTGCTCCCTGTTGTAAATAAGAATGCTCTACCTTTTTAATGTTTTTGCTCATCTAACCTTATCAGTCTCCATAGTGCAATGTAAAGTGAACAAACATCTTTATCATCTAATGTCAACTATACCACCTTAATAATCACTTAATCTAAGCTTACAACTGTACAGGTATTCAATACATTAAGAGTCTTCACTTCATTAATTCCTTCATGCAATGATGTTCATTCTTTTATATTTTTATCATCTAATGTCAACTGTTCCTTGGTATACCTTCTTATTACTGTCTCATGATCTTCATGTTAATAATGGGATTTATCACCACCCAGATGTTTAAACTTTCTTTTAGAGACCGTGCTCTGCTCAATTCAAGAAGTGTTAACATTTATAAGGGCTGTTCAACATATATAAAGAGAACTTCTCAGTATCAATGCCTAAAATAATACAGAATAATATTTTGTCTTTTTACAATAATTTGATATTTATTGATATTTCGTTTTCAATATTAAACCCATCTTCCGGATCCGGATAAATCTTAAAATTAGGGTTGGTAAAAACCAGTTTTTTTTTTTTCAAAAAAAAAAAAAAAAAACCTTTTTTTTTTTTGGTTTAAACCGGGTTTCTTTTAGCTATATTTTCCTATTGCATATACATGCATATTTATTGAAAAAAATAAACATTGTTGGATATATAAGTAATCTAACTTCATTTAAAAATAATTTAAATTAAATAATTACAATCAATTATGTAGAAAATTGCAATCATTTATAATTTAAACATTTTTAGTAAAAGCTATATCTTATGATCCATTAATAAAATGCTCTACATAGTGAAACATTGATACCTTGAAAATCTTAATAAAACATCTTCTGATTACTAGTACTATAAATAAATATATGGTGTAGTTTCATAAATACAATATACTTTCCCATGGCTATTCAAAATAATTTCTTTGAAAAATTTGCAATCTGAAATATCTGATTTTTCTGTTAGAACACTACATGAACAATTATTATCTTTTATTGAAAGTAAAGCTTTCTATAAAGAATTCCTGGAATTATTTGAATTTAGCAGTAGAGTCTTTACATGTTTCAAGAAGTATTGTGTATTGTCATTTGACACTGCTCCTCTGAAACTGCCAGGTAAAAAAAAAGGCGACAGTAAAATAAACAGATCTGAAATACCTATTTACCAGCTTTTTAGACTACTGAAAACATTGATCTTAAAATGGAAAGCAGATTTATAAAAGTTGTCATGCACTAAAACATTTAAACAGACATCAGACTTAATACACAGCCTTTCTTTCTAAGCTATGTTATAATACGTATAACTTTTAAATGTCTAAACTAAAAATTAATAATATATCTTTTTAGGCATTTTTATGAGACATTTTTCTATTATTTCCTTATCTCGATTTTCCCTCCTTTTTTTTTTGTCAGATCTAAATAGTGGATTCAATTATGCAATAGACGATTTAAATATATCTTATTGCATATTTTAGTTAAAAGTAAACAGGTGCTTCGCTAGCACCCAATTTTTCAATGTCCTCTTATTCGACTTCATATCTTGAGTTTCTTTTTCATTCTTAAGGCTGTTCTCAAATCCGAAAGGGCAACTTTATGACATAAGTTTTAATTTATTTTTGTTCGGAAATGTATTAAACTAGCAGATGCTGTTGTTCAGAAACTATGTAATCAAACAGTGATTTCCAATTTTTTTTTCGCAAACCAATAGATCTTTCAGAAAATAGTGTCAAAGTGGGCTTTTTGAACTGAATTTCCGCGCGAAAGAAGAAAAATCATTCAAAGAAGGTTAAAAACATATTTGTCACGTTATCAAAATTGCTTTTAACTCAATAGGTAATTTATTTATAAAAAATGGAAAACACAGTTCGATTCCAAATCGCTTCCATAGTCAGGCTTTCCAATTTTATATCTTTCTGTTAAAAAATGAAATTGAAAATTTGTCACAGCGTTTTGCGCTTGTTGAGTAGAGCAGTTGAGAACAGCCTTAAAAGATAATCTCCCCAATCAAGAAAATTTTCTTTTACAGCTTGATTGAAATCTTAATGGTCATTTTATGTTATTAATTGTAAATAATCTGAGTTTTCTCAAAGGAAAATATTTTATTCAAAATATTGAATATTTTTAATCTATTTTATCTTTGCTAAATTCACATGTTTTAAATTTTCTCTTTAGAGCTTCAGATATGTTCATCAACACATGCAATTTGCATTCTACATGCATACAAATATAACCTAGACTCACTATGTCTTATGGTGACATAGTGAGAGATAAGATGTTAAAAGTAGAAATTATTTATATCCAATAATTTGAAGCACTTAAATTACAAAAATGAGAAAATATTTTATTAGATTTTTTTCTAAAAAACCAGTTGTTTAACCAATTTATTTAAACCATGCTAAATCTGCTGGTAACAGAATAAAATAATAATGCAAAACCCCAATCCCAATGAAGGAATGAAAGAAAAACAAAGGCTTACTAAACCAAAAACCCATACAGCAAAGAAACTTCACAGCCAATCATTCATTAGCATACAGAACAAAGAGTAACCAATGGAGAGAATTACTTATGATTATGTCATCATTGAGGCATAATGTAATCCTTAGTAAATCTTAACTAATCAAACAATCTAAGGAGTAAAACTGTATTTTTAGCTCAAATCTGCAATTTTGGCTATTTTTAAAAATAAAAGGCTTAAAAAAAAAGAAAGAAAGATAACTACTTGTTTTTTTTTCTAGTCTACCATGTAGATTTAAAGCTTAAAAAGTTTGATGAATTAAAAATCTTTGCCATTTTGCAAATTCATTAATTCATCATTTTTCTAAAGCTTTGCTTGTAACTTCTGCATAACTTGGATTTTGCATTTTTCAATAATGTGTAAAATAAAGGAAAACATTAGGGAAAAAGAGAAAAAACCATTTGGTTTAAACCAAACAACCATGCTTAAAATATTTGATAATTTCCAATAAACAACATGAATATGTAATTTGTCCTGATTATTTAGTGTAATATATTTTTTCTCTTAGTATTTCGCCAAAATGGGGTGAGTAAAGTTTATTACTTGTATTATTATTCATACAAAGAGTTCTTTTTCAGATTCACAATTTTAAACTAAGTTTGGCTAATTTTTCATTATACTTGTTATTTGGCCACTACTTCTGAATGATTTCTAATTAATAGTGTAAAATAATATTTTGACATTATTTGAAGGTTAATAATTTTTACATCTCATTTACTTTAACGTACGTATCCACTATACGTAATCGGCTGTAGTGTGATTTTGGGTTTGTGAATTGGAAACATCTTAATCCATTTTGAATTTACAGTCCAATTTGCATAACCCAGAGTCACATTACATTGACCATTGTGGATTTTGTGTGGCTTGTGCCATTGTTGACTGCAAATAAACCAAATATTTCATTTGGGGAACAATAACATTGAGCCATAATGGTACAATCTCGCATTGTTTTTAGTCATATTTGTTGGGTGGCTAGAGACCTTCTTGGGACATGTTCTCATACAGATAACTAGATTTTTATGGAAAAGCTGCTTATGTACCTTGTTTCTCTGAACGCTTCATATATAAAATAACTGCCTCTAGCCACCACTTTGGTCTCCATTAAATGCATGCTAGCATTGCAACACATTACTTTTATTCATAATTTAACTTACTTGCTTAATTCTTCACCAAACTGGAAGATTCTGATAGAGAAATCAAGAACTCTGTGCAATCACAGCAGCATTTCGTATATTTTTCATATAATTATAATAATACCTATATCTGTTTTTATTTATTAATTAAGAAAGATCAGCAATTTCGCCTCTGTTCTGCATCTTGATTGCATAAGGTTAAAAATTTGTTGCTAAAATGCCAGAGGCACATGGATGAATGGTGCACTGAACTTAATGTTGCAGGTAAGTTTTCCTTACCAGTCGATGAATGATATGTAAATATTTTCCTATATCTCGCAGTCAATAGAATCTATTTATACTTATATTGCATTCAATCTACATCTGTTTCCATTTACTAATTAAAATAGTTCTGTAATTTCGCATCTGTTTTAACATCTTATTTACACTAGATTACAGATTTGTTGTTAAAACCCCAGAGGACCATGTATCAATTAGGCCCAAAACATAATGTTTCAGGTCAGTTTTCCTAATCGATGAATAATATATGAATAGTTTTATCAATTATTCCAAATTTTAAGTACCACGATTTCTACCTACCATCCTATGATGGACATTTACGCTAATCTATATTATAAAGTTAAAGGACAAACACTGTGCATAACACTGACGTCATTTTGCAAATGGCAACACTAGCCAATAAGATTTCGGTTTTGCAATTTTTTTTAAAATTTTAAACATTGTACATTTTTAATTTTTACACCGTCATATAGGAAGAAAAAAAAAAAAAAAAAAGACTACTTTCAAATGAAATTTGTTTGAAAACTGTATCTTAATTGACTGATTTATTATGGATTTTTTTTTTTTTACCATTAGCAATTTTTACCCTTTTACACTCATTCTTTTTCATTAGTGAAAGAATGACGATTACAATATTTTACCCAGTTATGGTAAATTTTGTTGCCAGCAGTTTTTGAATATTTAGCGATTTTCAATGCGATTTTTAGTGGGTTTTTTTTAGTCCCATGATGATTTATTGACGTTAGGAAAAAGAATTTGCTTTAAAGCAATTTTCGGTACTACTTAGTTATTCCGTCGACCAAAAATCTATTGCCAAACTATAAGATTACATGCCAATAATGGTTGATCGTAAATGTCATCAATTAAAAAACCCTTAACGGGTTAAGAGTTTGTGACGCAGCACTTTATCTTATTGCTATAAGAATTTTAAATATGGAACTTAAAAATAATGATATCAAATTTTAAGTGACGCTATATTATTTATTTCATCATATTATTTTTGTTTTATTTACAATTTTATGCGTAAGAATTATGTTAAATTTAAAAGGATGTATAAAAATTTATTCATTGATGCGTTATCATTCACATCTTTCATAAATTCAAACTATTTTTGTTCTTTCTTTGAAAAATTCTTACTGTTCTTTTTGCAAAATTTCATAACATACCCAGGTAGTCCACATTTGAAGCAAGTTCGTTCTTTATAATACTTGTTTTCGGTCTTGTTACCGAATTTGAACTTGTTCTTTCTTTCGATTTCGGAAGCCAGCGCTGTACTAGTACTGTCATGCAAACCGGATACAGTCTCTGAACAGTGGCTAAGACGATCAAGTTCGGCAATAAGTGCTTTTCGCACATTTTCTGAGGTGAAACTTTTGTCATCTAACTGGTATAACTGAATAACCACATTGTCATAATTCGAAGGCAGTTGATAAAGCATTTGATACGCAATTTCGTCATCAGGAACAGATTTCCCTGCTAATTCTAAATCTTTAGCAGATCTTAGAAGATGACTCAAAAATACTGACATCGATTCATTTTTCTTCAATTTTACATTCATAAAATCGGCATGCAATGATGCAATTCGAGCGCGCTTAGTCGGCTCAAAATTCTGTTTTAGAACATTCCATGCAGCTGCCGCCGATTCACAGTCCATAACCAGATTTTTAAAATCTTCTTCTATGGATAAACAAATCGTCGATAATGCTCTTGCATCTCTTTTAATCCAATCAGCGATTTTACTATCATCCGTTTCTGGTTTCTTTTCCGATCCTTCGACAAGTCCGTAAAGTCACTGGTGCATCAATAACATTTTTATGTTGAATTTCCATTGCCGATAATTTACATGATTTAATTTCTGTATACAAAAAATGGAGTTTTCTTCCCCAGAATTCATTTTTTTCTTTACGAAAAATGTTCTAAAGACCACAAAACAAAAACAAAACAGCGCAACCACGCTCTTGCTGCCATATGCGTTATACTATACCAAGGTATAGATCTAACACGTTATGCATCTAAAAGAAAATCAGATTGATGCATAATTGAAACGAGCAGAGACTGTCAAAGACAGAACGCAGTTGAAAGAGCTTAAGGCTAAAAGCAATTAAAAGTAAAAGTAAATCTGGAATGTTGATCTGAAAAACAATATGTCTATTAACTAAATAAAACTAAAGTTGATTGGAAATAAAACTGACAAAGTTTTAAAAACGAAAACAAACTTTATTAAAAATAAAATAAAACAAAAACTTAACAAAAGAAAAACAAATATTCATCTTTAACATAATGGAGTATCTAAGTGCAGGTGTAATATAACCTGTTGAAAACATTCCCAGCGAAATATATTATTCAAACCTTATGCAAATGAACTTCCATTACATAGCTATATGCTCTTTAATTTAAACCAACCGAACTGGAACATATCACAAAAGTTAAAAATTAAGTTGATTAATATATCTTACAGAATTTACATTAAATAAACAATTAAACTTAACTTCAAATTAACAATAATATATTTAAGTTAATGAAACATCTCAAACAGCTTTCAGTAATCTATATTGAGAAAGAAATCCCAGCATATCAAATGAAAATAGAAAAGAGCTTCAACTCATAAATAGATCAAGTTTACTATTGTGAAACAGAAAGAAGCAAAAACATTACCCCGGCACTCAATGGAAAGGTTGACTCGGCTTTCAATATAAAACATACTTGCAATGATATCTTAAACTTGTAAAAATACGATGACACATAACTACACAGTTTCCAGGCATCAATATATATCCACTGGTCCTCTGTAGCAGGCGATGCATCAGCAGCAATAACTTAGAGACAAAATACTCTAAGCTTATAACAAAGTCGACGAATATCAACAAAGTTCCAAACATTTCATATTATGAACTTTAAATAGAAACTTTCAATCTCGTAAAACATATCCTACTTATGTAAATGGCATTTATTGTGAGAATACTTTAACTCAAACAGGGATACGAGCACGCTATTGATGAATAAACATTACGATAAACTTTAACTCAAACAAAATGTTAAAAAGTATTTCGCCAAAGCGAAAACTCAAATTTAAAACAATACTAAAACATAAAACTAACGAAGCTGCACTAGACATACCGTAGACAGTATTTATATGTTTCTCTCAAGAGAAAAACAAACACACTACGCAACTCGTCCACGTGCCTTCCGATCTTCCAGAACTCTCTGATGACGTAATCGATGCTGATTCGTCAAAGAGGAAAAGAGTATGCAAAGACGGCTACCGCCATCTGTCAGCAAATGAAGTAACTACGGCCAGAACGATCGCGGGAATGACAAATGTAGTTTGTGATGTATATAACTTAACGTTATATACAAATTATTAAAGATTTGCAGAGCTGCATATACAGCAGAAACGCTCATGCTGGTTCCCCAAACCACCATAAAAATAAAAAAGGAGTTAAAAGTTAATGATGATAAAGTTTAATATAAGTTAATCTTCAAAAGAAAAATATTAACTATGTGTGGTGATATAAATGACAAAAACCAAGTTAAAAACTAACAGAGTTTATTTAAGTCAAACAACATAAAAATAAATAAAAACTAAAAAGGATTATCAATTAATTTTTAACATACTAAATTACTTATCTCAAGTACTGTAATTAACTTCATGACAAACGAAATACTTAAACATCATAGCTTGTAAAAAACTATTTGTAGAAATAATGCAATGGGACTTCATGGTTATGCGACAGTTTTTCATAAATTAAAAAAGAGAAAACTTCTGTCACTATTCCAGATGCTTCCATCCTAAACTGCCAAATGTAAATAGAGAAAACGCCGATTCCTTGTTTCACAAAAACAGATGAAACTTTCATCTTGCTTTCGGTCAATGAACTTCCACAACGCCGACTCGGGAAATACATCTGTTCCAGGAACAGCTCCACAGAGGACCCATCAGACGCATAACAGGAATCTCTCTATTCTAAAAAAAAGTAACTACCGCTATCACCGCCGCCGCCGGTTTTGAATTTTTTGTGACTGGAGGTCTTTCTTCGTTAATATTAAGAAAAATAATGCATACAAAAATATGAAAATTGGTGGTTTTATACAGAAATGTTTGATAAACATGCTGATGCAGACAGTTTTCAAATCGAAGAAATATTTTAAGAGATATTTAATGCTAAAGTTGGACAAAATCGTTCCACTAAAAAAGTTTTATAGCAGCAAAAACTATACATGGCAGTGCAATCATTTTTAGATCATTTTATGCGTTAGAATTTGCCGGAGTGCAGATTGCATTAATTTTTTTACTTTGACTCATTTTTTCAGGTTTTATTTCTATTTTAAATTCAAATTTTCAGCATTTCTAGAGATATTTTTTACAGATTTCATAAAATTGTACTAATTTAAACTGTTGCCAACTGTATAAAAAGCGCAAGCAATAATATTTGCTTCAAATTAAAAATTTATTTACACGTGACTATTATAAACAGGAAAAAACTTTCAAATTAAAATTACATAATTACGTATAAAAAGCAGGAATTTATTAAAAATTATCTCTCTATTCTAAAAAAAAGTAACTACTGCTGTCACCGCCGCCGCCGGTTTTGAATTTTTGTGACCGGAGGACTTTCTTCGTTAATATTAACAAAAATAATGCATACAAAAATATGAAAATCGGTGGTTTCATACAGAAATGTTTGATAAACACGCTGATGCAGACAGTTTTCAAATCGAAGAATTATTTTAAGAGTTATTTAATGCTAAAGTTGGACAAAATCGTTCCACTAAAAAAGTTTTATAGCAGCAAAAACTATACATGGCAGTGTAATCATTTTTAGATCTTTTTATGCGTTAGAATTTGCCGGAGTGTAGATTGCATTAATTTTTTTATTTTGACTCATTTTTTCAGGTTTTATTTCTATTTTAAATTCAAATTTTTAGCAATTCTAGAGATATTTTTTACAGGTTTCAGAAAATTGTACTAATTTAAACTGTTGCCAACTGTATAAAAAGCGCAAGCAATAACGTTTGCTTCAAATTAAAAATTTATTTACACGTGACTATTGTAAACAGGAAAAAAACTTTCAAATTAGAATTAAATAATTACGTATAAAAAGCAGGAACTTATTAAAAATTACGTCATAAAAAGTATACACGTGAATTTTAAAAGAGAAAGGATATTGTAAAATAATAAAATCATTAACATGCGTTAGAAATCTTAGGAGAAATTACGTCATATTTACGTCACATTATAGTTATTACATAAAATGAACACAAAATAATATTGCAAAAAAGTTTAAATTTAGAAATTGCGCTAGACATTTATTTGATATTTTGAGAATTAATTTAAAATGTCTCATTTAAAAGAACTTTCTTTTCGCTTTGTTAAAAAATACCAGGAGACAAAGACTCTCTTTACTTAATTCCTTTTATATTAGCTTATTTTGAAATGTTGTTACACGTGTATACGTCATCAAGTTATTTTTATTTCGACGTTTTATTTGTGTTTTTATTAATGTTGTACGAATTTATTTGTTCTTTCGTTATTTAAAATAAAAAGTATATCAATTTGTATAATTTGGCGAGTGGTTTGGCGATTTATATAATTTGGCGAAATTGGTTGACGGAATTAGTACCGCAGCGCATTTGGCGTTAAAATTCCCCAATCAAAGAGAAATGAATAGAAATTCGTTTATAAGGAGATCGACACTGTTTTTTAAATTATAATTTAATCTTTCGAAATCTTTTTAAAGCCGATCAATTTAGCGTGCATTTAGAGTCTGCGGTGTCTGGACGGGGGTTGGCGAGCGTAGCTCGTAGGGGGCCGAGCCCCCTAGTATAACACAAAAAGCCTTTATCACTTTAACAGTTCAGCATCAGACGAAAAAGATTTGAAACAATTCAAACAAATTTATAGCTGATCCACTTACACAAGTATGACTTTCACTAAAACTTAATTTACAGAACTCGAAAAAACGTTTTTAAATCTCAACTACCATTGAGCATCGGCCTAAATATAACTGCCGTAAAAAGAATAATTAGATAACTAAACTTGTCACCCACATATTACTGAACTAATCGAAACTGATTAAGACCGGCAATCACGATGTATATATACACCGATCATCAATACAGTTAGCAGTTAAAAAACGAGACAGCATTACAATTCCACTCACAATCTATGAATCTCATTAGGAGAAACAAAATGACGCAACTCCTGTAAGTGAGACGTCATTGATCGGACACCTACCGCCATCTTGTAGCAGACGGGAATACTATGATCATATGTTGAAAGGAAATGAAGCCAGGCGTTGAGAACTTTGTAAACAGAGCAGCATGAGTGACAAACACACGGTAGGTAAAAGATAATGCCGATACTTAAAACTTATGTAAAGGAGGTTTAAAAGGAAAGGATAAGTAACAAACATAAGGTAAGTAAAGCCAAAGAGTATTTTAATAAAGAAACTTTATATTGAATAAAAGAAAACTTTATATTTAATAAAAGAAAACTTTATATCTCTCTATTCTAAAAAAAAGTAACTACCGCTGTCACCGCCGCCAGTTTTGAATTTTTTGTGACCGGAGGTCTTTCTTCATTAATATTGAGAAAAATAATGCATACAAAAATATGAAAATCAGTGGTTTTATACAGAAATGTTTGATAAACACGCTGGTGCAGACAGTTTTCAAATCGAAGAATTATTTTAAGAGATATTTAATGCTAAAGTTGGACAAAATCGTTCCACTAAAAAAGTTTTATAGCAGCAAAAACTATACATGGCAGTGTAATCATTTTTAGATCATTTTATGCGTTAGAATTTGCCGGAGTGCAGATTGCATTAATTTTTTTATTTTGACTCATTTTTTCAGGTTTTACTTCTATTTTAAATTCAAATTTTCAGCATTTCTAGAGATATTTTTTACAGATTTCAGAAAATTGTACTAATTTAAACTGTTGCCAACTGTATAAAAAGCGCAAGCAATAATGTTTGCTTCAAATTAAAACTTTATTTACACGTGACTATTATAAACAGGAAAAAAACTTTCAAATTAGAATTAAATAATTATGTATAAAAAGCAGGAACTTATTAAAAATTACGTCATAAAAAGTATACACGTGAATTTTAAAAGAGAAAGGATATTGTAAAATAATAAATTCATTAACATGCGTTAGAAGTCTTAGGAGAAATTACGTCATATTTACATCACATTATAGTTATTACATAAAATGAACACAAAATAATATTGCAAAAAAGTTTAAATTTAGAAATTGCGCTAGACATTTATTTAATATTTTGAGAGGATATTTTCAACTATTTTTGTTAGGAAAGCGCAAATAATATTTTATTGCTAACAAAAGTACTTTCACGCGATTATTTAAAAGAGAAAGAATAGCTTGGTAAAAATTATGTCAGATTAAAAACGATTAATTTAAAATGTCTCTTTTAAAAGAACTTTCTTTTCGCTTTGTTAAAAAATACCAGGAGACAAAGACTCTGTTTACTTAATTCCTTTTATATTAGCTTATTTTGAAATGTTGTTACACGTGTCTACGTCATCAAGTTATTTTTATTTTGACGTTTTATTTGTATTTTTATTAATGTTGTACGAATTTATTTGTTCTTTCGTTATTTAAAATAAAAATTATGTCAATTTGTATAATTTGGCAAGTGGCTTGGCGATTTATATAATTTGGCGAAATTGGTCGACGGGATAATCAAGTAGTACCGCAGCGGATTTGGCGTTAAAATTCCCCAATCAAAGAGAAATGAATAGAAATTCGTTTATAGGGAGATCGCCACTGTTTTTTAAATTATAATTCAATCTTTCGAAATCTTTTTAAAGGCGATCAAATTAGCGTGCATTTAGAGCCTGCGGTGTCTGGACGGGGGTTGGCGAGCGTAGCTCGTAGGGGGCCGAGCCCCCTAGTTTAATAAAAGAAAACTTTATATTTAATAAAAGAAAACTTTATATTTAATAAATGAAAACTATTTAATACAGATAAAGCATTTTATGACAGATAAAGTTTTAAGGATAGTAGAAGTATGAAAGTAAATTTTAATGGATATTTGCACAGGAACAAGAACTAACGGTTTAGCAATATACAACAGTTTGCAGAGAAATGTAAATAAAGAAGTTAACGTCGAAATAAAATAGTAGAATAGTTATTAGAATCAAGTAATGCCTGAATAAAGGTAAGTCCCTTAAGGTAGGTGGCATATCCCTTAAGATAAAAATAAAGGTTATATATGTAAATGTATTTAAACAGAAATAAGAGTAGTTTAAATCCAGACACAGTAAGCAAAATGTAGATAGAAGTGACATAAGAAATAAAGGTAATACAAGCAATAAGAAAATAGCTTAAAATTCCTAACAATATGTCCGGGATCTTCGAATGGCACGCTTTCATTTCGTTTCGGGTCGGCGCTTCTACCGAGGAGAGAAAATAAGTCACATCCGAACACTGAGAGACACAGCAAGAAGAATACATTATTTACAGAATATACATGGAAAATATGTAAAGCAGACTCCAATTGGTTAGGATCAAACATGTACCAGGAGCTCTTATTGGTCTCCTTAAAAAGCACGAACCATACGTCACATGACGTTGCGCCTCGGACTCCGCGATCTTCCGAAGAGAAAAATGAAACGGAGGATGACTCGAAGGAAAAACAACATGAGGTCATTTATTGAGCCGCGATAGAAAACACAGAATATGAATAAATTGATTTATCTTTTGTGCCACATATTTCGCTTAGTTTGGATACAATGACGTTACACGTGTTTACGCTATCAAGGGATTTTTATTTCGATGTTTTATTTGTATTTTTATTAATGTTATACAGTAGACTCCCTCAAATCCGCACAGCTTGGGACCAGAGGTTGTGCGGATTTTAGAATTTTGCGGATTTCTGGTTATTGATTTGTTTACATTTTTTAAACATCAATTTGATTGGTAGTTAAGCAAGGGAAATTATAACGAATGCTTACAATAAAGTGAAACATTAAAATAAGTAAAATATTAAAATAATTTATTAGTTTAAAAGTAAGTAATTATTAAAATAATTATGTAAAATAAAAATTTAGAAAAATATTAAATTATTACCGATGAAATCGATTCAATTTGAATCCAAAAGTCCTATGCTGCCATCTAGTGATAAAGTGAACGTAAGATCGATACGTTATTATTTGTTCTCAGCACTTTTAGCTTTAGTAACTTTTTTCATTGTTATTTGCAGGTCTTGAATGCTTTTCTTATACTGCTTTGTATGTTTAGAAATAAATTTGTCTATAATTTAAAAAAAAAAAAATTCCGGGAACAATAATTTTAAAATAGCGTTCCAGTTCGTGGATTTTTCCATTTCGAACCCTGGAATTTTCAATATAGATATGCAAATTTATGTCAACATCAAAAGTAATGTAAATTTATTTAGTAATAAATCAGCTATAATAGCCAAAAGAGAATGATCAACAAAAAATTTAGTAAAAAGAACATTGCGATAGTCGCTGATTTCGGCGCCATCTTGAATTTTGTTCCTGCAACTTGTAGATTTCATTGTTTACATCTGAAAAAAATACGCGGATTTTAGGCATTCGCGTATTTAAGGGAGTCTACTGTACTAATTTATTTGTTCTTTCGTTATTTAAAATAAAAAAATTATGTCAATTTGTATAATTTGGCAAAAATGGTCGATGGGAGAAGTAGTACCATTAAAACATTGCTTTGAAGCTGAAATTAAATGTCATGATTTGTTGTATTATCATATACGTACCAGGTTTGGCGTGCCTTTTTTTTTTATGACAATTTGGCGAAAGCCTCATTTTCGAATATCAGTTACATATGTATTTTTAAATTATTTTCTGTTATTTTTAAAATGAAATAACAATAAATAAAAAAAAGTTTAATAACTATAGAACAAAACAATTTATAACATTTTTTGTAAATAAAAATAAAATAAATTCAAATGAACATTTATTAAATAAGCAACAATAGCCGGGTTACCATGTCAGGCAAAATAACGCCATTTTGGCACCAATTAGGTACAGCGTTGCGTATATGACATCTGTGCCAAATATTTTTTTTTTAGTTTTGTTTTTTTTTTTTTTTAAAAAAAAGAAAGAAGTGAAAGCCATTTATTTTAAATGTTTCAGTTTTAAATGAAAGTTTTGTATTAAATAAAATAATGAAATACTAATTGAATTATGAATAAAAGTAACATGATACATTTCTTAGCATACATTTAAGGGAGGCCAAACTGGTCGCCAAATTAGTTTAAAATAATAACCTTCTCTAAAATATGAAAAAAAAATATGATTAAAATTTGAGTTGCCATCATTAGAGAAAAGTATATAAAATTAGAAAAAAAATTAATATTTCGAAAACTAATTCGAATTTAAAAATTCTAATACCAGTTTTGAGATCTGTGGATCAATATGGATTTTTGATGTTAATTTCATCCCAAAGTATTCCGTATTTTAGGAGAAATCGCCGTGAAACATAATCAATTGTTTAATCAGTCATTTCATAGAATCGTTTCATAAATTTGTTACATTTCAGCCATTTCATGATATCCGTTTCATTAGGATTTTATATATACTAGGGGAGCGTACCCAGGCTTCCCGGGTCAAAGAATACAGGTGAAAACATTTTTTTTTTTTTTATTGAAAAATAATTTTTTTATATGCAATATTTTTTTTAGATTACCCACTTACATTAAAAAAGCATTTTCATATTGAAAATATGAATTATACAATCAATAAATTTTTGAAATTTATCAAAAGCGATATTTTCATGTTAGCCGCATGCTAAGAGTTATTTGACCAAGATTTTGCTATTACGGCATCCTTTTATATTCTGATAATTTCAGAGCTTATACATGTCTGTTAAATTTGTGTTTTATCTATATTATTTTATTTATTTATTTATATGGAAGGGTTTTTTTTTATGGATATTAGCCGTAAGAAAATGATGAACTTGTTACTTTGTCTTAAGGGCAAACGGATTAATCTTTCGTAATCGAGCTCCGTGCGATATAGATAAATTTAAAAATATTTCACGCTTTAAAATTGTTTTTAAAACAATAGACAATCAGTAAACTGAGATGAACTTTGCAAACAAATTCCATTTGAGCAAAAAAATCCTATTTGGTGATCTAAAAATTTAAATTTTATGATTACAAATATGTTAGATTTGTGTTTTTTCAATATTATTCTTTTATTTGTTTATAAAAGAAGTATTAATTTCGTTAATTTGTCTTTCACAAATATGTTAGATTGGTGGGTTTTTTTAATATTATTCTTTTATTTGTTTATAAAGCAAGTATTAATTTCGTTTTGCAAAAATAGTCAGAAACAAATGCTGAAAAATATTTGTTGCTTTATGTGCAAAATGTTTATTATTATTATGTATTGAAACCGGCACGTGATAAGATAAACTTTAAAAAAAATCCTGCTTTATTTTAGAAAATATAATACATCAGTCAATTAAGATACAGTTTTTAAACAAATTGCATTTGAAAGTAAAATTTTTCCCTATGCGACAATTGAAAATGTACGATGGTCAGAAGATTAAAAAATTGCAGGAGCGAAAATTTCAAGACTGAAATTTCAAGACCGCTATTATTTGCATGTCACCTCTCTTTTATAAAGACACTCTAAATTTTTGTAAAACATTGCGTTTTATCAGTGTGTGATTTCGATTACATTATTCTCAAAAGTGAAGCATTTTCACCTGTGAAGAATTTCAAAGCAGCTGGGCTGTGAAAATGACGCACTTCTACAAAACATAATTCAGGTTTAAGAATTAAAATACACGCTTTTTTATAAAATGACGTCATTTGCATCCGCTAAAGCAATCCATTTTTACAATACAGTCTTAAACTTCGTCTATAGAAAAGTATGCATATGACGTCATTATCACAGAATATAAGACAATATTCTTGACATAGCCCATATTTTAACTTCATTTTTTTTTCAGGTTTTATGAGAAAATGGAAACAAAAAGATACAATATCTCCTATTTTCGACTATTTTCCGTTTACTTTCAATAGAAATGGGGTACTTTTGTTGCCACGATAAGAAAAATGGTATTAAAAACTACAAAAAAAAATTAATATCTCAAAAATAAATTGGGATACAGCTTTCAAACAAATTTCATTTAAAAGAGCAATTTTTTCCTTATACGACGGTGTAAAAATTTAAAATGTGTCATGTTTAGAAGTTTAAAAATTTGCAGTAGAGAAAATTGCAAAACCAAAATTTCATTTCAAATTTCAAAGTGTTGCCATTCACAAAATGACGTATGCGTTACACACAGATATGTTTGTCCTTTATAATATAGATAGGGTAGATTATTTTATTTTAATGTTTTTTTTGATAGTGTGTATGTGTAAAATAATAACATTGATTGTAAAATAATCATAAGACATATATACTGCTTAAAAGGACACGATACACAAAAATTATGTAATGATTAAACAGAATTAAAAACATTCCTTTAGTAAAGCATTTACATAATGTAATTCAAATATTTTCTAACCTGCATCAATAATTCCTTGAGCTAAAATTGCACCAAATTTGGCCATAACATCATCATGCTTGTCACTAATAACTTTGCTATATAACTGCCTAAAATCTTTTACCTGTAATAGAAAATATGTTGATGTAAGGAAAAACAAAGTAATAGCAATTACACAAAAATTTCGGAAGATTTCAGGTTTTTATTTATTTATTTATTTATTTATTTATTTTTTTTGTATCACTACCATAATAAATTTAACATAGTAAAAAACTAAAATAATTGGTACAAATATATTTGTTTTGTATGTGTGTTACATAAAAAATTTTCAAAGGCATTGTTGAAATTTAGGAAAAAGTTGTATTTTTCACCAAGATTATGAGCAATTAATTTAATGTAGAGAAAAAGTGTTGTACCTTGAACTTATATATATATACCTTGGAATACAAAATTTTTAGCTCTATCAATTGGATTTGAATAAAACTTGTTTTGAGATATGCCACTAGATGTCCCTTAGCAGTTGGTTTCTTTAATATAGTCAGCACATGTTGCAGAATATTGTTTAAAAAAAGATTTGATTATCAAAAAATAAATTTTTTAAAGCTGCAACTTTTCATTATATCTCATTATCAACAGTTATTTGTTTTAAATTCAAAGTTATATATAAAAGAGTATAGTGCATTATGAACACAACTTTCAAATCATGTTAAACCTACTAGAAAATCATAAGAAGTCATTACTTTTCAAGTCACCAAACTTTATACCTTGAACAGAACTAAAGTACAGCACAATTACATATTATTCTGTTAAAAAGCCAACAAATGAAAATTTGCCAGGAAAGTTTGTCCTTGTGTTATTAATAGAAGGAATTCAAAACTCAAGTGTATATGTACACCACTTGTGTACAGAAAATATCCATAAAAGGTGACAATGGTGAAGAAGAGATTATTGTTGTGTCCATGAAACGTTTTAATAGCACTAGAACAGAATTCATACTTGAGAAAATTATGTTTTTCAATCAGTTGCGATCAAATCATTAGCATTTTGCCAGAACCTAGTCATATTTAAAGAGACAGAAGATTTCTTTATATATTTCTTGGTATAGTATCAGCTTTTGAAAAATAATCTTAGCTTTTATGCAACTATTTTTTGATGATTTTGCAACATGATAAAACAACAACATGTAAAAACTAGTATGTTGTGGCCATCACAAAACTTTCTTCTATATAAATCACGTCAATTAAATCATTTAAATAATACAAGAAATTACGTCAATTTAGCACTAATTCATATCAAATTATATCTGAATTTGAAGTTTGATGAAAATTTGTGCATTAGTTCTTGAGATAGAGCTATAGCGGAAATTGTGAAAAATGTAGCATAGCAGCGCCACCTATTGAGCGATCTACATAAAACAGGGATGAGACTGAGAAAAAAGCAAAAAAGAGGAAATAACGCGTGAAGTAAAAATCGAGCAAAAAGTTAAACAACGTGTGAGGTAAAAATCCAGCAAAAATGTGAAAATGAAATTTGTGTCATTATTTGAATACAAAATGAAACATATATATATATGAATATAAAAGTACATTAAAATGAAATATGAATACAGTACAGAACCATTTATCCGGAATGCTTGGGGTCAGATGTATTCCGGATAACTGGTTTTTCCGGTTAACTGGTTGTGTATGAAAGCAGCATCCATTTGATAAGTTTTGTGGAATATATGTGGTTGTGTCATTATTTCTGATATTAAATTATTAGATTACTTGGATTAAAAATCAATGCAAGAAAGATCAAAATTTAACCAGAGTTTTAAAAAGGTAAATTATGGGAATCCCTTAGGAACAAAAATTCTTCTTTTTCCTCTGCATGAAAATTAAAACATTTAAAATACAATAAATATGTTTTCATTTTAAATACTAGATGTTGTCACCAAATTATACAATTGTTTAAGCAAAGCCTATGTCAAACTGGCAGTGTGTGATACCTTTTTCTGCAAAGATTCTGAAATCAGTCTATCAGAAATATCATTCCGGATAACTGGTTTTCCGGTTAACTGGTTTCTGGATAATTGGTTCCATACTGTACTAGCAAAATAATAAGAGTGGAATTCAAAATTCTATTCAATAATTTACTGTAAATGACAAATATTAATGTGAAAATTCCTCAGAAACGTAAAACTATTGTTTAAAATTTGTATAAGTAAATACATTTAAAAATCTGCATTCAAAATAACTTGTCATAATTTCTTTTAAAATTAATGAAATTGCAAATATATTATGAACAAAAGGTTATAAAAAAAGTTTTCCTTTTTTAATTTTTTAACTTTTGCTCTTTAACAACAGAAGTATTCACTAAAAATTAATTTTTAGCATAATAGGTAATGCAAAAGAGTAAATGATCACTAGAAATACATTCAATGCAAAACTCTGCCATGTGCAAATATTAAGAATTTATTGGACATTTTATCGACAATCGTGATTATTTTTAACTTTATGCATATTTCTTAAGGCTGTTCTCAAATCCAAAAGGGCAACTTTCTGACATAAGTTCTAATTTATTTTTGTTCGAAAATGCATGAAACTAGCTGGTATTGTTGTTCAGAAACTATGTCATCGAGCTGTTTTTTCTATGTATTTGGATACGCAATAGATCTTTCAGAAAAGAATGTAAAAATGGACCTTTTGAACCGAGTTTCCGCGGGAACGGTGAATAAGCACTCAAGAGCGGGCGAAAAACATGTTTGTCACATGATCAAAAATGCTTATAACTCAATAGGTAATTGATGGATCAAAAAATGGAAAAAACAGTTAGATTTGAAATCGCTTCCATGGCCAGGCTTTCCAATTTCATATCTTTTCGTTAAAAAATGAATTTGTAAGTATGTCAAAACTTTTTGGGCTTGTTGAGCAGAGTAGTTAAGAACAGCCTTAATACAGCCTACCTGGGAACATTTTATTAAATAGGACTGCTGCCTGGTCTGAAACATTTAAAAACAACTATGATCCAGTAGAAGTCTAAAAAAGATATTTACCTTATTTCCTTCTTTGATTAAGTTCATCAACATTTAATTAATTTTTTTTAATGTATTATAGATTATCCATAGATTTTGAGCTTTACTATATCTCCTGGCCAATTGTCAATTGAAAACAAGTTGCCGTGAATTCAACATGCAACCAATTTCAACCAAAATCAATGCAAATGATATTCGCCATTTTATTCAACACACGAAAATCAAGTTGAAAATTTTTATCCCATTGGCGTAAGAAAAAAATAAAGTAGAAATGAAAACGATGAAAAAAAAAAAAAAAACCCCACAAGAATATTTACTACATGTGCAGACAGTTTCGCCGATCGCGCTAAACACAAAGCCGCCTAAAGACTACAAGCCAAACACAAGGTTTCGTGACGTCACTTCGCGGGGCTTACGCCAGCAGAGAAGAGCACAGACTTATTTAAACATCGTCAACATCTGTTTTGCATAAGGGTTTTGCCTTCCAAGTCTTATGAATTAATTGTTTACAGTGGTTGCAAAAATAGAGATTCAAACACATTATCCCCATATCTCTAGTTTTCACGTATAGGCATGGTTTATGTAACAAATATTATAAAAGGAATTTTTATCAAGATATTAAGACTTTAAGATCAAAACACAACAATAAATTGGTACGTATACAGGGCTGCCACCAGCGAGTATTTTTCTATTCTATTAGCACTGCTATTTTAAAAAAAAAATAATAATAATAATAATAAAAAAAAATAGTATATTTCTCTTGCAAATGTTGTCAAACTGTATGTCAAAGATTTTGTTTTGAGAAAGTGGTGCCAGTCAGAATAAAAAAATAGTCGCCTGTGGCAGCCCTGCATATATTGCCTGGACTTTAAAAGAAGTAAACAAGATAATATGTGTCCATAGCGAATTTGCTGAAAATTTCTAGTATATTTAAATTTTTAGTATGAAAATACCCATAAAAATACATAAATTTTGTTTCAAATTAAATCCCAATCAATTCTGCATACAAAATAATTAGTTATTATTCACACGACAAGTGTTTTCTAATAAATAGACGTTTATTAAAAGCCACTTTAATAAGAGAAAACATAGCAAAGGGAGGAAGGTGTGACAAGTTAGAAATTACAAAATAATTAGGCTTGTAACTAAGACTTTTGGCTGAACATTTTTGAGCATGATTAGTACCCAAAGAACCCAATTTGACATAAGTTTCAGCTGTCTAGTGCCAATATTTCCGAGTAAATAAAATTCAGAAGTTTTAACCGAAATTTTTGAATAGCAAGAAAGGTAATGTTGCAAATAGCTATTACCAAAATGTAAAATTTAAACAATAATATTTGTATTGTACTATAGACAAAATTTCATCAGTTTTCAGTGATAAATTCTCGAGTAATAATGATTTTATAGTTTCTTTTTATTAATTTGTTTAAATTAAAAGAACTAATTAAAATTTCCACTTGAAAATATAATAGTTGAGGTAGAAAAATATGTCGCATAGGGCATTAAAATTTCAAACTGAATTGGCCGTAATAGCTTCCAAATTATAAGGAGAAATGTGTTGGCCCCAACAGAACTGTCTAGCTCTGGCACATATTAAAATGAAGCTATTTTTGCGTATTTATAAAGAATATAATTAAACAATGAAAACTTTATTAATTAATAACTTTTGAGATAATTCACCGATTCACACCATTCAAGCACCAATTTTTAGCAAATTACGAGAGACAGGGAATGATATAAGTCTCGATACGATTTAGGGATTTTTGCCACTTTAAATTACTGCTGTTTTTGAAATGAAACAGAAGTATAATAATATCGTTTTGTTTTGAAACTCGTACACGGGATTGTTGACAATACGATACTGGGATTTAATAGTTAATTTATTTTAAAGAAGTTAAAAATAAAAGATATTCTGAACACAAAAAATAGAGCTAGTACTAATAAAATATAAGTAGTTAATTTGAAAATAAAACTTACCTTCAAAAGAATATGTTCTATTAGTTAAGTAAACAACACGTGCATACATTACATTTTAATTCTAAACAACCAGATACAAGTTTCAAATGCTCGGCATTGGTGCCAGCCCCGGGTCGTTACGTCACATATGTGGGGGAATGAAATCGTGTCTGGCTTAGTCTTGAGAAGACTTTGGCTAAACAGTGTTGCCAATATTCAAAAGTGAATTCCCCATTCACCAAGGCTTTACGCAACTTCCTTTTTCTCCCGCAATTCGCTGGACACATGCACAATCGGTCGGAGGAAAGTAGAATACGATCAACACAGACAGAAATTCATTCAGACTCCAATCACGGAATATAATGAAACCAGAGTTTAGCAAGCGCACGGAGAGAGAGGGCGATCTCTCTCTCTCCAATGCTGTTTGCTTTGATGTGCGGTTTACATTACGTGGTAGGCGACGGGAAAGAGAAAGTAGAAAGACTTAGGCACTGGCGCTCGCTCGCCTTTTTTTGTATTTCGTTTGCTAGCAAGCCCCCCCCCCCTCCCTCCCCCCCCCCAAACAGGTCCAAAGATTTTAATACAGATTTGCATCGAACCCGAGTTGATAAAATTCGGTGCCGAAAAAGCAGAGTTCCGCGTAAGGATTTTTTCTTTTCTTTCTTTTTAAGCGGAAATCCATGGATTTTCAAAATAAGCAAAAATGCGGAAATAAGCTTTTCCGCAGAAAAGTGGCATGCCTGATAAAAACATAAACAGCACTAATTGATGTCAAGGCATACCAGAATCTGAAGTTTGATGAGAATTCGTGCATTAGTTATTGAGATAGAGCTATAGTGGAAATCACAAAAAATGCAGCATAGCAGCGTTACCTGTTGAGCGATTTTCATGAAAACATAAACAGCAGTAACTCATATCAAGGTATACATGAATCTGAAGTTTGTTGAAAATCAAAGCATTAGTTCTTGAAATAGAGCTATTGCGGAAATCGCAAAAAATGCAGCATAGCAGCGCCACCTGTTGAGCGATTCACACCAAAATGTATAAAACATCAATTCCTGTCAAGGACTAACTGAATCTGAAGTTTGATGAAAATCCGTGCATTAGTTCTGGAGATTCCGCTATTATGGAAATCGTGAAAAATGCTGTATAGCAGCGCCACCTGTTGAGTGATTTACACCAAAAACTAATCAGCACCAATTTATATCTGGGACCAACTGAATATTAATTTTTATTAAATTCCGTTCATTAGTGCTTAAGATAGAGCACCCACAAAATTTGTGTCACATACAGACAGACATTTTGTAAAAACATGTTTTTTGGGTTCTCTGACCCCTAAAACTTGTAAATCCATTGAAAACCGGAATTCGAAAATTTTCATGAATCCAATACTTTCTTCTTATAAAGATAGAAGAAAGTAAAAATACATAAAAATGCAATAAAACAGTTACAATTCAATTGATATCTATTGTGGTTGGAATTATCCCACACCCCACATCCACCCTCTAATTTACACTTTATGTTTTATATTAATTTTAAACAGTTTTGAATAGGTATGTACGACAAATCTATTTATGTAAAATCCAAGTCTCTGTGTGTCCTTCACAATTCCGGTTGGACCACCTAATTGTAATGAGCAATTGTTGAAAAAAGCTGATGCAGGTTTACCACAGTAGCGCCAAATGTTGGCAAACTTGGTGCAATATCGCCAAATTTGATGACAAAAATAAGTTGTCACATATGAAGCCAACTTGGTGATAACTAGCTAATTTGGTGAAATTCCCATTTAAAATCATTAATCTTTCTCAGTCGAGGTCACCGCAATTTAATTTAAAGTCCGTGCTTTTAAGGGTTTTTTTTTTTTCAAAATCTATGGGTGAGAATTTAAAGTGTAATATACAAAAATGACACCTTTACATCTTCATCCCGATGCTACTAATAACATAACAGCCAATAGATGGCGCTGTACTGTCTGAGTTCCTAACTGCCTGATTTTAATGCGCTTTAGGTACTTTTCCAATATAAGGGCCTTGGTGAGATACAGAAAATTAAATTTGGAAACATTTTCTATCAATTTATTCACTGTTTCATATACACAAGTAATTTTTCAATATTTATACAATTTATTTAATATAAAGAAGCCATTTAGCTATTTTTGTATACAAACAGAAGTAAATTGTATATGAAAAAACAACAATAATATAGATATAAATAAAATGTTTATAGATTATATAAATAAACTTAAAAGTTCATTAATTTTGTTTTCATAGCTTTTTTATATCATTTGGCAAAAAATCTAACTTATGAAGCCCAAATTAAGACAAATTTTAAAAAAGTATGCCAAGGCCAAAAAATACTTTTTTTAAAAACATTTTTGTGAATTTTAATGAAAACATGTCTTTCTTCTCTTTTTTTCCCCCCCTATCTTAAATCACTTCTGTTCAGCATATTTTTCTGTAAAAACAACATATGTTCAGCATATTTTTCTATTAGAAAAGTTTAATGTTTTGTGCTATCACTAAACCATTTCAGAAACCATGTTTAATTTTCCTAATGAAAACAAGTACAGAGCTGTCATGATGAGTCATTCATTTTTGAGAATTGTTCATATGAAAAATTTTGAGCATTGAATAACTATTTTGAATCTCTTTTAATACAATGTTAATGACGTCACAGCACCACTACATAATCTACATGAGAAAAGGTAACAAATGTTGGCATTCATCCAACACTGAATCACCTATAAGGTTTTTATAGTGCTTATTTATTTTTAGACGATAATGATAACTCTGGAAACGGTTTAGGTTCCTTCTGTTCTTTGATTAGGAAACAATAATGAAGTAGAGATGTAATACAGAATAGGTTTTTTAACAAAAAAGTAATGTTTTCAATAATTTATAGTATTTTTCATTTGAAATGAATGAGTAATGAATGAAATGATATGAATGAAATTTTCATTTATAGTCATTTGCAAATATGATAAATAAGTCAAAAGTATAAACATTTTCTAAAGTCAGACTGTATTTAAAAGAACTAGTTTTTTCTCATGGACCATCATATCAGGGTATGTAATTATTTCAAGATGTAAAGAGAAGGACAGTTAAATTTGTAAGTTGAAGATACTGAAGGGCAAGGTCAGATTTTAAATGATAAAGTTTTTGCAAAAAACTTCATATATCCTGAAGTTTCTGACCAAATGTTAATTTACACTTAAATTGCCCTTTTTATGTATTCATTATGCATAGTTTTTCATAAATGTGTTTCGTTTTTAAAATGTATTATTTTCATCTAACACTGCGGAACAAGTGAGAAAAACTCATATTCTTGCACATGTGTTGTATATAGTATATCTATATACCACATTTTCCGTCATTTTTGATGGCCTATCTTTCTAGTCTGTTATTAAATATACTTTATAATTTATTTCAAATACATCATAAAAATGTTTCATCAATTCTATTTTTATTTTTCATAGATAAATGATGCATGGCCCATGGTACAACATGCCTAGTGCTAAAGTACAACAAGGATGTTGTACCTTGGTTCTAAAATTACTAATTTTTTTTTAATTAAAAGAAAAACTATGACAGGCCTAAAATTAGAGTTCAAGAAAATTAAGAACATAATAAATAATTAGCAAATAGCTTTATATTTCAATATTTATATAGTTGAAACTTTTGTACAAAACTTCAGAATAACCTAGTAAATTCTCATGACAAATCAGTTTATATGTATCAGTCATTTTAATTTTACATCCATTTTTTCACTTTTACTGAAGTTTTTTTTTTCTTTGCATTTTGGCTAGAGGTCTGCACGGGCCAAACTTTCCAGGCTCGGCGCGACTCGCAGAAAAAAAAAAAATTCGGCCCGGATCGACCCATACAAAAAAAATATTTGCCCGTCCCAGCCCGGTATAACAGCTAAAAGTTCGACCCGAGACCGGCCCCGGGTGAATTTCTACAAAACATTGATTTTTACGTTGATTTGGTTAAAAATTTGCCTTGTACAAGGAACTCTCACCAAAAATACAATATTAACTTTTTTTCTGGTTCATAATCTTCATTTTTATAGAAATGCTGCAGGTAGCAATATTTATTTTTTTAATGAATCGCTATTTCTTGTACAGTTATCATTAACAGTTATTGTTAATCCATATTCCATTTATTGAAGTGTAAAAAATTTGGAAAATGCTATACAGTAATATCTTCTAAGACTTGATTACATAGAACAGAGAAAAAAAAAAAAAAAAATGTGTTACAGACAAGTTCCCTTCTTAACAAGTGTAAATGTATTACACATTTTTTCTTAAGTATTAGTATATTAATTTTGCATGTATCAATACGTTTTTCAGTTTAAAACAGAATTCCGTCATAGGCAGGCTCTTTTTCACACGTTTTACTATACAATTTTGCTATATTTTAATAAGTGTAGAAATCTACTATTCTTTAACAAAAAAAAAAAAAAAAAAAAAAAAAAAAAAATGTTTAATTGCATAATAATGATGATTTAGAAATGCATGCACTTTTTGCAAAAATCTTTGGGCCAGGCTTAATTTTACTGACCTTTGAAAGGACAAGACATGCCGAGACAATGGTTTTTTGGCCTGGGCTGGCTTAAAACCAGGGCTGAAAATTTTGGGCCGTGAAGTGTAGAAATGAAACCAGTCCCAGCTCTGTACGGAAAAAATAAGTTAGGCCCAGCCCGATTCTTCCAGAAAAAAAGTAAGGCCTTGACACGGCCCATAAAAAAGTCATTAAGCCCGTCCCAGCCCGAGCTTTCAGAAAAAAATATGGCCTGGCCCGAGTGCCATGAATGAAAACAGGCCCAAGCCCGCACCATGCAGATCTCTAATTTTGGCCACAATAATCGCATTTAATAGCTATAGTAGCTGATCTGCCCGGCATTATAATAACATTAGACTGGGGCCTGTTATAATAACCTTAGACAAAACTCAAGTTTGTATGATTTTATATCTTTTGAAAATCTTTTAAATAAACCTAGTTTTGGGGGCCCCATTGCTTTCCACAGCATCTAGTGTGTTCCAAACAAACCTCTTACCGAACGAACCTGTGACCTGGGTCCCTGCTACCTAAGGCAGTATGTACCAGAAGTGCTCCGCAAGTGCCGAAGACACTCGAAAACCAAGTTCAGTGAGTCAAACTTCATAGTAATCAAGCCCATAGAACACGAAAAAAGAATACACCATTAATGTTCGAAAATATTGGTAACTAAAGTCTAAGATAAAATTTCATAATACAGAAATTTGAAATTGGGTCCTTAGAACACAAGGAAAGACTGCACCCCCAAGTGGTGGAAGGTGCCCCCCCACCCCCCTACCCCTGTAAATTTCATGAATTACTTTTAACATTAACACGATATTTAATAAATGGATGAAATCCCTTATCTAAAGTTACCTTTGAAGTAACTTGATTTTTAATTTACGGCTGGAGTGAGTAAACATAATTTATTGCTAAAAAAGGAGAATAATGTTTGAAAAAAGTGATAGCTGAGGTATAAAGAAGTTTTAAAGTAGCTAGAGGATGCTAAAACTATGTGAAAGCAAATTGTGTACTTTTCGATTAGCCCGGCGCCAGTGTTATATTTACATGTATATACGTACATATGTATGAATATATACATATATTGTAAATATACACATATATACGTGTGTATCTACATATTTGTATATGCATATAGATGTATATATATACATCTGTATATACATATACATGTATATATAACCAGACTTGTATAAAACCAAAAACTTTCTGTGCACGTAAATATTGGGTCAAAAATTTTCTGCAAATTAATTTAATGTTTAATAAAATAATGTGTTATATTATTTTGATGGTATGAAATAAAAACAGTAGTTTTAAAATAATTACTATTTAAATTAAAAATTAATTAATATTAATTACAGAATAATTATGTTGGTTATAAAAATAATAAAGCTAAAACTGCATGACAAGAAGCATGATAAGTGTATATTCTTATCAATTATTTTGTCAATGCATTTAGAAACAGTCCAATTCTTAATATTGACACCTTTTCGCAGAAAATGCCAGTCACTCTGTTCACAGAAATAATGTGACATTGCTTCTGAAACAACTGAATCATATTTTATAAGGAGAGTCCATTCATATGTATCATCATTAAAGAGACCGATGAGTTTTTATTGCGGACCTTTGATGAAATTCCTATTTTTCCACAGCACTTTGACGAAATTCCCGTTTTTCCTGCAGTTCTTTGACGAAATTTGTGGGTTTTTTTTTTTTTTCGTGATCTTTTAACGAAATGTGTTTTTTCACGATCCTTTCACAAAATGGAATCGCTTTTTTCTGCTATCCTTTGACGAAATTGTTTTTCCCCCGCAATCCTTTGACGAAATTTGCATTTTTTCGCGATCTTTTGAAAAAATTCGTGTTTTTTTCCCCCATGATCCTTTGACGAAATTAGTTTTTTCGCGATTCTTTAACGAAATTTACATTTTTGTTGCGGTCTTTTGAAAAAATTCCCACTTTTTCCGCTATGCTTTTACGAAATTAGTTTTTTTCCTATGCTCCTTGGATGAAATTTGCTTTTCTTCTGCAATTCTTTGACTAAATTCGTGTTTATTCTGTGATTTTTTGACGAAATTCATGGTTTTTTTTTTCGCGATCCTACGATGAAATTCGGACTTTTTTGGCGGCCCTTTGACGAAATTCATGTTTGTTTCGCGATCCTTTGATGAAATTAGTTTTTTTTTTTTTCCGCTATGCCTTTACGAAGTTTGTTTTTTCCTGCTCTCCTTTGACGAAATTTGCGTTTTTTCTGCGATGCTTTTTTTTCCTCGGTACTCTGAAGAAATTCGTGCTTTTCCCGCGATGTTTTGAAAAAATTGGTGATTTTTTCTACGAACGATAGGTGAAATTGGTTTATTTTCGGCGATCATTTGTTGAAATCCGCAATATATTTCAGTGATATTTTTTTATGTCTGAATTTTCGGACTAATGGCCAATTTTTTTTTAATTTTCGGAAAATTATGAACACAATCACCCTTGGCAAACAATAAATAAATCGTACATAAAATTAAGGAACACTTTTAATTTTTCGATATTAAAAAAAAAAAAAAAAAAAAAAAAAATACATGAACAAAAATTACTTTTTTTTTTTTCTAAAATATTTTCTTCAAAGTTCCGAATTTTGTGGAAAATTTCCTGTGCATGCCGTGCGTCTATATTATACAACTCTGTATATAACACTGGCGCCCGGCTAACTGAAAACTGTAATAGAATCAATCAGATCGTTTTTAAAGAAGCTGCAACAAAGGCCCCAAGGAGATAAATATTCAAAATTGGTGGTAGCTGAAGTCTCAGAAATTGTTTTGTTGTTCATGTAAGAGGGTGAAAAATGCATGCCACAGAAAAAGTTCAAAGAGCCCCGGATCGGGACCATAAGGGGGGGGTGGGGGGGGGTGGGGGGTGGGGGGGGGAGGATCTTAACTGGAATGTAAAAACAGGTGAATAACTAAATGGAAAAAGGATTCCAAAAATGAAGATCAGATTACAAGGAAGCAATTTATTAGCAATTTACGGTGCAAAAAACTGGAATGTAGAAATAGGGGAATAACTAAATGGAGATATGGCCCTAAAAACGACAAGACAACTTTGAAATTATGCATTGAGAAGACGAGAAATTTAGGGGCTAAAAAATGCACGCCGCACAAAAAGTTCAAAGCACCCCGGATCAGGCACTACAGGACCATAGGAGGGTCCAGGATCTTAAATGGAATGTAGAAACAGGAGAATAACTAAATCGGAAAATGATCCCAAAAATGAAGATCGGATTAAAAGGAAGCAATGTATTAGCAATTTAAGGTGCAAAAACTTCAAGGGGCCCTGTATCGGACCGCACGGAGGAATAACTAAATGGAGATATGACCCCAAAAACGAAGAACATTGGATAAAATGGGGGCAAGTTATAAAAAATTTAGGGCATAAAATTTTAAAGGGGCCCATGCCCTTAAAAAAAGTAAAAATCTGAGCCTCAGCCACATCAGGAGCAGTCTTGGACTATCCTGACCTAAATTTTCAGACATCTATGTGCGACAGATTTCGCAAGACATCGCAGACACACAAACACACACACAGAGCGAAACTTTATTAGTATAGATAAAGTTAGCAAACAATTGAAAGGCAGAGCTTAATATTATTTATCTAAGCTAGCAAACCTGTTGAAAGATATGCAGGTGTAAAAAATTTTAACCCCTGTTACCTGACAAAAATTTGGAATATTTATCATTTATAAGAACAAGCAATCAGGCAATACTCGTTACCACTGAGTTTAATAGAAGTCATTAGCCAAATGAATGCTGCATATATTTAAAACTTGAAACTTAAAAATTTAAGAAAACGATCTTTAATACCAGAAATGACTTTTAGGGATTGTTTGGTTACTTAGTGAGTATATCAATGGATAGATTACATAATAATCCATACGCAAAAATTTCAGAAATTAATTACTTCAACATAACGGAGGTTAAATGAGGTAACAGACATTACAAACAACTTAATTCAGTGATTATGTTCTCCTCATTTGTTAGAAATGATGTTTATAGTTTACATACAACACCAAAAATGTTCTTAATTAAAGGAATTAACTAATTTTGAAAAATAAAATCTGTAACTTCTGTTACCAGGTGTCAGAGGTTACATTCAGAAAGAAGAAACAAAATCTGAGAACACACTGCTTTTGAACTTAAACTTACACTAAGTTTTAAAAGATTAGAAATATTAAAAAGATGTTAAATTATTTTAATACCTTAGTACTTTCAACTATAAAAAAACATAGTCTTCGTCAGAGAAATATAAGAAATACAACTGTTATTGACATCTAATTTTCAAAATTCACGTAGATGGTGACGGAAGGAGTGAAAATGGAAGATAAATTTTAAGATACGGAAAACATTGGGAAAATAAAACATTGATATAGGGAAGTGGAATATTACTCGTTTTATGATTATTTAAGCAAACTGGGCCAAATTTTGGGTATGTTGTAGGATAAAACGTCACTGCAAACAGTATTTTCTTTAGTAATAATTTCTATTGATTCGTGGATGATTAAATCATAATTCTTTGAGGGATATATAATTTTAGCGTCTTCGAAATTAACTTGTATATTCTACTTCTGGTTAAGTCTTGACAGGGCTGTTGTAGGTCGGTTATACTTTAAATCTCTCAAATGTTCTTTAATACGGACTTTAAGTTTACGTGAAGTCATTCCTATGTATTCAAGATAAATATTTTCTGTTTTCAGTGGAATTATATATACTCCAGAAACTTCATCTTCCGGGATCGGGTCTATTTTGGCACTTCTTTTGGTTTACACATCAGTCTAATTATTTGATAGTAGTATCAAATCTGAACTAATTTTATTTGTAACTATCCTAAAATCCCAACAAAACAATGATGAATAATTGGTAAAAAAAGTTACAAAGAGAAAAAATACTCTCCCAAGAAAAATGTAAATAAGTTCACTGTGTCTGATATTCATAAGAGATATTCCAAAATGACTATTGTAACAACTTGCTCACTTATAAACTTCATTTTTGTTCTGTTATGCACTCTTTGGACAAGAACAGAAAAGAATTATAGCTGATGACCCAGATTACAGAAACCATTGACACCCACTTTTTAGCATAAAAATATAATAGAAAAAATATAACATAAAATAACATAACATAAAATATAAAAATGTAACATAAAATTAATTTTTGCCAAATTCTATTTATAATAGTATCTGCTATTATAATAAAAGGCTTTTACATGAGAAGGAGAATGTTGTATTTCTAAATAAATAACATATTTCCATGAAACTTCATTGTGAGATGAAATCTCACAGTGTTTAAACTATGTTACTGTTTTATTTCTTTTGGCCTTATACATCGATGTTCTTTAAACTTAAATCCATATTTATTTTTGCACGGGCGATTTCGTTTCGACCGCAGATCGACAAGTTCTCCGATGTTTCGCAGCGCCTGGCATGGGGTGCTTCTCGTTTGAGTTTTGTACGATTGTGATGACGTCATCGGAGCAAGTCTCTCACGGCATATGCATTGAAGGGGTGTCTGTCTTTTGGAGGTGTGTCTAATCGCCGAGCGTACAACAAATAAAAATAAAGTGTGGAAAATTATTCCCAAGCATTTTTCATTTCTATTTTTCATTAAACAATTTGTAAAGTCTACCTGAACTCGACAGCACGATATTTTCCTTTCTTTTGCCGCCTTTCGGCGTTTGTTTACGTTTTTACCGCCACGGTTGGATGGTTGCGTATCGCGTTTCGGTCATGGACCGTATACGGTAATTTTACTTGTGATCGCATTCGCTCGTATTCATTTTTTTTTAAAGATAAGTATTTAAATTTAATTAACATATAAAATCATCTTTTTAAGTCATTTTTATATTAAAGTAATTTTTCTAAAGTCATCGTAATATTTATTAAATGTTATTCAAATTATAAGTAAATGTTAAGTATCTTCCGACTTATGCAAATTGCATAGTCGATTCTGATTGGCCGATAGGTTTTCGTCCTGATTTAAAGGGACAGCGATTTCATGTTTTCGGTGTGAGGGGTGCGATGTCTGATGGCTGACTTATGGTACTATCTGGTATGTTTTATGAAGTGTCAGCGAATATGTATGGTATATGGCTGAATACCGATATAATTGTGAGAACTTAAAATTTATTAAGCATAATGGTTTAGTTTGAAGACGTTTCATCGGAAATTGTTAATTAAATCGGCGATAGAGTTGTGGATAATATATTTCAAATTGCATAAATATTACTTAAGTCGTCGAATAATGCAGTGCTCTCGAGTTCGGGTAGACTATCGTCGCAAGTGTCCATTAATTTAATCCAAGAACGAAGTCACGTTCATGTACAGCAAGCACCAATAAATGAAACCTTCTTCTGTTCATCATTTTGGCTCATTACTGTAAGTACATTTTATACTTACCTTATCCCTGAAACATCATATAATATATATAGGATTCATGAAGTTGCATATACTTCAACATATTCTTATTCAAAGTTATTATTTTAACAATATTTTCAAAGTTTCATATATAACTTAAACTAATTTGTCAAGTCACTCTGCTGAATTTTCACGTGGGAGGGGCAAGCAACCCACAGACCCCCCCCCCACAGAGGTTATGGGCCCAGAAGCACTTCAACTGCGGTAAAGCTAGAGAAAAGTATTTTAAAATGAAAATGTTGAAGCTAATTAATGAAGTGTTTTTTTTCTTCAAGTATCTAGTGTATGAAATATTTTAATGTTTATATATATGTGCATGCAAGTTTTAGTACCATTTCTATTTATATTTTATATCTATTTATTGTTTTAAGTAAAAGTAAGTAAAATGGCTACTGCACCAGATATAGTAGTATTAAGTAGGGATAACTATCAAAGTTGGACTCGTTTTATAAAATGCACATTGCAAACTGAAGGTTTGTATACCTGGGTGAATAAAACTGAATGGCCGGATTATACAGATTTGAAGCCCCTTGATAAGTTTAAGCTAAATCAGTCAAAGCAAAGGGCAGCCGGAATTATCAAAACGTATGTCAGTCCTGAAATTAGGTTAACAATAGGTCATTTGGATGATCCGTCGGAAATATGGGAAACACTAAAGTTAAATCTGGAAATCCCAGGAAGAGCATTAAAATCGTTTCATGTAAATGAATTTAGGAATTAAAAATTAATGTAGATGAAGATATCCCAACTTATATTGCTAGGTTTGAAGAAGCTTATCGTCGCGTAGTTGATTCCGGGGAGGAAGTTGCAGAAAAGCATCGTTGTTACCAATTAATAGAAAGCTTACCAGAAAATTATGATTATTTAATTAGGGAATTAGACCGTTTGCCAGAAAAAGATTTTAAATTTAAGGATGTTAAAGAGGAGATTCTAAAGGAATGTTCAAGGAGGGATTTGAGAGAAAGATTACGAAATGAAACCCTCATGGCTGATAGAACCACTCAAATGTCTGAAAAAGTTTCCCCTAGGTCTCATTCTCGAAATAAAATAAATTTAAAGTGTGAAGTTTGTGGTAAATATGGCCATTGGGATAAAAATTGTAGGAAACAGAAAAGTGGTGATAAAAGGGATGAAGTAAATTTAGATTCATACGTCGCAGAATTAAAATGTAAAAGTAATGATTTGTGCAATGTTTCCCCCCCCCTTGCTGGGAGTGGACATTGGATTCAGCGTCCACATCTCATGTCTGCCAAAATAAGCATTTCTTTACTTATCTAAGTGAGCCACCAGAGGGTGCAGTTGTTAGGATGGGAACAACACCTCATAAAGTTAGAGGAATAGGAAAAGTAAGTTTTAAATTAAAGGAAAAGGATAAAGTATCTATTGTAAATTTACATAATGTGTTGTATGTTCCTACCATTCATAAAAATTTAATTTCCATGTCAAAGATGGATAAAGCTGGTCTCCATGCCACAATGGACAATGGGTTTAAAGTATTTGATAAGCATTGGAAGTACTTATATACTGCCACTCTAAAAGATAATTTTTATGTTCTTAAAGCCATTAAAAGTTATGACAAAACTAAATCTAATGTTAAGAACCAATATTTAGAGCTTGCTGATCAACCATCTTTTCCTGATAAGAATAAATTAAAAGTTTCTATTTGTACTAAATCCTTAAATCAAGCCTATAACATTAATTCAAGAAGTGCTCATGTAATACAAGATAATGTCAGGGAAGTAACGAATATACAAGAGTCAAATCAAAATTACAATGTTACATTTGCCAGTGAGCGTAACAACATCATGCTCTGGCATGAAAGGCTAGGACATAGTAATGTTGATATAATTAAGAAAATGTTTCGTGAAAATTTAGTTCAAAATTGTGGACAATTACAGGGAAAAGAGACTCCGTGTGAACCGTGTATTCCAGCTAAAAATACTAGGTCAACATATCCTAGATTAAAGAAAGTTCGCTCAAAAGAAATGTTAGAATTGATACATAGCGATGTATGGGGCCCGGCTCCAGTTACATCAAGGAATGGGCAACGGTACATACTTACTTTTATTGACGATTTTAGTCGAAGAGCCTTTTGCTACCCGCTACGCTCTAAAGATGAAGTTTTCCTGAAATTAAAGCACTTCATCACGTTTGTGGAACGCCAAACTAACAGAAAAGTCAAAGTCATGAGAACTGATAACGGGTTAGAATATTGCAATAAGCAAATAAGAGATATGTTAGAAAAGATGGGAATCAAGCATGAGAGGACCACAATATATAGTCCCCAGATGAACAGCGTGGCCGAGCGATATAACAGAGTTTTATTTGAAGGAACTAGAACGTTTATGCAAGCAGCTAATCTGCCGCCTAATCTATGGGTTGAGGCAGTTATGGCAGTAAATTACATTCGCAACCGAATATTTCACACAGGCATAGAAGCAATACCGTTTCAACGATGGTACGGAGCTAAACCATCCATTCGTCATTTGAAACGTTATGGATGCATTGCGTATGTACATCAACCTAAAGAAAAACGAAATAAGTTTCAATCAAGAGCAAAAAGAGGAGTTTTTGTAGGATATGGTATAGGATCCTGTGGATATCGCATTTATTTCCCTAAAGAAAATAAAGTAATTGAGTCAAAGCATGTGACATTTGACGAAGCTCAACTGAACGGTTCTCCTGAACGGAAAATAATACATCGCACGTTTGTTTATTTTTCAAATGATGATAATGAATTCTTTACAGGTCCTAACAATTCACCGACAATGGAAGATGATTTGACTGTCCATCAACCGAGTAGCTCTACAACTCCGACAGAAGTTGAGAAAGTAATGCAGCAAGATGAATCTAGATCCGAAGAGAAAATGGAAGATGATGTATCAACATCTGAAGATGAATTAGAAGAGAATATTCTGAAGGAACAGGAAGAAGCAGAAGCAACATTTTACCGATTTATGAAGAAAAGAAAGAAAGGAAGAACTAAAGGTAAAATTGATGTTTATATCTTATCTCCTACTGGTTCCAGATTAAGATCGCAACAAGATTTATGTGAATATTGTAAAATGCATAAAATCATATTAAATGATACTGTGGCAAATTTTTCATTAGGGAATACATATGAAGGCCCAATTAAGCTAGATAAGGAACTAGAGAGTGAATTAGCTGAAGAAGTGCTCCTAACTGAGATAATTGTACCACAAAATGCGACACAAGCAAAACAACTTCCAAAGGCACAAAAATGGAAGGAGGAAATGGATCGAGAGATCCAAACCATGTTAGATAGGCACGTTTGGATACCTGTCCCAAAAGTTGATCAAAAAGTTATAGGAACCAAATGGGTTTATACCGTAAAAGAAAATAGTGAAGGAAAGAATTGCATATTTAAAGCACGTTTAGTTGCACTAGGTAATAATCAGAGAGAAGGTTTAGATTACAACGACACATTTAGTCCAGTAATAAATTTTACACTCATTCGTCTTTTCATAGCTTTTTTTATTAGAATATTGAATTGGGTGCATTGTCTTCTTGATGTTAAATGTGCATACTTATATGGGGATATTGATAAAGAAATTTCCATCAAACAACCCGAAGATTATACAATTCCAGGGAAAGAACACTGTGTTTTGAAGTTAAAGAAAGCAATCTATGGGCTTCACCAAGCTGGAAGATGTTGGTACCATGATTTGCATAATAAGTTAATTGCAAATGGATTCAGTGAAGTACAAGGTTTAACTTGTGTATACTCTTATAAAAGTGAAGCAATAGTTATAGTGTATGTGGATGATTTGCCTATTTTTGCGAAGAATGGTGAAGTTTTAAAAGAGGTAGTACAGTTAATTGAATCCATTTATGAAGTTAAAAATTTAGGTCCTATTTCAATGTTACTAGGTATCAATTTTAAAAGAGAAGAGGATGCAATAGTTAATGTTAACTGTGAACATTATATTGAAAAGTGTTTAAAGAAGTTTGATGTCCCTGATTTTACTAATATATCTCTTCCTTCTCCTCCTGGATATAATCCTGTTCCAGTTGCTGAAGATGACGAATTTCCTGAGAACCTGCCGTACCGAAACTTACTGGGATGTCTACAGTACATTGCTCATCGATGCCATCCAGACATTGCTTGGCCTGTTGCTGCACTTTCACAATTTACAGAGAGCCACAACCTGTTGCACTACAAGGCACTCCTGCGAATCCTGATGTATCTCTCTTCGACAAAATCCTTGGGATTGAAGTTGGCACAATCTGACCCTCCAATCCAGCTAGCTGTCTACGTCGACGCTTCTTGGGCAGGTGACACTACTGATCGAAAATCCTGGAGCGGCTACATTGCTTTCTTAAATAATATTCCAGTAACCTGGAGAGTAACTAAACAAAATTGCGTAGCCTTGAGTCCAATGGAAGCAGAAATAATAGCAGCGACAGAAGCTGTAAAAGATCTAAAGTTCTTAAACATGTCTCTAATTGAAATTCAGAAAAGTCTTAACTTGGACATCATTACTATTCAACATCCAATGCTCTTTTGTGATAATACTGCTGCCATTTCCTTCACCAAACAGAAAGCTGATACCATAAAGAATCGTTATATTGATTTAAAATACAAGTTTATAAGAGACTGGTATAACAATGGCCTCTTCGACATTAAGCATGTTATGTCAAAAGAGAACTATGCAGATATTTTGACTAAATCCCTCGTAAAGGACTCCTTTCTTAGATTCAGAGAAGATTTTTATGGTGATGAACTTTCCATGAAAAAAAAAAAAAAACTTTCTTTTGATCCTGCCATTATTACAAAAACTTTTGTAATGAACTTTATTGCAGAAAATCAAAATGAATGGGAAAGAGGGGCATTCTGTGGAAAATTATTCCCAAGCATTTTTCATTAAACAATTTGTAAAGTCTACCTGAACTCGACAGCACGATATTTTCCTTTCTTTTGCTGCCTTTCGGGGTTTGTTTACGTTTTTACCGCCACGGTTGGATGGTTGCATATCGCGTTTCGGTCGTGGACCGTATACGGTAATTTTACTTGCGATCGCATTCGCTCGTATTCATTTTTTTTTAAAGATAAGTATTTAAATTTAATTAACATATAAAATCATCTTTTTAAGTCATTTTTATATTAAAGTAATTTTTCTAAAGTCATCGTAATATTTATTAAATGTTATTCAAATTATAAGTAAATGTTAAGTATCTTCCGACTTATGCAAATTGCATAGTCGATTCTGATTGGCCGATAGGTTTTTGTCCTGATTTAAAGGGACATCGATTTCATGTTTTCGGTGTGAGGGGTGCGATGTCTGATAACTGACTTATGGTACTATCTGGTATGTTTTATGAAGTGTCAGCGAATATGTATGGTATATGGCTGAATACCAATATAATTGTGAGAACTTAAAATTTATTAACCATAATGGTTTAGTTTGAAGACGTTTCATCGGAAATTGTTAATTAAATCGGCGATAGAGTTGTGGATAATATATTTCAAATTGCATAAATATTACTTAAGTCGTCGAATAATGCAGTGCTCTCGAGTTCGGGTAGACTATCGTCGCAAGTGTCCATTAATTTAATCCAAGAACGAAGTCACGTTCATGTACAGCAAGCACCAATAAATGAAACCTTCTTCTGTTCATCATTTTGGCTCATTACTGTAAGTACATTTTACACTTACCTTATCCCTGAAACATCATATAATATATATAGGATTCATGAAGTTGCATATACTTCAACATATTCTTATTCAAAGTTATTATTTTAAAAATATTTTCAAAGTTTCATATATAACTTAAACTAATTTGTCAAGTCACTCTGCTGAATTTTCACGTGGGAGGGGCAAGCAACCCACAGACACCCCCCCCCCCCACATAAAGCTTTTTAAATGTTTTCTTTCGGATTTGTTTATTAAGACATTACCTAATATTTTAAATTCTCTAATAGATTTAAATCTTTTCTTTCAGTAACTTTTGAAGTCCCCGTATTCTTACTATAAATTAAAAATTCCGTTAATTTTAAATCAGAATCTGTTTTGTTGGTGATCTGTTATGATTTAGTTCTTGTTTTAAAGATCGCGGGCCGCGAGCTTCGGCTCCGGTCTGTCTGCCGACACCGATGGATGTGGAAACCGATAAAAAGTTTTTTGAAAACGATGTCTATGATTTTAATTACGTTTCTCATCAATACTAAATTTGATTTATGCTGTACTTTAATTTTTAAAAGAAATATCTATCTTCAAGTGGAGTAGATGCTTTTATTGGCAAGAATTAATTTATGAACGGTGACCAACGGGAAGCCTTTTCTTTTCTAAAAAGATGGAATAAACATTTAATTTATATCGTTATCAAGTCTCCTCTTTATTTATTTTACAGACGACACAATCCAAGTAAGAAGTTTCCTTTTTCTATTTTTTTACAATTAATGACCTCAAAGAACGGAGGGTTTTATTGCAAATATTACACAACGCATGTTACTAAAAAGAACTTCAAATTTAGTTATACCTTCAAATTAACGGCACATTATTAGTAATACCACATTCATCTCGGGCATTCAGGGAAATCTGCGATTAATTAATTATCATCATTATTTACTCAATAAATAAAATCTTACAAAAAATACATAAAAAATGATAGTCACATTGAGTAAAACTGCAGAACATTTACAAGGGAAAAATACTTCATTTTCAAGACATAAAAGCTGCATGAAAATTAACAATGACCCACATATATAAGTATAAAAAAATTACAGAAATCCTTTATAAGCTATCATTGGCATTAAATTCATGAACAATAGAGTTATTACCAAACCATACTCAGAGATGGGCAGTATCGAAAATACATCTATTTGAAATAGATTTTCAAAATACATTTGCATTTTGTATTTTAAGCCGGCTAAACGAAAGTATTTTGGTAATGTATTTTGAAATGATTTTTTCAAGTATTTTGAAAATACCCAAAATACATTTCTGTCGATTTCAATCTGCTTCTACAGAAACACAAGAACCATCATTTAAACCGCAAATGTAAGATTCACAAAAGCAAAATAAGCGCCTGTCTGTTTTGTTTTGTCTTATAGGGTTCGTTTTTGGAAGTTAATGTAAACATACTTTTTCAGCTGCTGATACGATAAGGATTAGAATGAATCTTCTGTTTTAATTAAGCATTTATGCTGAATTGTTACAATCCTAATGTTTTAGCTTTTATAATTACAACGTTGCTATGAGAACGACAAAAACTACTCTGGGATAAACAGGAAGAATCATTTAGAGTTTTGCTGTGCATAGTACTTTTTAAAGAACCATAGAAAGAAATATAATGTAGTGTAAGTTTAAGTAAGTTTAGCAGAAAGAAATGTAATCAGGGTTCATACACAGTTGCGAAGAAAAAATCCAAGGAGTACCCAAAAAATCCAAGGATTCAAAAAAATTTTAAGGATTTGCCATTTTTTTTTTGTCGATGTTTTTATGTGCTGCATCGTTATGTGGTATGCACACTCCAATTTTTAATGCCCAATTTGGAGAGAAAAACATTTCAAAAACAAATTTTACTCAATTAGAATCTAATTGTGAGTGCTAAAATTGTACAGTATTCACAATATATTGCTTATTGATTTCGTAAGTTTAAATACAAAATTGACTATCTATTTTTTTTATACAATGACCAATGGTCAGGTCACAGGGGCGATTCTGAGTAAAAAAAAAAAAATTCTGAAATTCACAGCAAATCTTCTGAAAAGTTACATCAAAGAGAGGGGGGGGGATTCCACTCCCGACACTAGCCATGCGTTTTCTCGCGCTCTTTTGACGAAATTTGTCGATTTTTCGCGATCTTTTGTGACGAAATTTGCCGATTTTTCGCGATGTTTTGACGAAATTTGCCGTTTTTCCGCGATCTTTCGACGAAATTTTTGGGTTTTCGCGATCTTTTGATGAAATTTGTGGAGTTTTTCGCGATCTTTTGATGAAATTTGTGGAGTTTTTCGCGATCTTTTGATGAAATTTGTGGAGTTTTTCGCGATCTTTTGATGAAATTTGTGGAGTTTTTCGCGATCTTTTGATGAAATTTGTGGAGTTTTTCGCGATCTTTTGATGAAATTTGTAGGGTTTTTAGCAATCTTTGGACGAACTTTGCGGGGTTTTTAGCAATCTTTGGACGAACTTTGCGGGGTTTTTCGGGATTCTTTGACAAAATTTGCGTTTTCCCCCCGCGATCTTTTGGCGAATTTTCTGCAAACGATTGACAAAATTTATTTTTTCGGCGACCATAGGTCCGAATTTTCGGATAGGTGACAGATTTTTTTTTTCGGAAAATTCGGACTAGAATCACCCCTAGGTCACATAAATAGAGATTAGTCAAACCCCAAACACTTATGTATATCACATGCATGATACATCTTAAAGAAAATTTTAAAAGGCAAAAAAAAAACAAAAAAACAAAAAATGCTAAATGCAACATACAAGAAAAAAGATAACAAGTTTTGAATTTATTCTTTTAGAACAGCGGTAATCGCTCTTCTTTGAAGGTGAAATTTTGATGAATTCGCATTTTTTTCGCGATCTTATGATGAAATTCACTTTTTTTTTTTTTCGCGATCTTTTAATGGAATTAGTGTTTTATTTTGATTGTTTAAGGAATCTGACTTTTTTTCGCGATCTTTTGATGGAAACCGCGTGTTTTTCGCGATCCTTTGACAAAATTCGCAATCTGCTGGAAAAATTCACGTTTTTTCATGATCTTCTGGGAAAATGCGCGCTTTTTCGCGATCATCTAATCGAATTCGCGTTTTATTTCGATCGTTTGACGAAACTAATGTTTTTTTCGCGATCTTTTGATGGAAACCGTGTGTTTCTCGTGATCCTTTGAGGAAATTCGCGTGTTTTTCGAGATCTTTTGAGGAAATTTGCATTTTTTTGTGATTTTTTGAGAAAATTCGCGTTTTATGCGATCTTTTGAGGAAATCTGCTTTTTTTCTCGATTGACAAAATTTATGAATTTTTTCCGTGATCGATTGACGAAATTTGACGGTATTTTTTTGGAACATATTTGCGAAAAACGCGATTTTTCATAGATTCTTCGCTAAATGCCAAACATCGATAAAAATTTAAAAAAAGGTTGGCTAACAGTGTCGAAAAACTGACTTTACGGACCTAATAATTGAAAAACGGACCTAGTGGGAGCCCTGCTATTAAGATTACTCTACCCAATCAATGTTGTGCTTTAGATGAATGACGTGCATAAAGGATTTACCGTGCGTTTTTCATTCACAATTTTTTTTTCTCGGCAGCAATATCGCTTGCATCCGAAGCCGCAATAGAATATAAGGAGTTTCTAAGTAGTGGTTTGCTTATCTAAGTAGTTCTAAGTACTACTTGGGAATGTTTTCATTTCCAAGGAGTTTCCAAGGAATCTAAGGAGTCTGTGCGAACCCTGGTAATGTATGTTTAAGTCTCCTGAAAGAATGGCTGATATTTATCCAGTTCCGGATTATAATTTAGCAAGTGAATTAATGAATTGCGATAGTACGCGTTGCGCTATACTAGATGGGAAATTTTTTAAAATAATTTCTGTTGATAATAACGGTAAAAATAAAGGCTGCATGCCAAATATGTAAAACAAGATCTATCATTATAAGTGGAACTTTTGAAGCAACAACTTCAAAACACATTTAAAGGTAAGATTTTTAGTTTTATACCGTTATACATTGATCGAAACATTTTTTCTAGTTCCTTTTTTGTATCCGTTTTATCAAAGTTCGGGTATATATTTTAAGCTACCTATTATATTCATTTAATTGAGAGCTAATTTTATTACATAAATACAGGGCCGTGCGAAGCAGGGGGCAAAGGGGGGCAGTCTCCCCGGGCGCTGAATTTGAGGAAGTGCCAAATTTACACTACAAACCTTTTTTTTGTAAAAACTTGTGTATTTATATTTTGGAAAATATTTTTCATAATGGAAGTACGTATTCAAAGTTATTGCATTGTCCTTTACCTCACACCGAAATATAAATTTATGAATAAGGACTTTTTTCTTTTCAAAATTTGTTTTGAGTCTTTGTCTTAGTCTCTTTTGTTAACCTTCTCTTTTCTGAATCTGTGCTTATGACAAAAACACAAATTCTCAAAATAGCATGGGGTTTCTTTCTTGTAATATAAAAGGGTTCCAAACTGTTATACTGTAATATAGATACATTTTTTCTACATCCATTTTCCAGATCCCCTTTGCCAAAATATAAGTGTACTTTTTTCTTATATTATTTAGTTTTTTTTTAAATTTCTGAATTAAAATTAATTTTAAAGTTTCAAAATAAATGCACAATATGTATTCAATAGAATTTGTTTCTGTTTCTACACTTTTCAATTTTGTGATACCTGCCACAAAGAAAAGTTGGGGTGGGGGGGAATTGAAACTTTGCCCCGGGCGCAGTTTTCTCTTCACACGCTGCTGTGTAAATAGTTATATTTGTTGATATAGAATTCAGATTTTCATTAATTGTATTTACCATTGACAATATTAAATGTTGGATTTTTGATTATAGACCTGCCCTTACTGGAGGGAAGGTACATGTTTATATAGCGTAACTTCGTAATTATATTTTTTTTTTACTCTTTTCATGTTTTATTTTATAGTGTTTATAAAAAACAAAATAGCACAATGAATAAACTGGTGTCCGACCAAAACAAAAGTTGCAGTCCGAAACCGAAGTTTGATACTTTTTTGAGTTTAGATCTTAAATGAAAGTTTCTCAGATGATAATTTTAATATCAATAAGAATATTAATTTGGTTAATTACAAAAACATCCGCCTTTAGAAGAATATTTATGATTTTGAATGTCTTGGTATGTGCATATATTTGTTTAGAATAAAATTAAAAAAAGATTAATGAAACATTATTTTGTACGGATTTATAAGCATAGAAATTTACACATTATTAATTGTATAGTTATTTATGTATTCCAAGATTATGTATCAACCGAGATCAATGTTCATTGCAGAGAGAGTTTCAAAATTTTTAACATTTGGCTTGCAAATTAATAAAAACAATATATTAATAAAGGATTCTTTAATAGAGTAAGTAGTGTATTCATACCTAAAGAAAATAAATAGCAATATTTAATTTGCAATCATTATTACAAGTATAGTATAGATATGTTTAAATACAGTTTTACAATATAAATGATGGAGAGAACGTTATGAGTATTTAACACGTTGAGTACCACGATGACTGACACTGTAGCTGAAAAATTTGCAATGTTTTAAGTAATTTTAAAAAATATATAATCCTGTATAAATAAAAAGTAAATAAATTTTAAATAAATTTTCAGTAATTATTTAAAACAATATATATATATTTAGTTTTATATTGTATTTTAGATCGACAGACATCGGTGAATGAAGCGTTTTAAACGGAAAGTTCAGTGTCTGTCCCCAGTGACTGGCGTGGCGCTTAACATGTTAAAGTAATTTTAATACAATGACTTATTCAAGATTGAAGGGTCTTTAAAACAGACCATGACGAAGAACGATGCATTGATGGAAGACATTTATTATTTATTAAACACAAAAAAAAAAAAAAATAAAATAAAAAAAATATTCGGTATCATGATACCCCAAACGTCATATTTCTACACATTATGATATTCCCAGGATTTAAACAAAAACATTTAACATGTTGTTTATTTAATATTCCTTTTTAAATTATTTCTTATTTATTATTCATGGGAAGAATACTCATATTTGCATTGTAGTGATTGAGGCATTAACGAATTATATGTACTTTTTAACCAACTTCCAATGAAGGAGATTTATACAATTCTTTTATATATGTATTTGTCCAAGAATAACTATTGAACTAAAGCTTCGATTTTCAATCTCTCACTCTTTTTACTTTCCCCTATCTTTACAAGAAGAAAGTATTGGAATCGTGAAAAAATTCGACTTCAGGTTTTCGACGGATTTATATTTTTGAAGGTCCTGAACACCATTTGACTGTTTTTAGGAAATGTCCTATCTGTGAGTTTGTCTGTATGTGACACAAATTTTGTGAGCGCTCTATCTCAAGAACTAATGCACAGAGCTTAATAAAACTTTAGACGTTGACATAAGATGTTGTATATTAGGTTTTAGTGTAAATCTTTCAAGAGGTGCGCTGCTATGCTGTATTTTTCACGATTTCCACAAAAACCCTATCTCAAGAACTAATGCACGGATTGTCATCAAACTTCAGATTCAATTAGACGTTGACACAAGTTGTTGCTGATTAAGTTTTGGTGTAAATTGCGTAACAGGTAGCGCTGCTATGCTATATTTTTCACGATATCTGCAACAGTTCTATCTCAAATACTAATGCACGGATTTTCATCGAACTTCAGATTCAGTTGGATGTTGATATAAGTTGTTACTAATTAAGTGTTGGTGTAAATCGCCCAACAGGTGGCGCTTCTATGCTGCATTTTTCAGGATTTAATAGATTTTAGCGATAGTCATAGCTATAGTCATTACATATTTTATTTATTTATTATTTATTTTATTTTTATTATTTATTATTATGGGGAGAGAGCAGAGTTCAACGAAAATTATTCATATAGTTATCAATATTAACGAAAGTAATATTTTGACAATTCTTGGAAAAAACGGTGCGTCTATAACTGTAATCCTCTCCCGATAAAAGAGGGAGAAGTAAGCTTTGTACCATTCCATACCCAAATCTCTCACGTATAATATGTTCCGTATAATAGTACTCGTACTTATAAGTCATAAGACTGCAGTATGCTTAATAAAAAAATAAAGTCCAATTATTTAGTTAATTTTAAAACTTTATTTTAAAGAATGTGCTTTGTTTTTTTTGCAAACATATATAAGAGGTCTACACGGTCTGAAATTATTGGGTCCGGTCCAAGTCTTAGAAATATATTTTTAGCCCGGCCCATTCCTATTAAATATATATATATTAACCCGGCCCGGTATATAAGTTAAAGATTCGACACGTAGAAAAAACTTATTAACACAGGCCGGTATAAAAAGTAAAATCGTGGAATTATCCCGGCCCGATATAAAAGCTAAAAGTTCGGCCTGTCCCTGCTTGTACAAAAACTCGATTAGCCTGGACCAACTAATTTCTAGAAAACATAAATTTTTGCGCTTATATGGATAAAAATCGTCTTGTATGAGGAATTCTGATCAAAAATACTTATTTCAGTTTCTTTTCATGTTTATAGACTTCCTTTAAAAGCATCTTTGACTGCGATATTTATTTTTTTAATTAATCTTTATTTTTATCCAAATGTTTTAATTATAATTAATATCGTTTATCTCTATTTCATGCCTTGGAAACTTAAAAATCTGATAAATGCTATACAGTAGTGTTATATAATAACATCCTTTCCAATTAAAATTAATTTAAAAAACTATTTTAAAATATTTAAATTAAATCAAAAAACTTCTTTACTTTTAAAATTTAAATTCTACCTTTAAATATTCATTAATTTTTGTTAAGTTCGTTTTTCAGTTAAATTTCACTTAAAAACAATTTTAATTTAATCGCCATAAAAGATCGTCAAAAATTATCAATAATAAAATAATAAATCTTAAAATTAATACTTTCTACTGTAATAGAATATTTTTATAATAATTTTCAAATCTAAAATTCATCATTTAACATTATTTCATTCAAACACTTTTATTACTCTGTGTGGCATCGTCGATTTTAAATCAGCCAATCAGCATATTTCCCGCCTAATGCCGTTCGTTCGTAGCGTGGCTTCACTTTCTTGAGCTGAGGACGGCATCGCACCAAGAAGGGTGCGATGCTGCTCCGTAAAAATTATCCTTTTTCCGTTGGAAAAATTATTTCCTTCGGTATACAACTTTCATAAAAAGTTATCTCAATAAAGTAATTTAAATATAGTAATACTGTGAAGTTCAGTGGCGACAAGTTTTACAGATAGTTGTCAATACCTTTAGAAGATATGCTTCAAATGTTGTTTCCTATCATCGTTGCGAAGTAAATTACACAACTGAAATTATGGCATTATGGAAATGAAGACATCCACAGATCGTAATCACACTTATTGAGAACGGTCTCTAGATTTTTCAATCAACCATCTGTAGTGAGTGTGTGTATCTGCATCTTCGTAAAATAAATTTGAATGTACACCATGATTTGGAGAATCAAATCTACAGTAGGTAGAAAGATTTCCTTCCTCTTTTTACCTATGTTTGACATCACAATGGTGAGTTGTTTGATTTATCACTTCCTTAATGAACACTATTTGATTTCAAAAAACTGACAATTCAAGTGGCTAGAGAGGATAACTTGAGGCATGAACTAGTTTCTAAAGGAATTATGAATATTATTTCAAGTAAAGCTAACTGCTCATTCTGATACTTCACAACAAAGATATGATATCCTGTGATTAATAACATAAAGCTTGTTAATGAATTTCAATATCGAATAGTTTTATAAAAGTCAATATTTGAAATAAATATAATAATTTAATTTTAATAATATTTGTAAAGTGAGTGCACTCCCCCACCCTTTTCCATATAAGTTCATCATCATTTTAATAAGAGTATTTTGTATCAATAAATGTATATGTGTTATTTATGTGTGTGATAATTTTGTTATTGTGTGCCAAATTAATTTATTACAATGAAATATTATAGAATTATTAAATATAAATATTTAAAAGTAAATATTTAACACTTGGCACAATTTAAATATATTCAACACATACAATTTTCAGGCAAGATGAAATATTTTCTAAGTTCAGGTGAGTCTAGAGTTTATTATTCATATTTTACCATGAAGTTACCAAGTTATATTTATTTGTTTACCTCTATCACATGCAATGTTTATACTAACCACTAACGATCACATTTGGCCATATTTAATAGTAAAACTTTCTCTCTCTCTAATTCATATTAGAAATCACATACATAATGTATAACTCCCAATTTTAAATAAATTTAAATTCATTATCTTTCATCTATATCTTATTTTATTTAATTTTTTTTTTCTACCTAACAAGTAGAATCTTTTAAGACGGATTCGCACAGGATAGGAGAAAAAAAAATCCATTATAGATAGGTTCCCTTCTTAGCAGGTACATAGTTTGTTCTAAATGTACTATGTTCTTTTCGCCTGTTACTAAATTTATTTTGCATGACTCAAAACATTTGCCGTTTAAGACAGGATTTATAGACAGATTCATTTTCAGAGTTTCTTTTACTGTGCTTTAATTTTATTGCCCATAAGTATATTTACTATTCTTTAAAAATAATAAAATTAAAATTTTTAATATTAAAATCATAGCAACTTAAAAATGCATACGCTATTTGGAAACATTTGTTGGGTTGGGCAAAATTTTACTGATTTTCGCATAAGCCAAGCCAGGCCGGGACGGGGTTGGCCAGTGATTTTCATAAGGGCTGGGTCAGGGCCAATGCTAAAATTTTTGGCTTCTGCAAGCATCTACGTCAATTCCAATCCCGGTCCGGTCTGAAAGGAATAAGTGAGGGCCAGCCCGAGTTTGCAGAAAAACGTAAAGCCTGGAACCCGAAAGAGTGATGACAAGGCCTATCTGAGCCTATCCTTCAGAAAAAAATAAACCCGATACCCGGGCCGGACAATACCGGAATGACTGAAGAGCAGGTCCGACCCGGCCCGAATGTCGTGAATAAAAATTGGTCTTAAACCAGACAGCAGACGGTGCTGGGCACGCTCCGTGCAAATCTCTAATCTTATACACAAACTTTTTCAAAATTTCAGATGTATTTTGTATTTTAAATGTATTTTAAAAATACATGTATTTTGTATTTGGAATTTTTTTTATTCGAAAAGTATTTTGTATTTTAGGTTCAAAAACTAATGTATTTTGTCCAACTCTGACCATACTACATTTACTAATAGTACATTGTCTATTCAGAAGCTCTATCACAAAATTTAGATAAAAAGCAAGTCAAATTATTTTACATGCTGATGTGCTTTTGTGCAAAGAAGTAGTTGATGCGATTAGTGAAATCCAAAAACAATCAAAGTAAATCTAATACAACAATCCTTAAATAGACATTCCTTAAAATATAAGTTACTTGTTTCATTTTAGTATGCTGTTTTCAAAAATACAACTATTTGAGTTACATTATTATTATTATTATTTTTAATAACAATTTGTATTTATGATGAATTGCAAAACAGTATGAAAGATACCTTAGGACAAGTCTGTTCAGTCTGCTGAATCAAAATCAAAGCAGATGCTATAAGAGCTCCTTGCCTTACATAATTTACAGGATCATTAGTCATAGGTTCCAACAGAGAAATAGCTTCCTAAAATAAAAGTTAAATACAATTACAGCTGCTTAAAATTATTAAATATAACAATGTGACTGTTTTACAAGACGGAATTTTGAACCTAATTTACTGAAACAGAAAGACTACTATAGAGCTGACTGCAAAACAATATTTAAAATTTTAGCTTCAATTAAAATAGGAAATAGGGTATAAAATAGGGGTAACTTGAATAAAATACTCAGAATTATAATTTTGTGATACTCATGTCACTTCTCACCATGGATGTCACAAAAACAGCTATCATTAAATATATCCAGTAGAAGATACATCTCAGATTTAAGTGTTCATTGATTTTTCATATTTTTTAAATTGTTTTTTTTAATAAATATTCTACTTTCAAATCTATAAATTCTAATTATTTCTCCCTTAATTGTCTTAAATATTTGTCAATAAAACAGGTAACTAATGGGAAATGTAATACACCAAATATAAATTTATTGAAAAAAATAAGTATTTTGTAGTTATGTGCAATTTGCTTTGCCCTTTACTCAACGGAGGAGAGGGGGGGGGAAGAACCCCCCCCCCCCCCCAAAAAAAAAACCCCTGGAAAATAGGAAGACAAAATCAATAAAATAGGAATGCTCATATTGAAAAGAATTTAAAAAATTACATTTAGCTAATTTATTGAAATATAATATGTCAAATATACAATTACTCTTAAACAAAATTTTTCTTTTAAGTTTTAAGTCAATCTGTAATTCAGGCATAAAAGTGGGAAATGCGAAAAAAAGTGGAATTTTTTTTCCATCAATGCAATAAGGCCAAACTCGTATAATTTAGACACATTTTAACAGTTATTATTATACAATAAAATGAATTATAACTGTACATATGATTGTTATTTTCTTTTTGTAACTTAAAAAGTATTTAAAAAAAATAATAACAATACAGTAAACTCTGTTTAAGGCAGAATTGATCGGGACTGAGAAAATTTCCCGTAGTATACAATATTCCGCCTTAGCCAAATTTTACTCTATGTCTATGAATTCACAAGGACTTAAAAATCTTTCCGAGTTAGACAGATTTCTGCCTAACAGAGCATTTACTGTAAATGTATAAATTCATTAAATCAAAACAGAAAATTGGAAACAGTTATCTGATGAACTTATGTGAAGTACAGAGATTAATTTTTCAAAATAAAAGTATTATTTTGAATGATTTGACTGTTTAAAAACTTAAAAAAATAAAAAATAAAATAAATAAATATTTATGCTAAATACACCCCTATGCTCGGCAAATTGATCTTTACTCCAGAAATACATTTGCAAAAATGCATCACTGAAATTACCCAGAAGTGTTTTATAAATGAATAAAATATTCTATTCCAAAAAGAACCTTATGGGAATTTCCTTTCCCTAGTTTAAGAACTTAATTTACATGATTTTCAGATGCTTATGCTAAAAAGCTCGCCTTTGATTCGATAGTACAGGAATTCAGAAACAAACTCCAAGGATTTGAGCAGACACAATGTCTAATTATTAAGCTTTATAGATCTCCCCCCCCCCCCCCCTCCAATATGCTTCTAATATTTTCTTTGCATTTTTGCATCAATCCAGAGAATTTCCAAATTAGCTTTTAAAAAGGTGAAATTCCTCCTTTAGGAAGAACTCTTTCATGCCTAATAATTATAAGAAAAGAAGCTTGTACAGTAGAACCTCGATTAACCGAGCTTCGATTAATTGAGGTTTCTGTTAACCGAGCCGATAACAAAGTCTTTTTTTTTTTTTTTTTTTTTTTTTTTTTTTTTGTGAATGAGCACTGAAATTTGGAAAAGGCCACACTTTTTAGTTGACTGTCCGTGCTACAGGCTCTTCTGCCCCCAAAAGCATTCAACTTCCAAGAAATATTGCACCCTGAGATGTCAACAGCGAACAATGCTTGGTTTCCACTGGCCATGTGGCCTATTGAACACCAAGTGCAATGTGTTATCTGACAATTACATCCCCTCCTCCCACCTGACTGGTGACAGTATGGGGGGGGGGGGGGACTCTTACAATAGACATTTGAGTTTAATGAAATTCTTCACATTTGGGTTTCATGACATTCTTCTGCAAATCCCCTGTTAATGTAAATAATGTAAATTTAACAAATTTAAATATAATAAAATTTAAAAAAAATATTTTCTTGAGATTTTTTTAATGCATCTTTCAATATTTAACTTAGTTTAGTTTAAAAAATTCTAATTTGCTTTTTAAAATTTACTACTAGTAGTTGATTTCTTTTTTAAATTTGTTGAGCTGTGAAACATAACTTTATATATGCTTATTTTTATCATTTGAAAAACGTTCTATTGTTTTTTATTCTAAGAGATGTTAAATTCGCAAGCACGATGAGTTTTTATACACAATTTCTATAACCGAGATTTCCGATATCCGAGGTACTAGTGGTCCCAATTAGCTTGAATAATCGAGGTTGCAGTGTAGTATGTATGTTTGTGTTCTGTTCTGAAGAGATCATTGCATTCAGAACTGCAAAATTTTGCAAGGCACTTCTGTATCTGATGTAATGCACTTCGAAGCCATTAGATTTTAATTAAATTTAATTATATGCAGTTTTCAGAGTTTTCTAATTCGACTAATCTGATCTACTAATTCACATTTTTTGTAAGATCCTTGGATGAAATTTGCGTTAAGAAAACACGCTAAACTAACAACACTGCAATTCTCTTTTGATCCTGCGTCCTAACATCCTTTTTCTCTCGCTTCATGTATGTTTTTACTATAGAAGAGAGAGATAATTCAAGATGTTCAGATATGTCATAAAAACTATTATGATGAATGTATGAACATATGAGATGAATATATCTGTCGTTAGTGAAGTTTTAAATGTCTGTTATATAACTACTATGTTTTATAATGCATATTATCAGAAGAAAAACACCTGTAAAGAATAAATAAACACGAATGCGGTTGTATGTGTACAGTACATACCAAGGTCTTGACCGAGTTTGTTAGCCAGCTTCATCTGCTATTTTGTTTCAAATTGGCAGCCAGTTAAATATGTTTAAAAATTAAAAAAGTGTTGCAAAAAATTATAAATCTTTCCTTAAGTGTTTGAACTTGAAACAAGGATTCCAGTGCATTTTTGTTTAGTCTTTATCTTAAAAAACGGCGGAGATATACCAGTTTGAATTTCTAAAATGGCTGACGTTTTAAAACAATCTGATTTTTGTCATGTGATAGCATGTGTATTAATTAACTGATTTGGATGTGACTAAGTATGTATATAAAACATACCAAGGTTTCGACCGAGTTTGTTAGCAAGCTTCATCTGCCATCTCAATTCAAAATAAAAAAAAGTACAGAAAGATTAGAAATTAAAAAAGCATTTTCATCTAAGTGTCCGACACTAATACAAGGATTTCAGATAATTTTTTATAGTCTTTATCTTAAAATATGGCTGATATATAGCACTTTAAATTTCTAAGGTGTCTGGCAATTTGAATACTTTTTTTTTTTCTTTCTTTTTTTTTTTTTTTTTTTTTTTTTTTTTTTGTCATACGATAACACTGGATTATTTTAACTGATTTCGATATCACTAGGCACATGTACAGGACTTACCAAAGTCTCGACCAAGTTCATTGATTAGCTTCATCAACCATGTAGTTTTAAAATGGTGACACATCAAGGTATCGCCAAATTTGGCAACCAAACATAAATCACTATAAATGAAGCCAACTTGGATTTAGCTGACTAATTTTGTGAAATTCTTATTCATATTCAGTATTGAAGAAAATTGGTATTGAATCATCTATAATTGAATTCCACTAATTTTTCCTTTGTGTGTTCGAGTAAAATAAGCTATATTTTAAAAAACAAGGAATGTGAAAGCACCTTTTCCTTCTCGCAGTGTTCTAGCTTCTAACTGTAGTTAATAAAACAAGAAAGAAAAATCATGCGTTAAGCATAGATTATGAAACACTTTCCAACACTTACTGTATGCTTTAACAAAACTTCGTTATTTAGGGAAATAATGTATATAAAAGAACTAAGTAAACATTTTAGAAAATGCATTAAACATTTGAAAAACTGATTTCAGCAGTTACCATCCATATCAAATACGTATTCCAATTCTTTTGAATAGCTCTGTATTTGATCTGTAGGTTGATATATATGCTATATAATGGGGAATAACAGGTTGAAATTTCTCTTTCAGCAATTCATACTAATAGATGGAAATATACTTGCATACTTTTGTATAACCCTGTAGTTAACCTAGTACCTTTATTACACGCCAGTATTTAGCTAAAGTTTAATTCCAAGTAAAACACTCTTAAAACTACTGGAATCACATTTTCAGAAATTATCATTTATAGATGGCCATGTATCCAATTCTTTGCGTGACCCTGTATATAATTTTATCTACAAACATATCTTAGTAAAAAAAAATGCAGTTCAGCGTAAAAATGCCTAACTCTTTTAACCCCTTGGGGACGGGAGCCTTTTACGAAATTTTTAATCTTTTATCACCTTTTTTTTAAAACAGAAATTTGTGTCTTCTTGAATCGAGAAAATGCGCTTATTAAATAAGGCAAATTTTACAGTAAAATTTTACTGGTGAGGAAAAACAATGATTCTGAACGCTTCATGCGGCACGTATACGTGCCGCTCGTCCCCAAGGGGTTAAAAACCACCTTTAAGCAATTTACAATCATACCTAGTAACCATTACGAATTCTTTTGTGTAGCCCTGTATGTGAATTACAGAATTTATACACATCATATACAATGCATAAATATAGTGAAACATAAAAATGCATAACATAATTAAAAATGCATTTCCAGCAATCATCGCTTCCGTACAATACTTTGGATACAATATAGTATCTGAAATCTTCTGTGTGTCCCTGTAAATGATATCCACTTCGTATTATGCAAGAAATAAGTTATAGTAAACCTCAGCAACGTATATCAATTCCATTATACATGAAATAATTGAACATAAATAAAATATGCCGGAAAAAATTTCCTCCACCCGTATATCAATATATAACAGAATTCTTTTGTGTGGCCCTGTAAATGAATAATACTTATTCTTTGCAGCGCATATTCTACAGAATGCATATTTCAGTGCACTTGATAAATGCATATAAATTTTATTGTGTTTGAAAGCATGTAACAACATTAAAAATCATTTTAAACGATTTTTTCCCATAGGCCGTAATGTAACGGAAAACTTTTGACTGCCCCTGTAAATGAATTAAACATGCTACAAACTTCATTTGCAATAGGGTTTGTGCTATGGTAGAGGTCACTAACATCCAAAAATTTCAGAACGATCCGAGTATATTTACGGGAGTTAGAGTGCATACAGACGGACAGACAAACCGAATGCATAAACACTTTTCAACGTTGTTGGAAAGTGTTAAAAATTGGGTAACATATTATATATGCCTTCATTATTAATGAAACTTTTATAATATTCTTTAAGCATTCTAGATCTTTAAGTATAGAATACATATGTAAAAGAAATATTGCAATTCTGATTTTAACTTTTATGAGGATGGCTACTGACCTTTTGAAGTACAAGTTATTATTATTATTATTATTATTATTATTTCAATTACAAACATTTAGTGTACAGACAATCAAAACAAATCTTCCCTCACCCCTCCTGCCATCATCCAATGAAACTTAAAATTTTCTCTAATATCTTTTTTTTCCCCACAAGATCCAACTTTTCCAAAAAGTTACATTAAACATTAAAATTACTATGTAGATGACAGGGTCTTACCTTGTTACCGGTACCAGCACATGAAATACCTAATGCTAATGCTGCACCATAACGAACATGAGGGTTATAGCTTTCAGATAATAATGATACTACACTTGGGCACTGCTCAGGTGTCCTACAAAATAAGAAATTTATAAATTTCAACTCTTAAATGTAACTAAATTATTTACAACTGTTACTTAATTTGACAATCTATAATAATAAAATGCTAAAATGACTAAAGCCTTGCAACAATAACAAATGTGACTAATATTACACATACATATAAAGCCTATTAAATTTCATATATTAATAGAAAGACAGCAGTCTAGGTTTTTTTCTTTATAGAGAATATGGATGATTAAAATCCAAATTCTTACAAGTATCAAAATAAGAAGAAAATTTCCCGGTAGCAGAAAGTTCCTGACGGGTGACGTGCGTCGCAGATTTTCTTTTCCCTTTTGTAGATTTTTTTTTCCATTGGGTCTTTTTCCAACTTTATATTATGTTTAGTTCTTTATTATTTATTACTAAAACTTAAGATTATTATTAATAAAAATGAGTAAAATGCTTAAAAACATTAAAAGTAAATGATTAATTAAAGGTTCATTTGTAATATTTTGCCTGCAGATTATTTTCAGTCCCTGAAAGATCTGTTGCAGACACTTGGAGAATTTTCTGCTATTGGGGAAGATTTCAATTATAAATTCATTTGACAATTTCATTAATGTAAAATTAGGAAACAGAAATCAAGTGAATACATGGAAAAATATTGAATTCAACACTAAACAACACCCCCCCCCCCTCTTTTTTTCACCAAAACATTAAATTGAAAATAAGGATTAAATTCGTCTTCACTTGGGAGTCGAATAACATAAAATTAACAGAATAGCCATTCATTTAACGGATTGAATTTTCAACACCAAATTTAAGGATTCTGTAATTTTCTATAATATATTTTATAGTGCGACCCTGAGTTATGCAAATTGGAATGAGAATTCAGTTGAAAAATTCAAACTGAACCAAAATAAATCCAATTCACACACCCCGAAACACATTACAGCCGGATGTATAGTGGCCGACACATACGTGTCGTAACTAAATTAATTTAAAACTGAAAAAGAGTTCTTTATATAATTAATAATACATGTAATGAAACTTGTCAGAGTTGACAGACTATTTTCCTTGCTACTTATACACCCTGAAATGGTACTTACCTTTATTCCATTGTTTTTCCTTATTTCCATTCTAATACAATTCAGTTACAATAACCAAGTTTTCTTTTGGTTATTGTTAGGTAGAAAAAAGAAGAAATGAAGGAAAAGAAAGATTTTAAATTTAATAAAATTAGAAATAGGATGTTTATAAAATAATATGTGATTTAATATGAATTGGAAAGGAGAAAGTTTACTATATGGCCAAATGATCGTTAGTGGATAGGATAAACATTGCATGTGAGAGATGTAAATAAATATAACTTGGTAACTTCATGGTAAAATATGAATAATAAACTTTAGACTCACCTGAACTAAGAAAATATTTCTTGCCTGAAAATTGCATATGTTGAACATATTTTAAATTGTGCCAAATATTAAATTTTTTCCTTTAAATGTTTATAATTAATTATTCTTTAATACATCATTGTAATAAATTAATTTGGCACTTTATGATAATATTAAGAGACACATAAATCAAAACACAGGAAAATACACAAATATATTTAAATAAACAATTTCCTTTATTGAAATATTATATTTATTGAATGGGCGGAAAGGGGGGGGGGGGGGGAGAGAGAAGTGCACACTTATTATACAAATATTAATAAATCACTCATGACATATATTTTTTAAAGAATAACATTGATACTTATTTATCAATATAGGCTAATTAACATTTACTTTTCTGAGATCAATTAATTAAATTTGTTTGAACAAGTTAATCATTATTTACGAATTTTGAAACATCGGGATTCGTAGTTGAGTTCATTATTCTGAAGATAAATTCAAAGTCAATCAACAGTCTTTGGGTCACTGTATTTTTTGTTGTCATCCAGCATAATTTAAGAAAGATAGATTATCAGTTTATTAGCTGTACGATGACAAAAAATTATTTGTAATGGAAAGGGCGTTCATCCATAATTACGTAGAGTTAGTATTAAGAATGAAGATTACATACCAATATCTTGTAAAATACTCAGGAAACGATTATCAAAATACCATTATCCAGTATGCCTCTTGTAGCACATTTTTTTTATCTTTCCATTATAATTTTTCTAAACGGGAACTTTCTTTCACTTTAATTCCGTGACTCCAAAGTATTTGATTGTAACTTTTCTGTAGAGGGTTGACACCATTCATCTTCAACGTTATTACGAAGTTTCGATAATTACCAATTCGTAGATATTAACTATTGCATCATCTTTTGATTAGGACATTTCCTTTTAAAAGTAAAATCATGAGAAACAAAAGGACCAAAGGATCTGTTTAATCCAACGGTAAAAAAAAAAAAAAGAATTTTGCGGAGCGACTCCATGCCCTTGGCACGTCGCCGTCCAAAGCCCAAGAGAGCGAGATGACACTATCAACGAACTTGCGTTCGGCGCCAAAGATGCTGATTGGTTGATTTTAAAATCGATGCCACACAGAGTAATAGAAGTGTTTGAATAAAATAACGTTAAGTGATAAATTTGAATTTCAGATTTGAAAATTATTATAAAAATATTCTATTACGATAGAATGTATTAATTTTAAGATTTATTATTTTATTATTGATAATTTTTGACGATCTTTTATGGCGATTAAATTAAATTGTTTTTAAGTGAAATTTAACTGAAAAACAAACTTAACGAAAATTAACGAATATTTAAAGGTAGAATTTAAATTTTGAAAGTCAAGAAGTTTTTTGATTTAATTTAAATATTTTAAAATAGTTTTTTAAATTAATTTTAATTGAAAAGGATGTTATTACATAACAGTTATTATTTTCATTTATTTCTTTAGTATATCCAAAGCATTCTTCCCAGTTTTATTTTCAAACTTTCATTCACGCATCGTTTATTATTTATCGTTACGATCGTTCTTCAAAGATCGGCTGTTCATTTCTCCAAACGCTCCGATCCCGACGTACCGACGTGACGTCTTTCCCCGATCGCCGAACTTTGGAGCGTGTAGGAAGATACGCTTTTTCATCCTTTGGTTTTGCCGTAAGGCAGGATGCGTTCCTCTCAACTGCACTGATCGGGAAAGAAGATCATAAGGGGGCGTGTGTTGGGAAGATACGATATATGCCGGTGTTTTTTGAAGTTGTTGGATGACTTGGAGAGTGAGAAAGTCAGAAGTCTTGCTTGTTGGTTTTAAAAGAGCTTATGTGTTTTATAGCTTGTTAATGTCTGGTGGTTAGTTCTTAAACAGCTTATGGCTTATGAAGTTTAATAGTTGTAAAATATTTGAAGGTGTGTTTTGTTTGAAGAAAGCTTCGATGTGCTGGTTACGTTCTACAATTAAATTCAGCAGTTATTTTTCAACTCCAACATAGTCCTGGATAAACAACGATAGTTTCACGTTTTTTTTTCACTAATCCAAATGAAGAGATGAACGTTGTTGTGTTTGATAAAGATGGTGTATTATATCGTCAGTGGTGTGAGCCTACTTGGTTCTTCATCTTTTCCGTTTATTTCAAAACATCGTCATTTGTGTTATCGTTATCTTAACATGGGCCGTATATCCAAGGTCATTTATCGTACTCAGTCTAAAGTCAAACCGTGAGTTTTTTTCTTTTTTTATTTACTTCAAGTGAATGTTGACAACTAAATATATTATGAATGACCTGATATTACTGAACTGTTCACCTATTTAACTCATGCTGTTTACTGCCATTTGTCATTAATTTTTCTTTATCATAATTTAATTTATTTTTCATTATGTTGTGTGACAACTATTTAAGTCATGTTTGTTTTCGTTAAAATAAACGTTAGTTTTATTTCAAACTTAAATGCATCTTTACTTGTCTTTACACTTTTACATTTTCTTAGTCACTATCCTGCCATGGTTACCTACAGCACTTCAACTTTAAAATATCTTCCACACTCTGCTACAATTTTAGTAATCTTAGACTGGTCCTGGTTTCCAGACCGAGAACAAAACTCTACTCATCCCATTTGGCGAATATCAAGAGAAACGATATATCACACTAAATGATCAGAACGGATTTCACATAAATATCATTTATTAAACATTATTGCAAATCATAATAGTCATTACATATCTTCATAAATCATTGCTTGCTGAAAAGGAAAAATATGTTATTGATTTTTATTAATTTAAATTTTCAGTTCTAATAAGTTTTAGTAATTTTAGTCATTTTCTTTTAAATGCAGAAAAATTATCGTCTTCAAGCTTAATCTTTTAAAATTTCTGTAATGTAAAAAGTTTATTTAGAATTTTTCGGAATCGGTAAATATATGAGTCATCAGATTAAGGACATATAGATTCAATATTCATCTACATTTTCAAAAGGAAGTTTCAATTGCAGAATGTAATACTTGAGGGAAGAGCGATGCACATTTGCGAAATTACTGTTCTTACAAACAATACTGATAATTTTTGAAAGGGGAGAAAGCAAGCATTCTTAAGTGCTCTTTTCAAAGATGAAATTCAGATTGTAGTATTACGGCAACAACATCAAGTGGGATGAACAATCTTTGCTGAAGTTGATGAGAAGAAGTAAGCAAGACAATGCTGAAGTAAATGATAAAAGAATGAGTAATGTAAGTTTGCTTCAACTTAATTTAAAAGATAACTTTTATGAAAAATTCTTTAAAACATTCATTTGTAGGAGAGGGAATGCCAGTTGGGCATCTTGGCCCAACGGCAAAAGGGAAACTTCCCAAGCCAAAAATTCGATGCTGCTTGCTCTCGCAAAAATAACGAACTAAGATCACTATTTAAAATGAAAGACAAAATCTGAAACGCTCTCGGCGAAACGAGTCAATCAGAAAAAGAGAAAGGCGGCTTGTCGATAGCAACGCCGACGAAAAATGTTTTGCAGCAGTATTATAATTGTGAAATGGCAACAGTTGTTCGCGCGCGAGAAAAAAGAACGCTTACGAGTTGGGTGACCTGATGACGTGGTATTGGAATTTCCACTCGCATACCAAGATAAGATTTGTATTTGCTCTTTTGAGGCAAAATGGCAAAGCGTGAATTCAAAGCCATTATAAATAAAGAAAAGTCTAGAAATTATTTTCTTGTTTATCTGGTAAATTATAAAAGCAATTATGCTGAAATTTTACCAGAGGAATGAGAAAAAATATTAGAATTTAATAAATGTGATTTCAAATTAAAATATTTAAGAATAAAGGTTTTAGATTTTTAATATTTGAAAACGTAGTAAATTTTACTGTCAGTTTGATAGATCGAATTTGAAGTTGTTTATTTTCATAAACAAAGTATAAAAATTTAATGTAAATTTTAGTTGGGGAATGTTATGTACTGCTTTTATAACATATTTTAAAATGTTTCTTTCTTTATTCAGAATCTATTTTTAAAAAATAATTGGTAGCTTTGCATTTTGTGAAGACTTTTTCCGAATTTCAATTTTGCGATAGGTGAGTAAGTCGACACAACTTTCTACTGGATAGACCTCTCAAAGGGGATTACATATTATTTAGTTTAATTCAAACACAAATATTGTTTAGACAGTAAGTTTGATTTATGAAAAATGTTTTTTAATATGTGATACAATCTGGGAAGAGATAATTGAACACTTTATATTTTTTTATTGTCTTTGAATTGTACAAAATTTAAATAAATTAAATACAACCTATGAAAGTATTAAACATGGATGTATTTAGCAAACTTTAAAGGGTTAAATTATCTTTTATAAAATAAAATTTTCTAATTATACAATGTTTGTTCTAAATATTGAAACAATTCATATATGCTATACAATTTCTAAAGCACAATTTGGTAAATTATTTTTAATGATAGTTAGAAAAAAAAGTTTATAAAACAAATACCTGAAAAGAATGAATCCCAAAGCCTCAACTGCAGCTCTTCTGACATCATCATTTACATCACTGACCTACGAATTTTTAAATATTATATATATATATGGATTCGTAAGATAAATTTTGATTCAAAGGTAATTTATATACATATAATTCTTAAGAAAAGCACAAAAATTATTAAAATGAAAATTAAAACTGTAATATTTTAAGAGAAAGGGGCAGGAAGACATAATACAGGTAAATAATACTTCATAGTAAAGCGTATACATGAAACAGAGCCAGAGTGACATTTTGCAGAAAATAAGTTACTCTTGCCATATAGTTACCTAACAAATTTACTAGCAGGAAAAATCAAAATTTGTTTCTTTTTCTTTTTGCATCTTCTTCGAAAAATGTCCCCATAAAGAGTTTGGAACCAAAAAAAAAGTGCCATTGAAAGCACAAATTAAGTGAAACTTATGCGATAGTACTTTTACAATTTTCAATGTGCATGCAAAAGCAGGCATACTACATGAAACTTTCTTTTTAGATATAAATACTATATATACCAATAAAGTAAGAGGTGTGATTCTAAACTAATTGTTTTCTTGTTCCTTGAAAATATCATATTTTTAACAATTTGGTTCCAGAGTGTCAGGTTTTTCTAGGTGTATTTAAGTGTTGTGGGATTTTTGAACTAGGCTATGCATGATCTTCTTCCAAATGTACAATGTCATTTTTCATGTGAACTGCACAGTTCACTTCTTTAGAATATGAATCATGAGAACAGCTTTATTTTACTGCATTAATATGCATTCTTTATCTTTTTTTAATAATTTTATATAGATCTTTCATACATTATTTATCAAAAATCATATTTCATCCACTATACATACATTCTTTACTGAATTCCATGTTGGCGATACAGTGTTCATCAGAACCAAGGACCTTGTGGCATAAATAAAAATAATTAAGGTGCCGATAAATAAAATAAACAATCGTGAGTGCCGTAGATCGTAAAGCTGCTGATGACATGATTAAGTGTCGAGAATAAAATAACTTTGTTCAGTAGAAGTGGATAAGAATAAATAAAAGTAATCTTACTTAATGGATGAAGAGACACATTGAAGAGACAGCAATTATAAAAAATCTTTATTTATCCATTACTTGAGAGGTGGGAAGGCAACAGAAGAGGTAGGTTACTGTGCACGGCGAAAATGTTCCACGTAGAATTATTAAGAACTTAAAGTAATTCCACGACAATAATGAACGCTGGTTGATGCTGGTCAAAATTATTCCTTTTGAGAATGCCTTGATGAAAAAATGTCCAAATCAAGATATGTAAAATAAAAAGCCGGAGTTGTTCTCGCTCCTTCAAATAGGTGCCAGGCCCGAATTTGAAAAAGGACAATCACATTGTCAAAAAAATACAATATCAAATTTTTCGTCAAAAATCTCGGTTAAAAACTAGTTACACTTGGTATATATACCCTGTAAACAGGTTTTACAAAAGTGCATCCACAATTGATTTAAATCTATTAGTTAAATTAAAATTACGTATTATGAGCAGCACGTATGAAAAAGCCAAAACAATAGATAAACTTTCTTTCAAGAGAATGTGCATTTAATTCACAGAGCGAAGACACAACTCTTAATGTGACGTGGGCGACGTCATCATGATGCGCTGGTTCTAAAAATTGATCAGAGGAGAGGGGAAAAGCTGAAATAAAACTTATCTGCTACTTTAGGAAAAAAATGGAAAGATCACATTGTTCTGAGAAACGGCTTTTTCGTTCACTAGCGGCACATGAGATATCATTCCGTGGGAGCAATCTTTTTAATCTCCAGCACCTTGCTTCATCTTTATTATCGTATACTCTCTGAAAGCTTGAGGATGGCTGAATTGTCATTGATGACAAGCCACACAGGATGAGGTTTTGCTGTTGTGATGTTTTACTGCCTGTTTTGCACCGTGGTTGTTTGCTTTTCAGTTTATGACTTTAAAGTTTACTTATTTCAAAAATCTTGCTTTTACAAAATTTAATTTTTCAGCATACAATTTAAGCCAGTTAAGATTTGACAGTTGTCTGGTCTGGTGAGGTGATGTCCAGCTTAGTAAAATTGCCATTTTAATTTTAAATTTTGAGATGTTGCTCAAGATTTCTTTGTTCTTAATCTACCGGGATTATTTAATTAGATCTTGCAATTTTTTTTAAAGATGACCAAGATGAAAAATTTTTCTATCAGAAAGTTTGTTATTTATGTTGTCTTTTACATTTATCTTTACAAGATCTCGTAAGAAATTTGATTATGCATTTTCTTTTTCAATAACCTTAAAAGAATTAGTTAGTGTTATTGCTACTGTTTAAATTTTCATAACTTGAAAATCTATACAATCCCATTTTGATGGCAGAATTCTCAACAATCTCAGAAAATGTCACACTATTTCACCACAGTTCCAGAGTGCTGAGTGTTTCTAGATATATTTAGGTATAGTGCGTTCTTGAAGTAGGCCATGCACGCCTTTCTTCCGACTGTACTTGAACTGCACAGTTCACTTCTTTAGAATATGTTCATAAGGACAGCTTTATTTCACTACATTGATATGCGCTCTTCATCATTTTCAAATTTTATATAGGTCTTTGATAAATTATTTATCAATATCTCTTCCATTATACCTATATTCTTTACTGAATTTTTTGTATCTGGGCTAGAGAAAAATGTTACATTCATAAGTCATGATTTAATAATTAAGAAAATATCATACTGTTGTGTAACATTACAGTGAATAAAATTATTGTATAAATATAATTGTTATTGTATGTCTGGAATTAGACAAAAAAGGCAAAAATTGTAAGACTGTGCATGAATTACACTGAAGCCTGGTACATATGCATATTATCGACCACCCTAGATGTCATATGCCTTCATACTATAAGGATATATTATTAATAATTATATTATTTTATTTAACTAAATAAATGCAATGTTACTTGCAGTAAGAAATAAGATATATGAAGTGATGAGGTGGCCAGTATCCAATAAAGAAAGTGATTTATTTACAGACAATAATAACAGACTGAATAAACAAACATTTTGATGATGAACTGAACCTAAAGACAAAGACTGGTCTTTTATTTATAGGAATCTTTTAAGAAGTTTCTAGATATCGTTATGAGTATTTATGCATTATCCATATCACAAAGTTAGATTACCAAATAGGGTTACCAATTGGCAATAATGTTTATGTCTAAGCTTCCATTTCTGGTTAAAAATCACTTTAGCACTGCTAAAAATAATTACATTTGAAGGATTATTGCATTACAAAAATCTTGATAAAAATAAGCAAATATCGTTGAACATGGTGTTTTGTTACGTTAAATCTTTAAGTATTTAAACTGATGTCTATGGCGTATTCATTAATCGAATTTTAAACTAGAAAGATTATTAAATATGGTAAAGCTAAGTATTGCAAGTGAGCCTTTGTCCGAGGACATAGGCCTCGGTTGGGCACATAAATTTACAGAAAGTCAGTACTTTTTGTGGCCGGAACATGAACTTGGCTTTATTTTCTTTTTAATGTGTATTTTCTAAAGGATATTAATATAAAGCTTTTTTAAATTTCAGTACTTTTATGTTAGCCGAGCACAAATCTTGCCAATAGTATGTTGGTTTCTCGCCAATAGCAGTTTTTATTTTTTACACGTATAAATTAGAAACTATGCTTTGATCTTCAAATAAAATATTTTTGTCTGTGTTATTAATTCTTATTTATGCAATCATTTGTTTCTATATTTTGAATGAAAGGAGAGAAAAAAAGCATCTATTTTAAATTAAAGTTGTGTATTTTAAATGAGATGACTGAAAGGTTTATATTTTTAAATGAAAGGAATGCAATATGAACAATGGAGATGAAAACAATATTTGCAATTTTCTACCTACGCCCAGCTGACACAAAAGTATCTACATTTATTTATTGAGCTTTACAAATTTGTACTTTATTTCTATTTTATATTGAAATACTAGCCACCTATGGTAACCAGTTTGGTCTTCCTTAATTTTAGGCTAATTATTGCATCATGTTACTTTTATTCATAATTTAATTTACTTGCCCAATCCTTTGTCAAATCGGAAGTTTTTGATAGAGAAATGAAGAAGTCTTTGCAATATGGCAGCATACCATATATTTTGTGAAGTTATGTATTTCGTCTTTTGTGACAAATACATCTTAACTCACTTAGGCATTTATGCTTAACTAGCAGAATTACTCGGCTTTGCCAGTGTTCATCATGGAGGCCTTCCAGGTAAAATAAAGCAATATGAAATAATATGGCAATCACAATAATGGAACTTTGTGCATTCTCATCAGTAAAAGATGAAACATATAATAAGAAAATATGACGTTATTATGTCGCAACCGTAGTAAAATCCCTCAACTTTAAGCATCAGAATGCGCGTTTACTTTGGCGGGTGTAATAGAATAATATATTATTTTAAAGGAAAAAAAAAAAAATTAACCAAATGGCGTAGCAGTTTTAGTTACACTTTAGTATTAACAGTTTTGTGAAATTCTCGTTAGCATGCCATCTTAAATTTTAAAGCAAAAACATGTCAGTTAGTAATGCTGAAATCATACTGATGGTGACAGCGGCCTAATCCATAAATTGTGCTTTTACTGGATTTTTTCTTAATTTCTAAAAATTGTCCAATTTCATTTTTTTACGTTGTCGAATAGAAAAAAGTACTTTCAAATGAAATTTGCTTAAAAATCGTATCTCATGCTTCTGATTTTTAATGGATTTTAAGGTATTTTTCAGACATGGATGTTTTAAAATTTGTGTGCAACTATAATACGATAGATGAACCCGTTTGCATTTAACTCAGTATTATAAAAAAAAAGACATACCCATGAGTAACGCTGGTACCATATTTATGGTGACAATGACCTCACTGATAAATTTTGCTTTAACTGCAATTTGTTTTACCTCTAAACATCACACATTATATATTTCCTACGTCGAATGAAAAACAAAAAGTAGTTTCAATGATATTGGTCTGAAATTGTACTTCAGTATACTGATTTTATATGTATTGTAAAGTAGTTTTAAGCATGAATATTTTATAAATATGTGTGCAACCCAATTACAAAAGATGAATCCGATTGCTCTTACAATGTAAATAATTCAAAAAAAAAATTTGTGCAATATTCCATAACTAAATTGTCAAATGAAATTAAAATTTACAAAAATAAATAAAATCGAATATTCAAAATTTCAGATTAATAAAGGTCGCTATAAATAGTAAAAAAAGAAAAAAAATCACGATTAACAACTCGTTAATATTAAAGTACCAAAAATCCTTTTTGGCTTACTTTTTGGGCATTCTCAGATATATAGTAAATGTAAGAAGCTTTTAGTGTTTTAATTTAAGTGATATTTTTTCTGTGCTGTGAACAGCATTATATAACCATCTTTAACCACGGATATTTTAGGGTGGATTGCCTGATTATTTCTAGGCGAAAACTTTCATTCATGAAAACTAAATCTACAGCGGCTAACTTGAAAATGGCATCAAATTCCATAAGCTTCCAGCCCTAATGTCTAATCTGGAAGCTTTCTTTTAAAAGAGAAGGACCTAACTCTTAGAAACATTTGCTAAATTTTATTTTCTAATTAATATAAATCTTAGAAAAATCGTATTTTATGCAATTGTAAAAATATAAATCACAGAATACTCTCATTGCATTTAAGGTATTGAAACAGTTAAATGGGGGTAATTAATGGTATAGCATGCCAACAAAATAGGAAATAAAACGTAGCAATTGTTTGTGTTTCAGAAAAATAGATTATTTTGACGTAATTACAGTAAAGTATTTCAGCTTTTAAAATCACAATGCTTGTTTTCTTCAGCAAGAGTGACAGAAAAATACGATTTCCCTAACAATAGGCAGAAAAATGCAATAAATACACCCAAATGACTTTGAATTTACTGAAATTTTAGTTTGTGTGGTGTGGCTTAAAAATAATGCCTTCACTTTATAGATGATAATATAAGAATTAATTTCAGAAGATCAAGAGATTCCCCTCAGAAAAAAACATTAGTAGAAAGTGATGTCATAGCTAGCAAACGATTTTTTTATTATTATCTTTTTCCTAAATTGATTTCTTGATATTGAAATGACTTCATTAAAATAGATTTTTTAACTTCAGAATCATTCAATTAAGGTACAACGTCATTTTAACACTGTTAAAAATCCTTGTTGAAAAGTTTCTGCGTTGAAAGATAAGGCCGTTTGACCGAACATAGAAGTTTTATTTACAGAGTCAATCACACATGAAAATCAGAGAATACAGTGAGGCACAAAAGAAAGTAACATATATTTATAACATTTTGAAAGGATTCTAGGAAGGCCAATAGGGCCCTTTTAATAAGACAGCCAATAGAAATTGCCAATAAGAGAACCAATCAGTTTTATTTAAGTTAATGATGTGATAGAACCGAAACCAAATGATTTCATGAAATGTAATGTGCGATTACATCATTCTAACAAACACATGCTTAGTTAAAGTTTTTACATATATATATGAAAAATGTGCATTTTCTTCTTTGAATGACGCCAATTTCGAAAACAGCAAAAGTATACTGAGACAATCTGAATTTTTATTGGCTTATAAAACAAAGTACTCGAATTATCATTTTTAAAAATTATTGAGCAGTTTTTTAGGTGTGGCAACAGGAAAGAAATGATTGAATTATAAATTTAAAAAAGGAGATATTTCTATAATGTTAAATTATGGAAAGTGGTAGAAAAAAGGGATAAATAGTTGTCTGATGATTTTAAAGTAGACAGTGACCTTTTCCACGTTCTAAAATGTATGTACACGAAGTTTCGTGCGAATTGGTCAAAAATTGAAGATTTGTATAAAGGACATACATACAGAGAATGGCTTTTATATATATAGATATCCATTTGCTTATCAGATGCAATATGTTTGCTAATGTGGAGATTTTTTAATCATATTTAATATCTTCTGTAATCAAGCCCACTAGCAATTGGTGGTTTTAGCTATTATGATTTGGTGCAAATGAAGTGTTTATTGTGAAATCCTTTTAATGTTATCCACATTTACATGAAGCCAGATTGATGCTAATATCTTTTTTGTTTTGTGATATCTTTGGCAGTGGACTAGATTACAGAAGATTAAAAAATCTATCATTTTTCTCATATAATTCCCTAGAGTAATGCGTCAGTGCATCTTGATTTTAAAATTTTAACTTATTTCAATCGAAAACATGAAGCTAAAATGCAAGGAACCTGATTATAGAAGACTCATTCTAATGTAGACATGTTATAAAACTATAATAATCATAAGAACTGACAGGCTAGGTGCTTTAAAAGTTTCTGTAATATCTTCTCTTTGCATAATACAGAAGTTTTAACAGAGTAAAGACTAACTATACAGCAAGTCTAAAAACAATACAATATAATAACAATAGCAGAGGTCTTGTTCAGTGACAAAACTATTGACACTTTATTAACATGTGTACATTATACCATTTAATTAACCATATGATATATTGAAAAATATTAATAGATGGCTAACTCAATGAAAAATAGACGCTAGCATCAAATTCTCATCAAGCTTGGTGACATTTTAGTACATTATTCTTTGGTACATGGACACATTCATCACCAAAATTGGTAAAAAAATTCCTATTAATTCTTGCCAAGCTTGGCGAAATATCATCAAATTTGATGATAAAAACATCCTGTTTATGCTGACGTTATAATGACGTATATATATTAGACATGTATTTTAGGTATGCTGCATATGCATAAGACAAAGTTCATTAAAATGCTTAAAACACACTTAAAAGATTAACAACCCATAAATAGTAGTGGATTTTTGCCAGACTGACTACAGTGTTATTGAGATTAGAATACCTTTTTTCCATCTATACAATGGCACCAAACTCTTATAATTTAGACACATTTTAACTGTTATTTATACAATAAAATGAAATAACTGTACATATGATGGTTATTTTCTTTTAATAACTTGGAAATTATTAAAAACAAAACACAAATTTTAACTAACAAAATTTATAGGTTCTTTCAATCAAAATAAAGTTAAAGTCAGTTTGCTCAGGTGTAAATCCAAAAATATCTGATGAACTTATGTGAAGTACAGTGATTAATTTTTCAAAATAAATATTATTTTAAAAAGCTTGTTTTAGATTTTTTTTTTCTGTTTTGTCATAAGAAAAAAATCTCTGTGCTAAATAGAAGCAAGTCAAATTGATCTTTGCTCCAGAAATATGTCTTCAAATATTAATCATTGAAATTACTCAAAAATGTTGCATAATTAATAAAAAATATTTTATTCCAAAATTAACCTTATGGAAACTTTCTTTCCCTTTTAAAGGCTAAAAAGAAAATCACTCTGGAAAGACATTTTAAAAACAACTTCATTTACATGACTTTCAGATTCATTGGATTTGTTAGCTCTTTTGCACATCAATTTAGAAACAAACTACAAAGTTTTGACTAGACAAAATGTCTGATTACTAAATTTTCCAAATCTCCCCCCCCCCCCCCTTTATATTTCCTTTGCATTTTTACATCAATTGAGAGAGTGGCCAAAATTGTTTTAAAAAACGTGAAATTTCTCCTTTAGGAGGAACTACTTCATGCCTGATATGTTAATAAGTAAATAAAATATAAATAAAACGCAAATTTAACAGAAATATAATACAACTATGTGATTAAACACAGAAATAATCAGAATCAAAAAGGAGGATGTAAAGTAAAGAAATGCTCGGTGATTTCTTTGATTATTAACCACTGGCATGCAAGCTAATACGAAAGTAACACTATAGATAGTTTCAAAACTTACATTTTTTATAAGAAAATTGCTTTTTGGTAGTGTTTGTGGGCAATCTAAAAATATATATTAAATGTAGAAAAATCTATTAGTTTCAATAAAAAATGGATTTTATTTATGTTCTGCACACCATGCAGTATGTTCTGTAAACTAAAAAGCCCAAGATGGATCCTCACACTTAATTAACCTGTTCGCGACGGCGCGCGCATTCAGAACTGCTCATCTGAGGACAGAGCGGGGAAATTTGATTTCATCTTCTGGGCCGAAGGATTTAGCGAAACTAAGCCTAACTCTTGTAAAGAGTTCTAAAGAGTTCTTAAATAAATTATAAAAGATTCATTTTTCCATGTAACATTTTGAAATGCACATACATGAAATAAGTTGTTATTATATATATTTACACAAAAATTTGAAATATTTTCTCGGATATTTTAATGTAAAAATGACTTTTTAAACAAATATAATGCATGTTTTAAACACGTTTTTCAGTTTAAAAAATAATATTATATGATTACAAAACACTTAAATTCCTTTCATACAGCAACATATGAAATGTTTTGCTCAAATAAAAGATAGTTTTGTTTAAAAAAAATAATAGTTTTGTTTCTAAATAATTGTTAACACATTCTGTAAATAAGACAAGTATTTTTAAAAAGCTGATTTATTCACAAATAAAAATAGTTAAATAAAACTTGCAAGCAACTTCTGCATGCATCTTTTTAATACTTATTATACAGTCAGACATAAAAATAGTTTGAAAACTTTTAATTTAATTTAAAATATTTGTGAAAATTCAAATTTTACATGTAAATATATAATCAATCATAAAATATCTATAAAATAAAAAAATATTGAATATAAATAATAAGTAAAATATAGAATTATAGTTTAAATTTTTAAAATAAACATTCCTAAAATGTTGTCGATGGTAAAAATATTTTTGAAAATAAAAGAAATAATACATATAGTAACGTATAATTAAACGAAATATCAAATAAAGAAGGTTTGATAATGATGAATAAACTTGAATAACTTAAAATATATTCTTCCAAAAATTTCTTTATGTTAAAATATCTTTATAAACATCTTTTAATATATTATATACATATATCTATTTAAACATATAAATAAATTTATGAGGTTAAAAGCATTGAATATTTTTTAATAATTTCTAAAACTGAATAATAATTTTAAATATACTGATAAAAAATACCGTTAATGTTAAAAATATTTTATAAAATGGAAATATTAACGAAATCAAATAAATGTATTCAATAATAAGGGGCAAACTGAAAATTAATTGAAACTGTTAACTTTAAAATCTGCGAACATTTATCAAAATGTCAGAGTTCAATGATTGTGTTAGAATCACACCACCCTCTTAAATTTTACTTTCTGAAAATACATAAATTTCAAATATTTTCTTTTCTTTTACTAAATGTTTTTCACTATCCCAACTATTCCATATATTCAGTCAAATACTTGCGTTTTTAGTCATTTTAACGAGTTTGTAAAATAAGATACTTAAATGTAGATAATTTAAGACGGAATTATTTAAAACGGTATGAATAATTATTGAAGGGGAAAAAAGAAGGAGAAGAAGAGCGCACAAAAGTTTTCTTGACTTGACGGTGCCGAAAATATTTTGAACAAGCATCCGCAAATATTTAAACTGCGTAGCAGCCCTTGTTGAAACAAAATAAAAATATAAATACGCCTCCCGCTTTCCTCCTAAATGGACGAAAGTCCGAAACCATTAATCACCACGACTTACAAATAAATTATTTCCAATCCAGATAAAAGTAGAAAAGAAGTAACTGAAAATGAATCAACTGGAAGCCTAGTCATATGCATACGTGAAGCTTACGTCATAAGCTTAGAGTTGATCAGCTGACTAAACCATTCCTTTTCCCAAGTGACTTAGAAAAATTTCTGATAAACAAAAAATAAAGTTTCATTTGACGCATAAAAGATTTATGATAGAAAGAAAATCATGTTTCAGAAACATAAATAGATGCATGTGAGATAAACACACTTTTTTTTTCATTGCATCCATTTTTGGAAAAAAAATTAAATTGACATGGATTAAAAATATATTAACAGATTCCATTTGCTTACCTAGACAGAAGGAAATATGTTCTTCCCAGATGTATATTCAAGTTTGATTACGGAATTTTTTTCTGAGTTAAACTTTCTGGAATAAAACATTCCAACTGTGTGGCACGAATACCGGTCGCTCGGGATCTGAGTACCAAAAACGCCGGCACGTATACCCGTCACGCGGGATGAAAGTGCAAACGTGGCCGGCACGAATACCGGTCGCTCGTCCCGAACGGGTTAATGTGCGCTCCCAAAGTTTGATTAATAGATCAGCACCACCTAGCTCATAAAAATGTAAACCAGTCAGTTGATCTTCATTGTCAAAACGAACAACATCTTATATAACAATCACCTTCATGCTAAAATCAGAAGATCTATGGAACTTCATTTGTCTCGGCAATAAAAATAAATAAATTTAAACTTTTTACAGTCCACTGTCCTGATTGCTCCCGACATTTGGTCCTACCCAACCAGAGCACAGTGAATGAGTAGCTTACCAACTTTTCATCGCCAACACATCGTATTAAAAACTAAACTCGACGCACAGATCTAAAAGAATCACAAGAACATCAGTTGCACTTAGAAAGCAAAAGAATTTAAATTTTCGAAATTAAGACATCATTCCGTGATCTTATTTGTGCCTATACAACTCTTCCAGAAGAAGTCGACTTAAAAGATCCCTTAAATAACAGCTGAGCTTGAAGATGAATGGGAAGAATCAGAGGTAAAAATTAACAACTTTCTATCTAAACTAGCAGGCCCGCCCGGCGTTGCCCGGGATCTGTAAATAATAACCTTAAATAAAACTTAAGTTTATATCAATTTATATTCAAAATTGGTGGTAGTTGAAGTCAGAAATATTTTTTTGTCGTTCATGTAACAGCTGGAGAACCTAAGATGTTGTTAGAAAAATAAAGCTAGTGAATCGGACTATTTTTAAGGGATCATTAGAATATAATTTAAAAGAAATGTGCAAAAAATTGGGGAACAGAGACAGATAATATAGACGAACACGCGAACGCCGTTCGCAGAAAATTTTCAAAGTTTGCAGACACTTTTGATGGGTTTTTTTTTACAAGTGTCTTTATTTAAAAAAAGAAATTAACAAGACCCCCAGGAGAATCGGTGTAACGCATGTTGCAGACTATTGACAAGGTGTGTAGACTATTTTTCAACTGGAGAAAAAAAAAAAAAAAAAACTTTGCTTGAAAGTATTTGCCATGTACCATAGTACAGTATTTTTTGGAAGAAGCGCCGCGACTTATACGAGTTAAAAACTTAAAAATATTGTAAGTGCGGTGCTTATGCCGGAACGGCAGGTACAATTCCTTTTTTTTCCCTCCTGCCAGGGCCGGTAGCAGTAACAGTGCAGCACCGACGCGGGTGCTGCAGATTATGTTAGGCTTTGCAGATTAATTTAACAGATTAAAAATAAATTTTGTGTTAAAAAATAAATGTTAAATGTTGATCTCTTTTTAAATAAAGTTTATTTGGTTGGAAATTTTAGCGAATGTTTATGTGCTTGTTTATAGCTTTTCATTTTTGCTGTTGTCGGCAACATAGGACTCGGGAGGAGCGCGGCGTTTTTTTGCAGAAAATTTTAAAGAAATTACTTGAGTTCGCAGACAGTTTTACATTTTATCTAAGTCTGTTGGGGAAATGCTAAAAAAGAGCCCTAGGGCCCTAGTAAAAATATGTGAGTGTTAGTCTAAGGAGAAGAGTTCAGATTCAACTTTAAAATTACGCACTTCAAAAGTGAGAAAAATAGGGTGTGAAAAACGCATGGCACAAAAAATTTAATGGTACCTGGACCGGGCCCTACAGGACCTAGACGGGCCCATGGTCTTAACTGGAATGTAGAAACGGGAGAATAACTAAATGGAGAATGTATCCAAAAATCAAGATCAGATAAAAAGGAAGCAATTTATTAAAAATTTAGTGCACTAAAACTTCAAGGGGCCATGTATCGGCCCCTTGCAAGGGTGATACATGGGTCTCAACTGAAATGTAGAAATGGGGTAGAAACTGAAAAGAGAAATCACCCCAAAAATGAAGAAGGTCGGATAGAAAAGAGGCATGTTATTAAAATTTAGTGCACTAAAACTTCAAAAGGCCCTGTACGGGGCCCCTTGGAAATTTGTCAGGGTCTTAACTGAAAGGAGAATTTACCCCAAAAATGAAGAAGATTGGATAGAAAGGAGGCATGTTATTAACAATTTAGTGCACTAAAACTTCATGGGGCCCTGTACCGGGCCCCTTGCAATGGTGCCAGGGTCTTAACTGTAATGTAGAAATGGAGTAGAAATTGAAAGGAGAATTCACCCCAAAAACGAAGAAGACCAGATAGAAAAGAGGCACGTTATTAAAATTTAGTGCACTAAAACTTCAAGGGGCCCGGCACTGGGCTCCTTAACAAGGTTCCAGGGTCTTAACTGAAAACGTAGAAATGGGGCAGAAACTGAAAGGAGAATTCACCCCAAAAACGATGAAGATCCGATAGAAAAGAGGTATGTTATTAACTATTTAGTGCACTAAAACTTCAAGGGTGCCAGGGTCTTAATTGAAATGTAGAAATGAAGTAGAAACTGAAAGGAGAATTCACCCCAAAAACGATGAAGATCGGATAGAAAAGAGGTATGTTATTAACTATTTAGTGCACTAAAATTTCAAGAGGTCCTGTAATGGGCCCTTTGACAGAGTGCCAGGGTCTTAACTAAAATGTAGAAATGGGACAGAAACTGAAAGGAGAATTCACCCCCAAAGCGAAGAAAATCGGATCGAAAAGAGGCATGTTATTAACAATTTAGTGCATAAAAACGTAAAGGGGCCCAGGGGCACGACCCTTAAAAAAATTAAAAATCTGAACCTCAGGTGCATCAGGACCTGTCTTGGACTAATCACTCCTGAATTTTCAGACTTCTACGTGCGGTAGATTTCGCTAGCCATCGCCAACAGACACACACACACACACAGAGCGATTTGTTCTTCTATTAATATAGATTAGAATGCTCTAATGTTAAAAAATCCAACTGTCACTACTAATTTTAAAATACTGGACTTACCTCTACCTAGTTTTTCAGGAAAATATGATGAGTATCAAAATTTTAAAACTCAATTCATGTCAATTATAGACAATAATAAAAATCTAAACTCAACTCAGCAGTTATGCTACTTAAAAGGCTGTCTAAAGGGTGGTGCTGAAAGGCTTGAATTAGCACAAGATACTTATGAATCTCTTTGGTTAAATTCCTTCAAATTAAATTAGTAATTTAGTTAAATTACTGTAACGAACATTTTTTAAAAACTCACTATCAAAAATCGGATGGCAGATACCTAGTTGAATTACCCATTAAATCACAAATGTTGGAATTTTGGAAGATTTAAACAAATCGCCACTAAAAGGTTAAATCAGTTATGGAACCATTTAGAGCAAGATCCCAATCTCCAATGACATAAATCCTGATAAAGGATATTTTTTCCCTCATCATGGTGTTTTGCGACCGTTAAATGCCACGACTAAACTGAGGGTTATTTTTGATGGGAGTTGCAAAACTACTAATGGAAAGTCTCTAAACAACTTAGTGTTTAAAGGAGGGTTAATACAAGATGACCTTTTTTGCGATTATGATTCGTTTTAGAAAAAATATTTTCGCATTTACAGTTGATGCAAATAGAATGTTTCGACAAATAGAATTAAATCTGTTGCATGCTAGATACTTAAAAATATTGTGAAGAGAAGGGAGGGAAAGGAGGAACCTGACAAAATCTACACCCTGAGAACTGTAACACATTGTTGTGCAAGTAGTCCATTCCTCGCAACTAGAGTTCTATCAGTTAGCTATAGATGATGCAAATAATTTTCCATTAGCTTGCCAAGGTTGTAATGAACGATATGTAGATGGATGATTGTCTTTCTGGGTCTTCAGACATTATTTTATGAAATTAAACAACAATTAACAGGTCTCTTCAAGGAGGTCAGATGACTTTACACAAATGGCATTCTAATGCTGTTGAATGAGTAATCCTTGATTCTCAAAATTTCCCTTTTAATCAAAATTCCGAAGATGTTTCAGCAAAAACTCTCGGAATACTTTGGAACTGCAGTAGTGATACATTTAACTTTAAAATTATTGTCAACAGAAGTTCTAACTATATAAAACGCGAAATTCTAAGTCTGCGAATGACTCTTTGATGCCCTGGGATTGTTCGGCCCTGAAATTTGCCGTGCTAAAATCTTCATGTAACAACTATGATTGCTAAAGTGTGATTAGAATGATAAAATTCCACTTCATGTTGGTTAAGAGTAGGACAAGTTCCTTAATTCGCTTGTTCTTATAGAAACACTCAAAATGCCAAGATGCATTCGAATTAAAGATGTTTCGACTGTCCTCTTGCATGGCTTTGCTGATGCCATTCAGAAGGCTTCTCTTTATCTTCAAATAATATCTAACTCTCCTGTTTGTCACCTCATTTGCAGTAAAAGTAGGGTAGCATCAATTACAACTGTCAGCATATCCAGACTTTTCAGCATGTTTGATATTGTGCCAACTTACTCAAAGGGTAGTAAGAGCACTAAAGATTAAAATTGACAAGGTGAATCTTTGGTCGGACTCTACCATTTACTTAGCGTGGATAGGAACATTGCCACATCTCCTTAAAACCTTTGTGGGCAATCGAATATGTTAGATTTAAGAACTGGTTAAAAACTACAAGTGGAGCTATATTCCTTCAAAACTTAATCCATCTGATGCGTTATACAGAGGTCAGGATGCAATGCTCCTTTCTACCAATAAACTATGGTGGGAAGGCCTCGATTTCCTGAAACAAAACATTGGGAATTTCTTTCGTCAAGATGACTCTCACACTAAAGACGAACAGTTTTTAAAAGAACAAAAATCATTTATGGTCTTCCCCTCAGTTATAAAATGTGACTAACTCTTTACTAACTCTTTTCTTAATATTTCAAATAGTTATTTGAAATAGCATTTATTTATAGGTTTCTGAATAACTGCAAGAGTAATTTCAAATTTAAAATTTACTTAAGTTTGGATGAATTAAAATTTACCAGAAACGTATTGCTTAAAAAGATTTAAAAAGAGTATTTCTTAACAGAAATTTCGTCATTGAAAAGGGACATATTTGTCCTATAAAAAGTAAGCTATGACCGATCTCACCAAATCATTTTACTCCCAAGTAGTAAATTAACAAAAATTATCTTTATTTACTATCATAAAAGAGACTTACATGTTGGTCCTCAAGGACTATTGAACACTGCAAAACAAATACTTTGGCCTATTAATGGAAGAAACGTTGCTCGTCAAGTTGTAAACAATTGTGTTCAATGTTTCAAAATAAAACCTACAATTGTCAATCAAATCATGGGTAATTTACTCCCTGAGAGAGTAATCCAAAGTCCACCTTTCTCTAATGCAGGACTTGGCCTGTGCAAACCATTTTTGATTAAATATTGCAACCAGAGAAAGGGGATATTTAATAAAGTTTATGTAGCTATTTTCATAGGCATAATGACCAATGAAGTACATTTAGAATTGCTTTCTGATTTAACTTCAAATGCATTAATTGCAACACTTAAAAGATTTTCTTTGCTTGCAGAGGCAAAAACAGTACAAACTCATGTGACAATGCATCCAACTTTGTTGGAGCATCTGCTGAATAGAAGAGATTATTAAATTCTATAAATAACAATAATGATGATGTATCAAAATTCCTGTCGCAAGTTCGCTGGAAATTTCTCCCCCCTCATTTACCAAATTTTGGAAGACTCTGGGAGAGAGGTGTCGGATAATTCAAATATCACTTAAAAAGATCTATTGGTGTTATGATATTAGTTTTAGAATAACTTCTGATAATTACTACTCAAATTGAAGGTATTAATTCTCACTCTCTTTCCACACTATCTTCTGAATTAGAAGACCATGAAGTTTTGGTACCAGGACACTTCCTGATTGGAAGACCAGTCAATGCTCTTCCTGAACCAAATTTGATTAATGAAAGGGAAAACTTGCTTGACCGATGACGGAAAACTAAAAAAATTGTGCAAATCATACGGAAAAATTGGACCAATTCTTATTTCAGCCATTTATAGCAAAGGTCTAAACGGCTCTTTAAAACAAAACGTTGCACCAAAAGTATGATGGTTCTTGTAAAGGATGGAGACTTACCAGTTTGTAAATGGGTTGTAAGTCGCATTTCAGAAATAATAAGAGGAAAATATGATAATGCTTGAGTTGTAATAGTTTGTACTCCATCTGGGCGTTACAAAAAGAAGTATCTCAAATATTTGTGTTTTAAATATTGTAAATAACGATAATGTCAATTAATCTAAACATCTACTGAATTTATTATTTCTTATTGTACTTATATTTAGTGCATTATGTGTAACTATTAATTAGTAATATCATTTGTATGTTATTGTATATTCACTTGTATTTCATTGAACTATCAGAATACTTCAATGGAAGGTGGTATGTGCGCTCCCGAAGTTTGACTGATTAACAGATCAGCGTCACCTAGCTGATAAAAATGTAAACCAGTTAGTTGAGCTTCATTGTCAAAACGAACAACATCTCATGTAACAAGTGCTCTTGTGCTAAAATCAAAAGCTCTACGAAACTTCATTTGCTCCTTGGCAATAAAAATAAATAAATTTAAACTTTTACAGTCCACTGTCCTGATTGCCCCCGAAAATTAATACAGAAACAATTTACAAAATATATATACAAACAGAAGTAATTTATCTGACACATATAACCAGAAGTAAATAATTCAATATATATGAGGATGTTAGTTTCAAAATTTGCCTTATGCAGAAAATCAAATTTTGGGAAATCGTAAAAAAAAAAACCTGACTGCGTTCATCGGTTTTCATTGAAAACCAAGATTTTACAATACCAGAAATACACGATAAAACTAGTTTTTTTGCTGATTGTAGTGTTTTCACGATACAGTTTGACCAATAGAATAGATTGATAGAGAAAGCTAGATTTTTTAGATTTTGGATAAGGAGAGTTTTGAAAACTCACGTCCTCATATAAACAAACATAATAATTCACTAGTTTTCATTTTCATGGCTGTTAAACCCCTTCACTCCCATGGAACATTAATAAAAACGTCCTGCTATGGCTAGCTAACACAGAGCATCATGCTGTGCCAAGGTGCTTTTCATTATTAAGCCTAATTTTAAATAAAAATTCATATAAAATCATCTGTTCATAAAAATATTATATTACAGTTTTGACATATGTTATTTAAATTACATTTTTTCTCAACATAAACAATACTGAAATTTAATTTTATTAATGCTCAGATAACTAGCATTAATTAAAAAGATATTTAATAAGACATATTTACATTCGAAAAATATTTTTGAAATTATTGAATATCCACAATGTGGTTAAAAAAAAAAAAGAGGGGGAGGGGGGGGGGGGGGAATTATTTCAATGTGTGATAATTTTCAAAATCATTAAATATTGTCTTAATCTCCTTCAACTCACTTTTAGACTGATTCATTAATTTACTAATCTTACTTTTGGTTAAACACTTTTTCCTTTTATTCGTAATTTTCGATGAGAAACTAAACATACAATATGATTGTTAGGTAATAGAAACTTTAAAATATTTAATTAGTCACTTTAAAAGATTTAATTAATTAATTAAAATTAATTGTTCAAAATTCATTTTCAGTTAAATTTTACTTTAAAACAATTTTAATTTACTCTACAGAAAATATTGTTAATAAATAACAATAATAAAATAATAAATCTTAAATTTAATACTTTCAGCAGAAATAAATATTTTTATGTCATTATATTACTATGTTATAATATTTTTATGCATTGTCATGATGGACTTGTAAGCACAATGTTTATAATTCTAACATACCAAGAAGTGAATTAAAATTTAATTAATGAATGTAAAATTCCATCTTTACATATAAAAGCTTGGTTGACTTTAAATAAAAAAGAGCAAAATTAGAATTACAGATAGGGAATGAGACAGAAAAAGACAGGCAATCAACCAAAATAGGAAGTTATTAAAGTGAGAGAATTTACCATAGCAAAGCGCGTGTACCCAGCTAGTTTTCCAATATAAAATTCGAATTTTAACATAACGATCTTTTATTTCAATCTTTTATCATTCCGTGTGGCAACGAATCAAACAGCCAATCCGTTACTTTCGCGCCTAACGGAAATTTCTTGTAAGCGTCGTTGCTAGCGTCTCTCTCTCTCTCTTCTATTTTGGACGAAAAACAGCGTGGTCATGATTTTTACGACGGGCCGGCCATTGAAGTAAAATTTAATTCAATTATGCGGTCGGCCCTGCCCTGTCTTATCCTGCCTTAATTTTAATTAAAAATAAGGTTAAAATATTCAATTAAAAGTAATTTAATGTAATCTTCTTCATCACACAACCAAATCAAGTTGGAGAATTCCCTCGATACCTGGCGAAGTTTTACCTGGGTAGTCTAAGTAGATTAAATATTGATGAGATGAAAAACATTCATCTATCTGTGGAAAGGGACACAATCTGGTTGTAGGTAGTTTTGATATCATTTATCTAATCACATATTTTGAAGATCTACATTTTATATGTTACTTATTTCAGCAGTGTCCGGGGTATGTATAACGGAAATATACTATACTCGCGAATGTGGACGTTATAAAATTGGAGAATCAAAATCGCTCAGTGATCAACGCTTCAACCTGCATATTCTGACTGTCAAAATGTACATCGTTTATAATAAACACTCGCCAGATTTACTTCTGGAATTCATGGATTTTATATTCAACAAAATATTTTGATTCTAGAAAATGGACTCTCCAGGGTATGTGAACTTTCCTTTGAAATCAGATGCTCTCCTCAAATGAGTAATAAACATTCAAGATTTTAACTGGAAAAACATTTAGAACTGGTTAAAGTATATGGAATTTCTTCATCCATTATTTTATTAAAAAGGATTAAGGTAGTGAAAGCATCTTCTGTAAAATGTTAATGGTTAAACTTGAAAATTACATGTCTTATATAGATCATAGTCATACTTTTATTTTGTATCTGGTGTTGTGCACAATACTTCCCTTAAAATAATCAAAATAACACATACTGAAACATTAATAAAAATTACTGATTGATTAAATATGTGCTTTGTTTATTGTAAGTTACGTAAAAGATTTATAATGAGTACTTAGGTTTTCATGCCCTTGATTTAAAGATAAAAATTTCTAATATCTCAAGTAGATGCATTCTGCACAGTTCGGGTGAGTACGACTTTAATTATTATTTGTTATCCATCATGCATTTTCTTTTTTTTTGCAATGTACTTCTATTTTACCACTTTGATCACGAGCCTCTTCTTTTAAAATCATTTTACATTAAATACATCTCTCTTTAAAACCATCTATCTCTATTTCTTTTTAGGGTTTCGTTCATCTGACGAAACCCTATTCGTCTTGCTCCTCTGTCTGTCTGTCTGTCCGTCACAGAGCCCGTTCTCAGAAACTATACACGTTGGAGACTTGAAATTTTGCATACTTATAGATGAACACCACACATCATACGACAAATCATAAAATTTTGAAAAAGTCGTACATTTAACCCTTTGGGCTGCCATATGTGTATTTTAAACAATTCTTTCTAAATGAGTCCCTAATTAGGTTGCAGGCGTGAAATTTTGCGTACTTACAGATGGACACCTCAGATCAAACAACAAATCCTAAAATTTTGAAAAAGTCGTACATTTAACCCTTTGGGCTCCCACAGGTGTATTTTAAACAATTCTTTCTATGTGAATCTCTAATTAGGTTGGAGGCGTGAAATTTTACATACTTATACCTGAACACCTCACATCAAACAACAAACTATAAAATTTTGAAAAAGTCGTACATTTAACCCTCTGGGCTCCCACATGTGTATTTTAAGCAATTCTTTCTAAGTGAGCTCCTAATTAGGTTGGAGGAGTGAAATTTTCATACTTACAGCTGAATACCTCACATAAAACGACAAATCATAAAATTTTCAAAAAGTCGTACATTTAACCCTTTGGGATCCCACATGTGTATTTTAAACAATTCTTTCTAAGTGACACCCTATTTAGATTGGAGGTGTGAAATTTTGCATACTTATAGCTGAACACCATCATGCGACACATTATAAAAATTTGAAAAGGTCATACATTTAGCCCTTTGGGCTCCCACATGTGTATTTTAAACAATTCTTTCTAACTGAGCCTCTAATTAGGTTGCAGGGGTGAAATTTTGCATACTTATAGCTGAACACCTCAGATCAAACGACAAATCATAAAATTTTGAAAAAGTCGTACATTTAACACTTTTGGTTCCCACATGTGTATTTTAAACAATTCTTTCTAAGTGACACCCTATTTAGATTGGAGGTGTGAAATTTTGCATACTTATAGCTGAACACCATCATGCGACACATTATAAAAATTTCAAAAGGTCATACATTTAGCCCTTTGGGCTCCCACATGTGCGTTTTAAACAATTCTTTCTAACTGAGCCTCTAATTAGGTTGCAGGGGTGAAATTTTGCATACTTATAGCTGAACACCTCAGATCAAACGACAAATCATAAAATTTTGAAAAAGTCGTACATTTAACACTTTTGGTTCCCACATGTGTATTTTAAACAATTCTTTCTAAGTGAACCCTAATTAGGTTGGAGGCGTGAAATTTTGCATGCTTATAGCTGAATGACAAAACATAAAATTTTGAAAAAGTCGTACATTTAACCGTTTGGGCTCCCACATGTGTATTTTAAACAGTTCTTTCTAAGTGAGCCCCTAATTAGTTTGGAGGCGTGAAATTATGCATACTTATAGCTGAGTACCTCACATCAAACTGTAAATCATAAAATTTTGAAAAAGTCGTACATTTAACCTTTTGGGTGTATTTTAAACAATTCTTTCAAAGTGATAGACTATTTAGGTTGGAGGCGTGAAATTTTGCATACTGATAGCTGAACATCATCATGCGACAAATCATAAAAATTTGAAAAGGTCGTACATTTAACCCTTTGGGCTCCCACATGTGTATTTTAAGCAATTCTTTCTAACTGAGCCCCTTATTGAATTGGAGATTTGAAATTTTGCATACTTATAGTAGAACACCTGAGGCCATGTGGCAAATCATAAAATCTTGAAAAAGTCTTACGTTTAACCCTTTGAGCTACGTCATATGTATTTTAAGCAATTCTTTCTAAGAGAGCCCATAATTAAGTTGGAGACATGAATTTTTGCATACGTATAGCTGAATACCTCAGACCACACGTCAAATCATAAAATTTTTAAAAAGTCTTATATTATTTACTCCTCCGGGCTCTAACTTGTATATTTTAAGCAATTTTTCTAACCTCTGCCCTTTTCCAACTTTTGCCGACACCCCTTTGATCATTCTTTCATATTATGCAACATAACCTTACATATTTTTGTTCCACTTTTTACCGCCAGGGGCGCCTACTTATCTCGGGTGCTATGGGCCCAATCCCTTCGACTAATATATATACGGATAGTATGTAAAACATAGTTTCGTTCGGATCGAGGTTTGTTTAGAATAGAGTGCGCCCCTGGTTGCAAAATGTGTAACTAACAGATTTTTCAAAAGGATAAAGTGTTTTGAAAGGAATATTAAACGAAACCCTCTGTGCGATCTGTGATCACACTTACCCACTTGTTTCCAATTCCTACTATTAGTTCACACTCTTCGAATATTTATTTATATATTTATAGATCTTGTTCATATTTTCAATCGTTAATAAAATACTCATTCATCCTATCAAGTTGAAATAAATTTTTTTAAACTTGTACTGGATGACAGTTGATGTTAATACAGTTTGTTCAAATATTAATTAATTAAATTTTAATTAATTTTAGCTTTGCATGGGAAACAAAATGGCGGCCATTGGTTATTGAAGATCAATGAAAGTATTTTAAATAAAGGGTTGCCATGGGGGGACCTTGTTCTGTTGCCAAATACTGCCAAGTATATCGCCAAATTTGGCAGCTAAAATGAGTCGCCAACTTGGCAATATCTCTAATATTTCGCCAAATTCCCATAGACTTCTATTGTAAACCTACTTGCTTATAGAAAATCAACAAATTGAGATATTTTAATGCAACAAAAACTAAGATTAGCTTAAGGGATTATATTAAATTTTTCTTTGATGACCTAAGTAGGAATTGACTTTAAAAACAAAATTTTTATATTACTTGTTTATTATTATTTTTTTTATATTTAACAATGACATAGTAAATTCAATAACAATTTTTTTAAAGACCACCTTATATGAAAGACTCGTCTTCAATAAATAATCATTAGTTGCCAGCCATTCTGTTGAAAAATAAAATAACAAGTGTGCTAAAGAAAGACATTTAATCGCTCTGCCTTTTTAAAAGGCCTTAAACATGTGGATTTGTTTATTTATATAAATCCCTATCTTCCAGAAGTGAAATTCTATATCATACAATAAAGGTCAATGATCGAAATATTCTATTCATATCAGTTTTGTTGAATACTAACGCCATCTATTGACATTTAAAAATTTTAATTAAACATTCTTTTCAAGCATATCAACAGAGGTACACCTGAAAAGAATATTTATCTGGGACCTGAAGGTACACATTAGAAATAAGATATGCCAGGCATAGGATGAATTTATTAGCATATCAAATAAGATATGTTGGGAAGGAAGATATTATTAAAAAAATCTCACTTCCTTAAGCAAATTGCAACAACTGAATTTTTAAAAAGGCAATGGCTCTTGTAAAAAGGAAATGCCAAAATATAAAAAAGAAACAACAATAAACAAGTGAAATATTATAATTGATAAAAATAAAATTAAAACATTATTAGACACCAAAGCTCATTTGATAATTATTGTTTTTATCTATAATACTTTCCTTTGATGTAACAGATACTTACAGCAACATGGAGTAATTTCCGAATAGCTTTATTATTTCCAGTTCCACAATAAGCCATAGCAACAGTATGCATACCAGATCTTCTCAGCAGTGGATCTTTATCACGACATAAACTTTCAATAAGGGTATCTGCTTCTTCTAATCGTCCATACATAGTAAGAGAAATGCCCAGAGCTAACCCTCGTAAAATTTTCTCATGTTGTGTTTCTTGAGCATACTGTAATTTAAGAAAATCAATAAATGAAAAATAAATATATTATATGGTTAAAAAGCGGAATATATGCAGAAAACTCGAATGATATGATTACACAAAATTTATGAAACAATCGAAAAATTTAGTGAATTTTTTTTATGGTCCTGAAAAAAAAAAAAAAATACTTTGATTTAAAGAATTTATAATCCCGATTTAACAAATATCTTTCAGTGTCAAAAAAATAAAAAATAGAGGAAATTTTTCAATATTTAAGAAAATTTTCATTGTTTCTTAGAAAACGCCTTTTTATCTCTCAACTAGTCATCTTTTCCATTATGTTTCCTAGAAAAAGACCTTCTTCCCACTTTGTTCTCTTCCCTCCCTCAGCCTGTGTATGATTGCTCTCTAATGTCTCTGCTTTAGACTTTCTTGAAATCTGTGCTAGTATAATAGCTGAATCGAAAAAACATCAAAGGCTTTCAATAAATGAAAAAATTGCAATTTTCAAAGAAGTGGACAAAAACATTGGAAGTCAAAAATGTTTAGCAGATAGGCTTGGAATTAATTACAACTTCTACATTATTGACTATTGTAAATAATACAAAAGAAATTGAAGAATGCTGTATAAACTGTGGGAGAAAATCTACATTGCAGAGAAAATCTATAAAAAGACAGTTACTCTGATGTGAAAGAAAAGTTAAAAGATTTAGATAGGAAAATGAGACCTTTAAAAAGCAAAGCTGCTCATCCCACAGATTATGATTTTGTGAAGCTTGAAGTGATTTTTCCCCCTTGCAAATTGTACCTCTGAGCTACATCCCACGGATATGGGAATTATCTGATCATTTAAAGTTCAATATCGAAAACTTCTTATCAGGAAAATTCTTGATAATATAGAAGAAAACTCGCAGAAAAAAGGTAGAAATTTTCTGAATACTCTCGAAGCAATGACTGTTGTGTGACAGTCGTGGAACACTGTTACTAAACTCACTATCTGTAATTGCTTTTCAAAAGCATCTTTCCAGCTGGAAAATGTGCTGGAAAATCTACATGACATCAGTGAAAATGATGAAACAATAACAAAATGGCAAGAAATTCCTTCTGTTTGCCAATTTTTGGATATGTATCTTGTGATACAGAACTATCTACATGCGAAAATGCTCTCTATTTACATAAAAACATTAAAGCAATGTTAAAGCAAACAAACATTTATAAAAGATTTCTTTTCTAAAAATTAATTCATATATAAAATTTGAATAAATGAGATTTTTTTCTTAATTAATCTTTGCCAATTGGCTCAAAGATTTAGATAGGAAAATGAGACCTTTAAAAAGAAAAGCTGCTCATCCCACAGATTAGGATTTTGTGAAGCTTGACGTGATTTTTTTCCCCTTGCAAATTGTACCTCTGAGCTACATCCCATGGTTATGGGAATTATCTGATCATTTAAGGTTCAATATCGAAAACTTCTTATCAGGAAAATTCTTCATAATATAGAAGAAAACTCGCAGAAGCAAACAAACATTTATAAAATATTTCTTTTCTAAAAATTAATTCATATATAAAATTTGAATAAATGAGATTTTTTTTCTTAATCTTTGCCAATTGGCTAAAAGATTTAGATAGGAAAATGAGACCTTTAAAAAGAAAAGCTGCTCATCCCACAGATTATGATTTTGTGAAGCTTGAAGTGATTTTTTTCCCTTGCAAATTGTACCTCTGAGCTATATCCCATGGTTATGGGAATTATCTGATCATTTAAGGTTCAATATCGAAAACTTCTTATCCCTTTAAGACCCAACCCGCACGATCATGCGGGTTAGACATTCATTTAAATTGTTGTTTCTGAGTCGCATGTCATAAAAACTCGAATCGAACGATGATCCTGGTTTGCAGATAGAGTAAAGTATCATTTTGTAACAACAGGTAGCGGTTGCAGTCCATGTTTTACTTTCTACAGGTATGACTAAGCTTTGTTTACAAATAAATCGGGTCTTAAAGGGTTATCAGGAAAATTCTTGATAATATAGAAGAAAACTCATAGAAAAAAAGTAGAAATTTTCTGAATACTCTCAAAGCAATTACTGTTGTGCGGACAGTCGTGGAAAACTGTTACTAAACTCACTATCGGTAATTGCTTTTCAAAAGCAGGTTTCCAGGTGAAAAATCTACATGACGTCAGTGAAAATAATAGAACAATAACAAAATGGCAAGAAATTCCTTCTGTTTGTCAATTTTTGGTTATGTATCTTGTGAACAATCTACATGCGAAAATGCTTTCTATCTACATAAATAAAAAGAAATGTGCCAGTTAAACTGATGGCATTGAGCTCACAGGCTATTTACACTAATTGTATGTAATACTCTTATTTCAAAGAATAACTCCCACAAAAAATATATGAAGGGGGATTAGCTCCTGCTCCCCCACATTAAACTTAACCAATGAACCTCCATATCTAATTAGGGAAGCAGCTTAACATAATAAACTGGTATACCAAATTTGAAGCAAATCAGATACTTTTGCATGAAAAAAATCATTTCGCTAAATTAAGGGGGGGGGGGGGTCTAACACCCTTTTCCCCCTTTGTACTTAATTAACAAACCTCCAAATCTAATTAGGAGAGCTCCTTATCAGAATGAACATAGAAAAAAAATTAAAGTACATTGGATAATTCTGCATGAAAATCTATTTATCTAAATTAAGGGAGGGGTCTTGGCCCCCTTTCCCCTTTTTATACTTAACCAATGAACCTCCAAATCTAATAAAGGAAGTACCATATCGGAATAAACCAGCATTTCAAATTTGAAGCAAATCCACTAATTCTGCATGAAATACCCATTTATCTAAATTAAGGGGGGGGGGGGTGTTCTAGCCCCAGCCCTCCCCCCTTTAAACTTAAACAATAAACCTCCAAAATTAATCAAGGCAGCTCCTTAACATAATAAACCGGTATACCAAATTTGTAGCAAATCCAACAGCTCTGCATGAAAAACCTATTTATCTAAATTAAGAAGGGGTGTCTAGACCCCTTTCCCCCCTTTATACTTAACATAATAAACTGGTATATAACAATTGGAGCAAATCGGGTAAGTGACAAACCATTTATCTAAATTAAGGGGGGGGCTACCCCCCCATTTCCCCCTCTTTATACTTAACTAATGAACCTTCGAATCTAATGAAGGTAGCTTCTTATCATAATAAAACGGTATACCAAATTTGGAGCAAATCAAATAATTCTGCATGAAAAATCCATTTATCTAAATAAAGGGGGGGGGGGGAGACCCCTTTCCCACCCTTTATACTTAACTAGTGAACCTCCAAATCTAATCAGTGAAGCTCCTTAACATAATAAACAGATATACCAAATTTGGAGCAAATTGAATAATTCTGCATGAAAAACCCTTCTATCTAAATTAAGGGGAGGGGGAAACTAGCCCTATTTCCCCCTTTTATACTTAACCAATGAATTCCCAAAACTTATCAGGGAAGCGCCTTATCAGAATGAACCTAGAAAAAAAATTTGAAGCAAATCGGATGTTTCTATCAAGAGTTATTGCGTTACGTACATACATACATACATACAGAACAGGCGGGCACATTAGCTCTCAGGCTTTGATAGCCTGTGAGCTAAAAACATTACAGCGATGTTAAAGCAAACAAACATTTATAAAACATTTTTTTTCTAAAAATTAATTCATAGATAAAATTTGAATAAATGAGATTTTTTCTTAATTAATCTTTGTCAATTGGCTAAAAGTTTTAGATAGGAAAATGAGACCTTTAAAAAGAAAAGCTGCTCATCCCGCAGATTATGATTTTGTGAAGCTTGAAGTGATTTTTTTCCCTTGCAAATTGTACCTCTGAGCTACATCTTATGGATATGGGAATTATCTGATCATTTAAGGTTCAATATCGAAAACTTCTTATCAGGAAAATTCTTGATAATACGGAAGAAAACTTGCAGAAAAAAGGTAGAAATTTTCTGAACACTCTCGAAGCAATGACTGTTGTGCGACAGTTGTGGAAAACTGTTACTAAACTCACTATCAGTAATTGCTTTTCAAAAGCAGGTTTCCAGCTGGAAAATGTGCTGGAAAATCTACATGACGTCAGTGAAAATGATGAAACAATAACAAAATGGCAAGAAATTCCTTCTGTTTGTCAATTTTTGGATATGTATCTTGTGATACAGAACTATCTACATGCGAAAATGCTCTCTATCTACATAAAAAACATTACAGTGATGTTAAAGCAAATAAACATTTATAAAAGATTTCTTTTCTAAAAATTAATTCATATATAAAATTTGAATAAATGAGATTTTTTTCTTAATTATAATCATTGTGATTTATTGCAAAACATAAAAAAGGAATGATTACTTATACAGTATATTTTATTAAAGTAACAAGCTTTTTTTTTAACTTGTTCTATCATTTAAAAAAATTATTTTGACTAAATCTCGATTTAACGAACAAAGTTGCAAGTTCCGATCAATTCGTTAAATCAAGGTTCGACTGTATATATGTATATATTTATATAAAATCCAAATCTCTGCGTGTCCCTCACAATTCCGGTTGGACCGCCCCATTGTAATGAGTAATTGTTGAAAAATTCTAGTAGCAGGGTTTCAACAATAGTGCCAAACTTCGACCAACTTGGCGCAATATTGCCAAACTTAACGAAAAATTGCCAGATTTGGCGGGAAAAAAATAACTTGTCATATATGAAACCAAATTGGCGATAGCTGACTAATTTGGAGAAATTCCCATTGAAACTCATTAATCTTGCATAATCGAACTCACCGCAATTTAATTGAAACTCTGCGCAATTAAGGTTTTTTCCCAAAATCTGTGGGTCAGAATTTAAAGTGTTGGAAAACACACATTTGGAAAAGGTACGTATTTACATCTTCATCCCGACGCTACTAATAACATAACCACTACTAGATGGTGCCGTACTACCTGAACTGCCCGATTTTAATGTGCTTTAGGCATGTTTCCAATATAGGGGCTGTGGCGAAATAGAAAAAATGGGCTTGGCAAGAAAATGAAATTTGGCTACATATTTTCTAGCAACTTACTGTTTCATATACACAAGTAATTTTTCAATATTTATACTATTTATTTAATACAAAGAAGCTATTTAACCATTTTTGTATACATACTGAAGTAAACTGTATATAAAACAACAACAATAATATAGATATAAATAAAATGTTTCTATCATATCATATATATTATAAAGCAGTAAGCTCTAAAAGTTCCATTCGAGTGTTTTCAAAAACTACCTGGTGGATTTTTTTTTCAAATTGTATCATTCGATAGGAAATATTCCTGGGGTGGTTTACGAGAAAATATACAGGGATAGCTATGATTTTTGATAATAAATTTAGTATTTTACTGCTATTTTGAACGAAAAGGTTGCCAGTTTTTTAAATCTCAGAGAATTATGGAATTTGTTGTTAAAATCGAAATCAATTGTATATGTTTCTGCAAAATTTCCTCCGATCCTAGATCGCTGGATCGAACATATTCTGCACCCTTGGGGACATCCACAGAGGGGGCATTCAACTTAATGTTCATTAAAAGATTAATGCTAAATAGTAAAACCATTTTGTCAGAAATGTAATTGATAGCTTATTTAAAACTTAAATAATTATATGAATGAAAGTATCCCATTTTATACATTGGCTAATGTTTATCTCTTTGACAATGTAACATGTACCTTTTCGTGAGATAAACCAATTATGCATACATGTAAAATCTCGATTGCAAGCGGCATCTTTTGGCGAAAGGTTTGTTGATTAAAGAATTAAGATGGCTATATCTGTTAGAAAATAATATAAACACCTCGCGAATAAATGAAAAAAATACTGATATTTTATTTAAAAAACAACAACAAAAAAAGTTTTAATAAGACATAATATTATAAAACGAAAATATTTAATTTAAACATGGAATAAATATTTGTAATGCTTAAAGTATCAATTATAGTGAAATTTTACAATTGGTACAATATTTGGCGAATTATTGCTTGCGATAGGTTAAAAAAATGAATCTGAAAATTTGATTTGTCAATTTTGAATGGCATTTTTTTTTCTTTTTAGCTCTTTTATCGCTTGTGCCAGGTTAATAAAAACGTGTCTGAAAACTTGATGAAATAAAATCTAGGTTACATTCTTTAGTCTTTTTCTTCTTTTTTTTTTTTGTCAATTTAATTATTATTTTTATATAATTCTCCCATCTTATGATTTAAAGAAAAAACTAGAAATATTTGTAAAAATGGCTGTATTAGTGAGTTCCATGCTATTTATTTACTACCTTCTTTGCCAAACAATGCAATTTTAAGCCAAATAAGACAAAAGTGTGAAATAAGCCGAGAGAAGAGCATTTCGGAGTACATTTTTATATTTAAGCGTAAATTATATAAAAACAAGTTAAAATTATAATTATGTAGTCAATCATTTAAATTTTTGTGTAAATGTCTTCCATATACACTCATATTCTAAAATAATTTACTTTCAAAGATTTAAAATATTTTTTACCATACTATGGAATACCATTACTATGGAAACATGCGTTTTGTTTTCCTCAAGCATGTGATTTTTATATCCTCGAAATCAGATCATTACTTATTAATTGAATATTGTGTATTATGTTATTTTTTTAACATGCCAAACATATTGTCGATTTCACTTATAGGAATATTCACTGCTTTAAAAGTTATGATATAAGAATATTGTTAAGAAGATTTCTGCAATTATACATTATTACTAAAAATAAATAAATAAATAAATAAACATTTTGCAATAAATATTGCTTGCTAATTTGTCATTTCTTTTTAGCTTTTTCTGCATAACTTTCTTTTGCTTAACCATTGTTTAAAAAATATTTTATTGAACATATTGGACCTATCTTACGGAACATCTTACGGAATCGTGTCACCCGCTAATTAGCATATTGAATGGCGTATCAAAATTCAAAAGATTAGACAGATTTTGAAATTAGCGATTACTAAATGGTGGCAAATGGAATAATGCCCATGGACTTATCATTTCAGGCTAGATAGGATTAAATTACCTGGAATTTTGATCAGTATAAAGCGAATTGTCCTGACGCTAACTCTAGCAGCTAAACACAGCAATAAATTAAGAGTTATTTTCATAATCTGGGTTATTTATACAACAGACAGAAGATTAATTTACTCTTAAATATAAAGGCTTTTTTAAAGGCAGGCTTTTTTGTTTGGCCGTGTTATTATGCTCTTTAGAAAAATGCAAAATAAATCTTTGGTTCAGGTATTCGCCAAAATGCATACTGCTAAAATTTTTGTATAACTAACTTTATTTATCATTGTCAGATCTTAACCCTGGTACACCTGCAACACTATTGTTGCATCAGTTTTAATGTTTGACGTGAACCCTCACAATGACGTCGATTATGGACGATTATAAAGATTTTATTGGATGCATGAGGTTTATTTTTCTACAAGTTAAGTCATCGAGTTTTTTCCCGGGTTAACGGTTACATGATTTCAGCTGGTCTACAAAATGAAAAGACAGTGAAAATTACGTCATTTTAGATTTATTCAGGCAATTCATCTTTAAAAACACACATTTTTATGTTTCACTTTTATTTTAAATACGAAAGTTAAACAATCTTCTTTGTCTGCAAATAATTTATTACTTTTTTGACAGTATTTACTCTGCTAGAATCCAAAGAGGGAAAACAGTAGTAGCACAAGAGGATGTTTATTAAGAAATATAACTAACATCCAGTGAGATTGTATTTAATAAAAGCGTAAAAAATAGCAAAGTTAAAAGCACCAAAATTTTAAATTCTAAGCAATTGCTTAGAATTTAAAATTTTGGTGCTTTTAACGATGCTATTTTTTACGCTTTTATTATATTGCACCAAGCTCCTACTTGATAATTATTATATTGTATTTAAGCTACCAGAATCACATATTGCACAAGCTGAGAGGCCAGGAGATAAAGGACAAACAAGCAAAAATAAACCACCCGAGCATTATTCAAGTTCAATGTTAAATCTCTGCAATCATTGTAATTCATCTCTAATTTAATATTGTCAGATATGAGAACATTTAAATTCCTACTGTCATAACGGCCTCATTTCCCTACCAAAAAATGCAGAGTGAATAATCAACTACAAGAACTGCTTCTTAATAGCTAAATTTTGTCCAGCGCATAAGGTAGTATAATATCGCAATGGCGATCGCATCTTTTCAGTAACGCGGAAGGACATTCAAGCTAAAGGTCCATTGAAAAAAAAAAAAAAAAATACAAGTTCGAATTCACCATTTCGCTTAATTCAAGGCTTATTTGGAAATACTGACTAGCGCAGTGGGCATAGCCTGCTAGTATATATATATAAATAAACTTAAAATTTCATTAATTTTGATTTCATAGCTCTTTATATCATTTTGCAAGAAATCTCACTTCAAAAGCCCAAATTATGCCAAACATTAGAAAAGTGCGCCAAAGACCCTGTACTGGAAAAGTACCGTGCTTTATAAAACCATATACCAAAATTAAATTATCAGTACTTTTCCAGTTTAGGGGACCTTGGCAAAGAAGGAAATTTGGCAACATATTTCCTGGCAACCTATTCACAGTTTCATTTTATATACACACGCAGTGTTTTTAAAAATATTTATACAATTTAATTAACAAAAAGAAGCCATTTATCTAATTTCATACAGAAACAGAAGTAATTTGTACATAAAAAACAACAGTAATATACCTATAAAAAATATATAAAGTAACAAAAAATCTCATCAAGTTTGTTTTCACAGCTATTTATATCATTTTGCAACAAATCTCACTTTCTGATGTCCGAATTGCGACAAACTTAAACGGAAAAGAAAAAATTATGAAATCTGTATTTCATAATTTTAACGAAGTATTGTTTTCATTTGTGAAGACATAAAAAATCCATTTTACAAGTTTAGTAGTGTAATTTCCCAGCGGGTGTGCTACCACTTTAAAAGAAAAAAAGCAATTTAACAAATTACAACGATCATTTGGAAAAGGATTTTTTCGAAGACTAAAATTTAAGACATAAAAAATCGCACGGAGTTGATCATACATTACTTACGCCATGAATTAAACATTAATAGTGTTATTAGGTTATTACACATAAAAATTGCAAGCGACAAAAATCGCCTGCGACCTGCCAGATTTCTTAAAACTTACATATTATCCACCTGAAACTTACGTATTATCAAAGCATTTCATTGGCTGTTCAGGAAAAGGGGAAATCTGACGACTCATTTTAAATGAAATTTCTTAAACTTCTAAACATCCCACAATATTAATTTTTACACTGTCGTATAGAGAAAAAAATGTACTTTTAAATGCATTTTGTTTGAAAGCTGTATCTCAATTTGTTTCTGAGTTATTAATTTTTTAGGGTTTCGTTCATCTGACGAAACCCTATTCGTCTCGCTCCTCTGTCTGTCTGTCCATCACAGAGCCCGTTCTCAGAAACTATACATGTTGGAGACTTGAAATTTTGCATACTTATAGCTGAACACCACACATCAAATGACAAATCATAAAATTTTGAAAAAGTCGTATATTTAACCCTTTGGGCTCCCAAACGTGTATTTTAAACAATTCTTTCTAAGTGAGCCCCTAATTAGGTTGAAGGCATGAAATTTTGCGTACTTATAGCTGGACACCTCAGACCAAACGACAAATCATAAAATTTTGAAAAAGTCGTACATTTAACCCTTTGGGCTCCCACATGTGTATTTTAAACAATTCTTTCTAAGTGAGCCCCTATTTAGGTTGGAGGCATGAAATTTTGCATACACAGAGCTGAACACCTCACATCAAATGACAATATTGAAAAACTCGTACATTTAACCCTTTGGGCTCCCAAATGTGTATTTGAAACAATTTTTTCTAACTGAGCCCCTAATTAGGTTGGAGGCATGAAATTTTGCATACTTATAGCTGAGCACCTCACATCAAATGACAAATCATAAAATTTTGAAAAAGTCGTACATTTAACCTTTTGGGCTCCCACATGTGTATTTTAAACAATTCTTTCTAAGTGAGACCATATTTAGGTTGGAGGCATGAATATTTGCATACTTATAGCTGAACACCATCATGCGACAAATCATAAAATTTTGAAAAAGTCATACACTTAACCCTTTGGGCTCCCATATGTGTATTTTATGCAATTCTTTCTAACTGAGCCCCTTATTAAACTGGAGATTTGAAATTTTGCATACTTATAGCAGAACACCTGAGGCCAGGCGACAAATCATAAAATCTTGAAAAAATCTTACATTTAACTCTTTGAGCTACCACTTATGTATTTTAAGGAATTCTTTATAAGAGAGCCCTTAATTAAGTTGGAGACATGAATTTTTGCATACGACTTCAGACTTCTCGACTGAATACATCAGACTACACGACAAATCATAAAATTTTCAAAAACTCTTAGATTATTTACTCCTCTGGGCTCTAACTTGTGTATTTTAAGCAATTTTTCTAACCTCCCCCTTTTCACCCGGGGAGCACTTTTCCAACTTTTGGCGGCACCCCTTCGACCATTCTTTCATATTATGCACCATAGCTTTACATATTTTAGTTCCACTTTTTACCACCAGGGGCACCTATTTATCTTGGGTGCTATGGGCCCAATCCCTTCGACTAATATATCTACGGATAGTATGTAAAACGAAGTTTCGTTCGGATAGAGGTTTGTTTAGAATAGAGTGCGCTCCTGGTTGCAAAACGTAGAACTAACAGATTTTTCAAAAGGATAAAGTGTTTTGAAAGGAATATTAAACGAAACCCTCTGTGCGATCTGTGATCACACTTACCGACTTGCTTTTATGTGATTTTATTACTTTTTTGTTATAGTGGCAACAGAAGTATCCATCTCTGTTGAAAGTAAAGGGAAATACAGATTACTGTATACACCAACCAGAAAATGTATAAAATGTGGATTAAACCAATAAAAAGTTTCAGATATGCTTCAGATATCATTTGACAAACATCGCTTGTTTTTCACGATCTTTTGACCAAATTCGCATGTTTTTCGCAATCTTTTGGCGAAATTCGGGTGGAAAATGATCGAACTGGCTCATTAATTATTATCAAATTAGTGCAGTTGGGCGCAATTTTGTTGAAAAAGGATCATTTTGGCGCAGAAATGCGCGGCATTATCGATTTGGCGCAATTGGAGCAGCTGTTCCATCAGTGGAGATTGACGAAATTTGCGACTTGTTACTTTTTCACAACCGATTAATGAAGAACTAAACGTCGAATCTTTTAAGCAGCAAACCAACGAAATTCGCGGTTTTTTTTTTTTTTTTTTTTGACACACACACACACACACTTGATTCACTATACTCGCGATTTTTATCAGTAACCGATTAACAAAATCTGCAATTTTTTTTCAATGACTAATTGATGAATCCCATTATTTTTAATTAACCATTGGTGAAATTAACAATTTTTCTTGTAATTCTTTTCAATGCCCAATTGATGTATCCCACTATTTTTAATTACAGATACGAGAAATCGACAATTTTTTTTCTGAGATACATTGACTGTGAATGTATCAAAGTTCCGCATTGTTGAATCGAGAAAAATATTTTTCTGGGAAAAAACAACGTCATCTGCAAGCAGAGATAATAATTCATAAAGAATGGAAAGCTAACCTTTTCTTTTCCATACTATTAACATATACAGTCGGCTCTCGTTAATTCGAACTCATCGGGACCACAAGAAATGTTCGAATTATCCAGAGTTCGAACTATGGAAAGTATGAGAGAAAACATGTTTAAAGGGGTACTATTACAAAGGAATTCATGTTATAGTATTTTTTTTTAAATTTCGGATGTTATCATTAGAATGACTTAATATTAAATTAAAAGATATAAATACATAAAATAATAATATTAAAATAATATAAATAAAACATAAAAATTAATAATACACTATAGAACAACGGCATTTAAAATTACATTTTAATTGTACTATAATTTTCTTACCTGAAATTAGATGAACATTTAAGAAATTATTTACACTTACTTATCTCTATGAAAAAAATTATCAATTGTTGTTTGCTTAGTCCTAGTCATTTTTGACTTTTTAGCCAGTTTTTCTATTTGTAACAAACAGTTAAGTTCTTTGTCTGATGACGGCTGCATCAGGATAAATGTACGCAAACACTCAATTGATTGTGCAATTGACTTTTCTGTGGGTAAGGAAAGCACTTGGGACATAGTAGCAGAATCACCAGAATCCGATTCCATCTCCTCATTGCATTTTTCGTGAATTGTTTCAACAATTTCTTCCACAGTTAAGGGTCCGGATACTTCTAAACTATTGTCGGCTGCTACATACTCTGCGAACGTAATATCGCATTGGAACTTTTCAGAAAAGTTTGGAAATTCTATTTCTTCAAAAGGTCTGTCGTTTTCGTCATTTGCATTATAACCACTCTTTTTAGATGGATGGATAAATCCGGCATGTCGAAAGCATTTTTCTATTGTTTCAGATTGTACGGCGTCCCACGCCGCATATAAATCGTTGATGGCCGTGAGTAATGTTATGTCGTAGCTTTCTTTAAGGTCAATCGAAAATAAAATTTGTTCTAGAACCCTTTTACGGTAATGAGTTTTTAAATTTTGAATTATTCCTTGGTCCATCGGTTGCAGTTGTGCTGTAGTATTAGGGGGTAAATATTCAATCTTTATAGAGCTCAATGTTTACAATGACTCTGCACATTATCTAGCAGCAATAGAATTTTTCTGTTTTCACGAGAAAATTTTTTATCCAGTTCTTTTAACCAACTGATGCAGATCTCATGTGTCATCCAGGCTTTGGCATTTGCCCCATAATCAACAGGCAGTGTTTTAACTCCTTTGAAGCAACGTGGATTAGTTGATTTACCAATAACTAACAATTTTAACTTCTCACTTCCATCCATATTGGCACCTACCACCACAGTTATCCTGTTTTTTCTAAGTTTATCACTTGTGCACGTTTCATCTTTAAATGTTAAAGTCTTATTAGGAAGAAGTTTATAAAACAACCCTGTTTCATCGGCATTAAACACGTCTTTCATTGCATAAGTAGAAATAAGTTCGGGTAGCTTTTCGCAGAATTCATTGCAAGCAGCGAGGTCTACAGCACCACTTTCACCACAGACAGTTTTGTGTAAGATGTTATTTCGCTGCTTAAAACGTGTCAGCCATCCTTCGCTGCAATTGAAATTTTTAATACCCATGAGTAGTGCAAGTTCTTTGGCTTTAGCTGCCAATATAGGTCCACTCAAAGGTACATTTCTTGCCAATGCATCTTTTGTCCATAACAGTAAAGCTTCCTCTAAATCCTCATGGGCTGCTGTTCTCATACGTTTTCGTCCTTTAGCAAATCTTTCCTTTTCCCATGATTTCAGGATGAATTCTTTATTTTTCAAGTAAGTAAACAGCGTATTCTTTTTTATTCCATATTCTGCAGCAATTTCTGTCTTAGATTGGCCACATCCTACCTTTTTAATAATTTCCCCTTTGGCTTCTAGAGTTAATGATTTATAACTTCCATGTGGAGCCATATTTTAAAGAAACAAGATCTTTTACTTTCTCAAAAAACAATTTAGCAGTAAGTAAAACCATTGACTGAAAAATTCGATCCCCAGAGTGAAAGTAGAATGTAGTGATAAAACAGGTTTCCCCTATCTTTAACAGATGTCCACTCAGTGAATTTCTTGGAATGTCACTGGGTTAAATGCTACAGAACGGATTAGGAAAAGCACAATGGAAGAAAGGGCGAATGTGTCATTGATGGACAGACAGGGCGCACTAAGAAAGCGGACTTCAAATGCATGGAATTATTATACTAGTTCAGAACAATTCTGACAAAAATGAAAGAAAGAAAGTTATTTCAAGGACCTGAAGTCTGTGAGAAAGTAAGGAAAAATGAAAAAATGGAATTCTCGTTAGTTCGAATTAAACAAAGTCAAGAGAAAATGAGTTCGAATAAATGAAAAGTTTTAACGTTATTCTGCCATTGAAAATTTCGGGACTTCATGTTTAGTTCGAATTAAGCAAAGATCTGATTTATCCGATTTCAAATTAACGAGAGCCGACTGTATATCTTTTGTAAATTATCCGATTGCGTTCAAATAATAATAAATTAGGCCGCTTGCCAAATTTCTATTAAAATATAATAAGTTTTCAGAAAATTAGAACCCCCTAAAAAAAACCCCACTGTTAAGGTTACCCCAATAAAAAGATGACATTTGCAGTTTAGTTGTTCGTTCAGATAACAGAAATGCAGCCGTTATCAGCTTGCATCTGATAATGTACTTCTCTATGTTTAAAGAATTTATTATTAGTAGTTTTTAGTCTATATCGAAATCATGATTTGTAAATATCATGCAATAAAAGTAAAGCTAGTTTTGCATATTTTCAATTTTGTTGTAAATAAATTTCAATACAAATATTTAAATAAAATAAAACTGAACAAAATAATACTTTTACTATGAACATATCCGCTAACTTTTTGCATGATTTTCCTTCTTTTTTTAGGGATGTAGTGGAGGGTATACGCCGTATACCAAGGTTGTGGTGGGTAGCTTGCCCGCCTGGGCTGGTTTTTTTTATTATAAAAAACCCGGGTTTTTTAAAATATATTTCTGGAAAGGAGCAAATGAAGTATTTGTTAACAGTTCATGGCTATTTTGTTTTCATTATTCACTTCTTTGAATCTTAGAAAATATATTTGTACTAATTTACTTGCACTTTTAGATTGGGAACCCTATAATTTAAAAACATTTTAACTTTTAATTTAAAACATAAATTTAAGCTTTTCAGTTAACTTCAAGAGTATTATATCTACTAAACTTATTATATTTATTGAATTATTTTATGTATTTTTTACTTCTGAATCCGAAAATGACCTTCATTTTTAACCATTACGTCAGAAAATTAAATAAAAAAAGTTTCACATCTGTTTTACAGTATCAGATTTTTGCTTATTTTAACTTTGACATTTACAATTTGCAAAAAATTGTAATACGATGGTAAAAAATTAAGGTCATTTTCAGATTCAATGCTAAAAAGTACATAAAAATCAATTACCAAAAGTTAAAAAACTCAGCCATCTCCTCTATTTTATAGTATCTGATTTTTGTTATTTTTTAACTTTGACAATTTATGATTTGCAAAACATCCTGAGATGATGGTAAAAATTAAGGTAATTCTCGGATTCAGTGCTAAAAAATACATAAAAGTTAAAAAACACAACCATCACAGTCTTGTGTTATCTTTATCTAATAATTTTTTCTTAAATTTCTTGGCGGTAATCTATCCGAATTTTTTTGTGTTATCCTGTAAAATAAGTATGAATGGTAACCACCGAAAATCATAATAATATTAGACTGTCATTGGATTTACGTCAGTATGTATGTAAAATTTAATCTCGATCGGATATTTGAAAGTGAGTTAAATTTAGAGTACAAATTTTGAACTGGGAAAACATACATACGATCGTTGAAGTTAAATAAAATATTTGTCAAAAGAAATAGTCTCAAATCCTTACAAAATAAAACATATGTTAAAATACAATAATTTTAGCCAATCTGAAACTTAAAAAAAGTTAACTCAATCGCAACACTTGTACTATTTTTTTCAAAGCACAGATACACATGAAAAGTTCTTTGATTACTTTAAGCACTTAGTATATGACCCCTCAAAGCATGGCCAAACTCACTTGTGTTCGGATGCAGAAAAATGGTATAAGTCAAACAAAGAAATCGCTTACTCAGATGAATTAGAATACAAAAAAAATCCTAACGATGTTTTTCAGAGTTAGTGCTTAGTCAAAAAACTCGAAAATCCCATAGACATTTCAAAATATAGTAATTTAGAGAAACTTTTGAGAATTACCGTTTGGGTAAAGAAATTCATTATGAAGTTCAAAAAATCAACTGAAGTGCAAGACGTAGTAACAACCGAAGAATTACTCGAAGCTGAAAATTTTTTGATACAATCTGAAGAAAAACAATTTTATAAGGAAGAAATAGAATATCTAAAAAATAGTAAATCAGTGGATAAGACGTCATCCTTATCAAATTTCATGCCCTTTATTGACAAAAACGGGTTGATGAGGTTGGTTGATTTTCTAACCTGCCCGCAGAAGAGAAAAACCCAATAATTCTCCCCAAACATTCTTGGTTAACTACTCTAATAGTTCGTCAAGAACACGAAAAAATTATGCATGGAGGGACAGCCAGTACTTTGGCAAAAATTAGATCTCGTTTTTGGATACCTAAAGGTCGTCAGTTGGTCAAGAGTGTTATCAAGAATGGTATAATATGTAAAAAATATTTCTCCAAACCAGCAGACCAGATCACCACACCATTACCAAAAGACAGAGCTAGTGAAGCACCGCCATTCGCAATCTGCGGTTTAGACTTCGCCGGTCCGATCTATATCAGAAATTTTAAAGAAATGCAAAAATCTTACATTGTCCTGTTTACTTGCGGTGTGACTAGAGCCATTCAACAGAAACTCGCGTCTGATATGACAACAAATTCTTTTTTGATGGCATTCAGAAGATTCACAGCTAGACGAGGAAATCCCAAAATTATTTATTCTGACAACGCAAAAACCTTCAAAAAGGCCAAAGGTGAACTCGAAATTTTATACAACATACTGACAGGCAAAGTACTTTTAAATTTTATTACAAAAGAGAGAATTATATGGAAGAATATTATAGAAAGAGCCGCATGGTGGGGAGGCTTTTATGAGCGACTAGAAAAGTCAGTCAAAGACTGTTTGAGAAAAGTAATTGGTAGAGCACTCTTAAGTTATGATGAATTAGCGACTCTGTTGACAGAAGTGGAAGCAGTTTTGAATACGCGACCACTGACGTATGTATATAGCGACAGCGATGAACCAGAACCTCTTACTCCAATGCACTTTTTAAATTTTGGAAAAGAACTTTCATTTCCAATTAATTTTTTTTGAAATAATTGAAGATTGTTCAAAGAGATCAGCACCCCTGAAAAGAAAAAAATATCAATCTTTACTATTGAAACAATTGTGGACCAAATGGAAAAAACAATATTTGATGGATTTGAAAACAGCCCATTCCTTGAAAAATCCTAATGCCCATACACCACTGAAAGTGAGCGATGCTATTTTGATTCAAGATGAAGCAAAAAATAAGTTTCTTTGGAAACTTGGTAAGATTCAGACTGCCATTCATGGAAGAGATGGCAATATTCGTTCATACGAAATAAAAACAGCGAGTGGAATCTTAAAAAGATCCATCCAGCACTTGTATCCCTTTGAAATACAAAATGACTAACAAATGACTTTTTGGAGACTTTTTATAAACATTCATAAACTTTTATAGACATTTATTTAGTTTGTTTTTCTGCATTTAGGACTCTAAATATTTTCTTTCTCTTTTTTAATTTTTAGTCTTATTTATATATAGAATCTTTTTGAATTTTGGTATAAGTAAGTATATGATTTAACTGAAAAAAAAAAAAAAAATGTGTGTGTTATTTAACTGTCATTATTTTTACTTTGTTTGAATTTAAAGTGTTTTATTTAGAATTTATTGATATTTTGAATTTGACTAATTAAGTGATTAATTAGATATTGTTTGAATTCTTATATTTAGTATTTTGTATTCGAATTTTAAAAATTGTATTAGATTACTGAACCACTGATACGAAAAATTTAATTTTTATGATTTTATGATGGAATTTTGATTTGTGAACTCTTTAAGAGTTCAGGTGGGGAGTGTGAAGAGAAACTTTTTCTCTGCTCCCCATGGCAACGAGGGACGCGCGATGTGCGTGCATCCTACCTTAGAATGCGACTTCGGATTATCGCTGGAACAATACGAAGAGACGTTTTTGATTTCAAAAAGTATGATCGCTGTAATTTTTTTTTACAGTTTGTTGATGAGGCTAAGCTTCCCTTTTTCGAAAACCCAGATTAAATATTTGATAATACTTGTGTAAATATATATACAATCATGTATCTGTAAATATTCATTAAATATTTCACGAAAAGAATTCAGAAAACACCTCTTTCATTGATTTTACTGTTCGAATTGTTTGAAATTTTCCACAACATACGAAAATTTTTTGTTATAAGATATTTTTTTTTTTTTCAACATCTGCTAATCTTATGATAATTTCAAAGGAAGTTTTTTTAAAGTTATATTTATATTTTATTATTAAATAACACACAACTGATAGCTTTGCAATTTAAAATTTGTTTGTTATTTAAATTAAAGGGATCATACATATATATACAGGGTGTCCAGTCTCAACGGTGTCCAATGGCTAATTCCTAAACCGTTAGTCATAGACATATAGTTCCAATTGCAAAAATGTTTTAAATGAGGTAAAGAAGTATTTTTGAAGCGATTTCGGTCAAGAAAAAGATTTATTAAAAAATTACGAAATTTAAATTTTTATACGGTCCCCAGGTCCTATAAATGATATTTAGTAAAAGTATCCTATTGCACTGACAAGTAAGACAAAAAAAGTCCCATTCCTCTGCGATTAAAACTGACCGAGTAATAGATGTTTAAAGTTGGAGTATCTCTTTTGCTGCAAAATAGGGGTCAGTCACGAATTTACTAGAAATAAAAATAATCGTCAGATATAAATTTAACATTAAACATTGAGAGTAAATTAACATTACAAATATATTTGGAGATTTTTGTTCATTCTGACATATTAAAACAAAATATACAACTTGTACTAAAAATATAAGTAAAAAAAAGTAACAGAAATTTTGTTAAATGATTATAAAAGCAACAGTCACAACTCTTTAGAAAATGATACATAGTTACATTACCTAATCTAAAACTTAATTAATAAAAATAAAGGTTATCTTAAAACGTGCTCAAAGTGACGTCCCTCCGGCCCCCAAAGCAGAATATGCTTAAATGTGCGACGTACGTCGCAGAACAGTGAGATCTGCTGCAGAACATTTCAAGACAAATGTTACTCTTTTTTTTTTTTTTTTTTTTTTTTTTTTTTTTTTTTTTGTAAAAAAAAAAAAAAAAAAGAAAAAGTGCATATTGATGTGAAAGCAAAAAGAATTCGGGTGGGGGGGAGGGGGACACACACACACACTACTTTCGTTGTGTTCGAATCTATTTAGGAAGAAATAAGAATGTCGCGCGGCAATCAATCTTTCTCCCTCCCTCCTATTTCACCTATTTTCTGAATAACTAGCGATTTCTTTCCGAACGGGAGTTGTCTTCCGCGAATGTGCAAAGAACGAAGCTGGGAAAGTGTTTCACTAAAGCTTAAAAGCTGGAAATCACGAAAAAACATGAATTTCGCCCAAGGACCACGTAAAAAATGCGAATTACGTCAAAACATCGCGAAAAAAACGCAAATTTCGTGAAAAGATTGCGGATAAATGCAATTTTCGACAAAGAATCATGAAAAAGAATCAGAATTCTTCAAAGTATCGCGGAAAAACGCAAAATTCGTGAAAAGATCGCGGGAAAACGCAATTTTCGACAAAGAATCACAAAATTCTTCAAAGTATCGCAGAAAAACGCAAAATTCGTGAAAAGATTGCGGAAAAAACGCAAAATTCGTGAAAAGATTGCGGAAAAAACGCAAAATTCGTGAAAAGATTGCGGAAAAAACGCAAAATTCGTGAAAAGATCGCTGAAAAAAAAGCAACTTTCTTGACAAAATCATGGAAAAGACCGCAACTTTCGTTAAAAGATCGCGGAAAAAACGCAAATTTCAACAAGGAATCGCGGAAAAACGCAAAATTCGAGAAAAGATCGCGGATAAAATGCAAAATTCGAGAAAAGATCGCGGATAAAACGCAAATTTCATCAAAAGATCGCGGAAAAACACAAATTTCGAAAAAAGATCGTGGAAAAAACACAAATTTTGAAAAAAGATCATGGAAAAAACACAAATTTTGAAAAAAGATCGCAGAAAAAACACGAATTTCGTGAGAAGACTGTGGAGAAAACACAACTATTTCCTCTAAAGATCGTGAAAAAACGCAGATTTTGCAAAAGGTCACGAAAAAACGTGAATTTCGTCAAAAGATCGTGAAAAAAACACGAAATACGTTAAATGGTCGCAGAAAAATGCATATTAGTTAGTGCCGAGGCGGGGGGGTGGGGGGTCCCCCTCTGCTGTAACCTTTCTGAAAATTTCCTGTGAATTCATTTCATTGCAATTAATAGTAAAAATAAAATTTTTCAGTTAAATGTAATCATATCGAATGGTAAGTAATATATATTAGTAAATTACAATGTTGATGTTAGAAAAAACACAATTTTGTATGGAGCGTATATAGCTTTATTACTGGCCAGTGGTTAAAATAAAAACTGGCCAGTGAAAAAAAATTGTGTACTGGCCAGTGGGTAAAAATGTTAATTTTGACCTATACTGGTTAGAGAAGATATTCCTGTATCCTGGGACCCTATGCACAGACTAGAGTTGGTTCAGGTACATTCAGATAGTAAAATTGTGGAAGATTCCTTAGCACTTATCAATCTTGCATGAAAGAATTCATGTGGGGAATTCATTCATTTGGAAGTCTAAATGAATGTGCAGATGAACTGCAAATGTTTCTCTATAAGCCTAAAATTTTTAAAACTTTGAAATTTGTTTTACATGCTTTTAATGTTTTTCAAGCATTCCTAAATGACTTCAAGGCATTAGTCGCAGCCTCTGAAAAAACAGAAAATGCAAGTCTGAGGAACAAACTTTTATCAAAAAGAAATATCTTCAGTATAATAGTTATTGCTGATGGCGGTACTTGCTACCATGTTAAAATGTATTCAGGTAACAGATCTTCCTTGAGAGTATACAGATTTAATTACAAATCTAAACTGTTATTTGCTAAACATCAAATCCCATCTGACAAGCCTTCATAATTGTGAGAATGTGCAGCAATTTCTTGATATTGTCAGATCATTGCCAAAATGTTTTTTCAAAAATACAATACTTTCATGGCACATGTTTTTAGAAGAAAGTACTTTCCAAGGAGTACCTCTGCCAGACCTTCCAATAAGTAGCAAAATGTTAAGGTCTACTACAGACTACAGATAATTCTAGTATATCGTATTTTATCAGTGACATCAAAGATATACTGCAATATATTGATACATTGCTGCATCAATACAGTGTCTATTTTGGACAAAGCACAGAACTTGATGAGATCATCAAAGCAACAAAATATTTATTCAATTTTGAATATCTGATTTTTCCATGTTCAGATGTGACAAACAAGGGATCTTTCCAAATTTTTAGAAATTCTGAATGTACTCCCTTGTGTTCCTCCCTCCAAAGAGGAAGGGAAGGAGCTGTATTTTGAATATACTGTATTTCTTGATTGGGTTTATGAAACTGTCAAAGAGTGCCAGGAGAGTGAAACATATTTTTAAAAGAAGACCATGTTAAAAAATGCTGTGAATACTTTAAAATCAGAGATCCCGAAATTAACCAGTTTTCTGACTAAAATTTTGTCTATTTCAGTATCTGAAGCTATATGCGAATCATGGGGGTCTACAATCGATAAAAATCTTTCTAAAAGGCCCAATACAGCTGATGGGAACGAAACGACCATTGGTATAACAGACAAACGTATGTTTATTTATACGAATGGACCTCCATCTGGACATAAATCTGTTAGGAAACTTGTAAAAGCTGGCCTTATAACTATGTATGGACCAAATTTCCAAAGACATTTTCTTCATAAAAGTAATATGTCTAAATATCTCGCTTCCAAGTCAGTAACTTCTGTGTCAATGCCATGGTTAGAAATAAATCTTGCCTCCAGAATATGTTTCTTTTGTTTGACTGTGTTTTTTTAAACACATCTTTAACATTTTTATAAAAGATGAAATAACATCCTTACATATGTATATAAACATTCCCCCCTTTTTTTTCACCCATTGCGCTTGCAGAACATTTTTGATCATCTGAAATTCCGTTGCAGAACATTGCAAAGTATTCTGCTTTGGGGCCTCCGGCTACAATGCAGAAATGTACATGTGAAATAAATTCTTCTTCTACTTTTTTCAACATTGTAGGTGTTACAGATCTGCACGCCATAGCAATACGATTCCACAAATCTGCTCGACTAGTGGATTCTCTTTCATATACCTTATTTTTCAGAAAACCCCAAACAAAAAAAATCTAAAAGATTCAAATCTGGCAACCTGGGAGGTCACTTAATACGATCTCCATATTCGATAGTATTATTTCCAAAACTACTGCTTTGATTTTGGTCTCTAAAATATTTTTTTCAAACAAGTTTTTATAAAGAACTAAAAATTTGAATTTGAAAACAGCATAATATCATCAAAATGTATAATAAACAATCCCTGCTCATACATCGTAATGTATCTGACTTCTTTTGTGCGGCACTGTATAAAAAATATAAACCGCAACGCACTTTCATTTGCAAAAATTACATTGTGAATCTCTATGCCTTAAATAAATGTTAATGATTTTTATTTTAAAATTTTTGTTTGTAGGCAATAATGTATACAAAATTTTTGGAGTGGTCCTGTAAAATAAATATAAATGGCACGTACCTAAAATCATATTAATATTAAATTGTCATTGGATTTACATAATTATGGAAAATTTAATCTTGATCGGATATTTGGAAGAGAGTTAAAATTGAAATACAAATTTTGAATTAGGAAGACATACATACGAACGTCGTAAGTTAAAAGCTTATAAAAGTAATGCAACTTTTTAAAATAAAATCATCAAAAGAAACACACTCATTTCCTTACAAAAAAAAAAAAAAAAAAAAAAATAATAATAATAATAATAATAATAATAATGTCAAATTTCAATTGAGGACATCAGTTTCGAAACTCACCTTATCCGAAATTTAAAAAATCATGTTTCTCTATCAATCTATTCTACTGGTATAACTGTACCAATCAAACACTACAATATCCAAATTTTCAATGAATACCAATGGAAGCATTTAAAGTTTTTACGCGATTTCCCAAAATTTGATTTTCTCGATAAGGCGAGTTTTGAAACTCATTTCTTCAATTATTTTAATCAATCTGAAAATTAATTATTAAAAATTAACACTACCGTATTATTTATAGGGGGCAGCACCTTCAGTTAAATCGCTTTAAAAATACTTTACATTATTTAAAACCTTTTTGTAATTGGAATTATATGTCTTTGACTAACGGTTTAGGAGTTAGCCATTGAACATCGTTTGGAGTGGACGCCCTTTATAATACTTTAAGCACTTCGTGTACGACCCCTGAAAGCTTGGTCCAACTCATCTGTTTTCGGTTACAGAAAAGTGGTTTAAGTCATAAAATTGAAAATGTCATAACTCGGTCAATTTTAGAATTAGATGAATGGGAATTTTTTTTGCCGTACTTGTTACGAGAAATAGGAAAAGTTTACTAAATATCACTTATAGGACCAGGGGACCATATAAAAATTTAAATTTCATAATTTTTAAATAAATGTTTTTCTTGACCTAAATCGCTTTAAAAATACTTCTTTACCTCATTTAAAACATTTTTCTAATTGGAACTATATGTCTGTGATTAACGGTTTAGGAATTAGCCATTGGACACCGTTGAGACCGGACACCCTGTATATATATATGTATTTTAAGAACAGAGAAAAATATTGAGATCCTTATTGTTCACAAAGATTGTATTTAAGATCAGGATTGCCACTTATTCCGGCAATCAAATTCCTTGCACTTTCCTAAGCAAAAAATTAAATTTTCCCTGAGTAATTCCTCTGAGAATTTTCAAAATTTCAACAGATAAATTTTGCAAAGTATCAAAATTTAGTAAACTTCTTGCTTTTAATACGCATTTTTAAATTCCCTCAGTTCTTCCTATGCAGTGGGAGCCCTAAAGATTATTATTTTTGAGGGAGGTGGAATCATAGTCACATTTTGGCATTTTAACCCAATTTACCCGGGAAAAATTGCCCATTTAACCTGGTTTTTTTAATAAAACCCGCCTGGGTTGGGTTTTTTACAACCCTGCCGTATACCCCCTGGATTTTTTTAAGGAACACCATATAGCCTTGTTTCTCGTTTCTCAAGAAAGCTATAGTATATATATATATATACTAGGGTATACCCTCTGCGTTGAGCGTATACCCTCTGCTTAGAACGTATACCTTCTGTTTTTTTTTTTTTATGACTACACCATTGTCTTTTTTTCTTGCATCTTCCAGTAATTTCTTCTTACGATTCGATGAAGGCATATCTAGATGAATTGTATTTAACAACCACGTGAACTAGTGGAGCGATTTTTAAACTGCAAATATAGGAGCGTTGGAATGTAGGGATACAGAACAGAACGCAATGCGGAATGTTGAAATCGTGAATACACAATGAATTGGGGTTCCTGCACCTGTTCTAGCTATGCGTGGGGAGGGTCTGATTATCGTCACTTGTCATGACCTGACAAGTGAATCACTTGTTTTTCAAGCATCCACGTGTTTTTTTCCATAAAGGGGGAAAAATAAGGCATTTTTTTTTTCAAGAAATTACGGGGTGCAAAGTACATGTTTTGAGGAATTGGGCAGGGTGCATTTTTCACTTATAAAAAGGGCAGGGCACGTCGTTACTTATGCAAAATGGGGCAGGGCGTGGCGCCCTTCGAAAAATGCATAACGAGAACATATATATATAAGTTTATATATATAAGAAATTGAACAACTAAAACTGAGCTATATAATGAATTATCAAGCAAAAGTTACCTTTTACTTGATAAGAGTACCACTACACTGATGTTTATAAAAACAATTTTTCTTGTACACCTGAGGTCTCAAATCAAAATTAAAAATTAAACCACTTTTCAATAATAAAACTAGTAAAAACTTTGTAAAATCAACTACAATAAATATTTGAAATATGAAACTACTTACAGCAACCATATCTTCAATAGCAGCAGCTGATTTTGAACCTAACATAACCAGGCCCATAGCTATACCAGCAGCTTCACCAGTAACAGCATCATCTTGATACAAATTAAACTTAAGCTGCTCATATACATCTAGAATATAAAGTTACATGAAAAATTAATTTATTATTATTACGTCTTTAACATGCATATCAACTTCAAAGAACAATTTTTTCATTGATCATTGGGCTACTGGTGAGATTAATTTAAGTTTTAAATAATACGTCATGCATAAAAAGGTGCCATATTATCCACTGTAAATGATGATTTGTCATTCGACTCTTGTGAAGAGTAGGATACTAAAATAGTTCATTACATCTGCCAGATAGAGGATGCCTGCATTCAAAATATATTAATAAAATCACCAGACACTGGTGTTCTTATAATTATGATTGGAAATATGAACCAATTGAATAATACTATTTCTTTGAATATTTTTATGATGCATGGTATTGGGAATAACAAAAGACTCATCAATATTATACAGCAATGACATTGGACTTCCCATGTGTAAATGCTTACCAGGATTATACACTTTGCCTGGGTGTGATTATAACCCTTCATTTTATAAAAAAGGCAAAATAAGGCCATATAAATTGCCAAAAAATAATGTTGAATATAAAAAAGCATTAGCACCACAGGGTGGAATACACAAAATTAATTTAAGTGATAAAAATTTTTAAATATTGGAAAAATTCATTGACCAAATACACAATGCCAAAATTGTTGATATAAATCAAGCTCTGTGAAATTTTTTTGTGCAACATATAAAGCTAAAAAATCCGCTGAATCTTTTAACAAAACTAAGAAATTATGACACCTTGAATTTACTACCATCAGCAGTTGAATTATTTCAACAATTTTTAACAACTGAATAATGAGTATTTAGGGTATGCACACCTGAAATATCTAACTTGCTTATCACCGAATAATAACAGGTGGACAATAATTGATAATAAATAAAAATTTAATTGGTTTCAAGGCGATATTTCCCCCAGTGTCAGTAATGCATGTGATAACCCAACAACCCACAGAATCGGATAAACCAACTGGTAAATAATTTTTTATTTTATTTATATTAACTGTATTTTTCTGAAATAATTTTACAACAATCCTGACTTTGACAACATTGTTTTCAGAAGACAAATAAAACTTGAAGAAGCTGATAATTATTTTGATGACTTATTATCAGGAAATGATGATGAGTTGAATTGGGATGATAGAAGATGAAAATTAGAAAATATATCCAAATAATTTTTTGTTTTTTGCATTATATAAATGTAATATAATATACTTATTTCTATATATTTGGTTCAACAATCCATTCAATAGAACATCTCTCTTGCATGCATGCTGCAACAGCACAACCTCTATGTTGCACTCACAGACAGCTAGGCCTGGGCCTTAAATCGATTTAACTCTTAAATCGATTTAAAGCTTACATCGGAAGTCCGATTTAACTATAGGTCTTAAATCGATTTAAGCTAAAATCGGAAATCGCGATTTAGCTAATGTCAAATCGCGATTTAGCCAATGTCTTAAATCGCGATTTAGCCATTATCTTAAATCGTGATTTAGCCATTATCTTAAATCGTGATTTAGCCATTATCTTAAATCGCGATTTAGCCATTATCTTAAATCGCGATTTAGCCATTATCTTAAATCGCGATTTAGCCATTATCTTAAATCCTGATTTAGCCATTATCTTAAATCGCGATTTAGCCATTGGCTTTAAATCGATTTAAAACAAAATACTGATTCAGAGCTAACATCAGAAAACCGATTTATCTACTTTGATGTATCTACCACTTACATGCCAAGCTGGTGTTAAATCGATTTAGGAGGATCCGATTTAAGCTAACATCGCAAGCCTCAATGCTTTCCGATTTAAGACAAACAAGGTAAGCTGGTATTAAATCGATTTAGGACGATCCGATTTAAGAAAAAGACGATTTAATGGAAACAAGGCAAGCTGGTATTAAATCGATTTAGCAGGATCCAATTTAAGAAAAAGGCGATTTAAGAAAACGATGATTTAAGTAAGAATTGATATTTATTTATTTATTTTGGGAACAAGATTCAGAGTTTACGAGATTGGAATGTGTATTTTTCAGAAATTAAGAACTTATATGGTGGAAAGTTGAAAGGAAAAAGTAATGTTTAAATTTTAAAATCCAAATTCATCGAATTTCAATTTATATACTAAAGCAATCTTTTGATGATAAATTAAGTTTTCACATATTTGAGTAATATTGCAATATGTATTTTTTATTTTCCAATATTCTGTAATTAATTAAAATGTTTTAAAGTAGAATCCTGCATTGTTTCAAAAGATTGTTTTCCTGAAATTCATTCAGCATTTATATGATTAAAAATAATAATAATAAAGTTTTATATTTAAAATCCAAACTCATCGACTTGCAGTTTATACTTTTATGCATTCTTATGATGAAAAATTCATTTTTTACATGTTTTAGTAATATTTTAACATTTATTTTTTATTTTCTATTATTTTGTAATTAATGAAATTATTTTAAAGGTATAGTCATGCATTGTTTTGTGTATCACTATTTGGCCGTGATCCACATGAAATATTTTTCTTTTACTAATAATATTTTTTTCCTGAAATTGATTGAGTATTTATGGTTGGAAAAAAAAAAAAAAGAATAAAGTTTCATATTTAAAATCCAAATTCATCGAATTTCAATTTTTATTTTTATGCATTCTTTTAATGAAACATTCATTTTTCACATGTTTGAGTAATATTTTAATACATATTCTTTATTTTTTATTATTCTGTAATTAAAATATTTTAAAATAGTCATGCATCAGATTTGACATCCAATTTCAATGCCAGTCACATGGATTGAGTACCTTGCTGAAATTGATTCACTATTTATATCCAAATTCATCCATTTTTAGTTTATATTTTTATGCATTATTTTCATGAAAAATTAATTTTCATATGTTTAGGTATTATGGGAATATTTTAGTTTTAATTTATTATTATTTTGTAATTAATTAAAAATACTTTAATAAAGTTCTGTAATGAGTCAAGTAACTTTATTTTTACAGCAGAATAAGGGAGGGCTGGAAGAGGCATTCATTAGATTTTTCTGCAGATCTGCGATTTTTTGCTTTTTTGACATTTTGTTATCATTAAAAAGAGATATATTTTAAGATTATATTTTATTACTAATCTTAAAGGATGGCAACAACCACGAAAAAAATCAGCAATTTCAGTGATGTGCTCCAAGGGGCACACTTTCAATCCTTCTCCATCCGCTATATAAATGTCAGCATTTATGTTAAACAAATCTTATTTTAATCTAAAAGTTAAAAAGCTATAAAATTGCACCTTATTTCTCATCTCTCCCCCCCCCCCCTTTTTTTTTACTACCTATCTCATCATGGTAAATGAATAGTTAAATTCATCATTGAAGTTTTTTAATATGCTTCTGTTTTACCTCATTAACTTTTTAAATCTGTGTCTGTAAAAAAAAAAAAAAAAAAGTGTATGTAGGCTGTTAGCAATGAAGTGCTATTTGAGTGGGTTAGGGGAAGCCCCCCACCCCCCCTTAAGGAATTTAGATTGTAGCATGCATAACAAGTCAGACAAAAAAAAAAAAAAAAAAAAAAATCATTTTCTTTTATATTACTTCTTATAGAATGAGTTTATAAAATGTATTACAAAAGGTCACTAATTTTTAAAATGGAAAAAAAAAAAAAAAAAAACTAGTGTTTTGGGACATTCAAAGCTTTTTTATGTGCAAAATATACCTCTTTTCAAAATTATTTGACAAATTAAAAGCTAAGTATACTAAATAATACAGGAGGGGGGCACATAAAAATCGTATTTTGTTACTAAAAATTAAAAAATAGGCTTCCATATTCTAAAATGTAAAATCAGTGTTAAATCGCGATTTAGCACTAAATCGCGATGTTGGATGGATGATAAATCGATTTAAGAAATTTCTACATCGCCCAGTCCTACGAGACAGCACTTTGTCACCTGCCAGGTTATCAAAAACCTTTTTTTAATTATTTTTTAAGAACTTTGAAGATGCCTGTCATGTATTTAGTACCGGCTGATTTGCCTGCCAATTATTTTTACATTTAAAAAACATATTTCTGTACATATAAATTGAAGCTTTTATGAAGAACCGTTTTTTGCACTACTAACTTATAGCTTTTATCAGGTACAGTTGTGGGGAGAAAAAAAGTAAACACTCCTTACTAACTCTGTAAAAAACTATCGTAGAAGAAAGTTACTGGTACCACACAATTGGTAATAAAGTCTACTTTTAAATGATGCATATTTGCTTAGGGGGCCATCTACATATTAAAACGAACCATAACTTTGTTTTTTTCAATAGCAGTACACAATTCTGACAGCATAAATGAACTCTACACCCTTCAATTAGCCCCAAAACAATTTTTTATGCAAGTCATACGATAAATTTCTGAGAAATAAACTGTTTTAAAATGAGCATATTTTAGGGGTTGTATCCAAATTGAAGTTCGGTACTCGATTGTTGACCGAGAGAGCCCTCTTCCTGATCAAGGCATCTTAAGTGCCACTCAAGCAATCATTGAAGATTGCTAGATTACAGGATAGCATACGAAATTTCAAAATAGCTAATCACTTCTATCATATAAACCATCATTTTGCCATTTTTTAAGCAAAATTTGAAAACTGCTCGGAAGAAAAATGTGAAATTTTGAATTTCCATAAAGTAGGACTTAATAAATTTAAATCCACCAAAAAAATTGTAGGTTGCAATTCATAATTTTTTCGAATATTAATTTCATTTCACATCATAAACTTATAAAAATTACAAATTCAATGTATTTATGTTTGGTAATTTTAGTATTATTGCTACACAAAAAATTAGCACATTAGGAGTACAATTTCAGGCAATATTAATGAAAATATGAAAATGCAATTTAACATTAGAAGCACTAAACTTTGAATGTTTATAATTCAAAAACGTATCATTCAAATGACTTGAAATTTGGTGTCTAGGCATAGTTTCAAACGAAGATTTAAAATATTGCGTTAAAATTGGGTATTGCTATTGAAAAAAATGAAGTTTGGGTTCGTTTTAATATGTAGATGCTCCTTTAAGCAAATTTTATATAAAAGTAGACTTCATTTCCAATCGTTCGGTACCAGTAACTTTCTTCTACAATAATTTGTTGAGGAGTTAGTAGGGGGTGTTTACTTTTTTTTTTCACGACTGTACCTGCTCCAAATTACACGCAAGCTCTCAGGCTATAACAACACAGTGGAACAAAAAACAGGTTGAATTGGAATTTTAACTAATCAGCAAACATCTAAGATGCTTAATGCCGTATATTAAAAAAAGGTCTGATAGGGCCTAGAAGTAGCAGGAAAACATTTTAGAACGAGTCATAAAAGAAAAGCAAAAGTGAGGCTTAGGATAAGAAGAAAAAAAAAAATTCAAAATGGAATGATTTAAATACGGAAAAACTAAGATACAAGCGCATCATGGTTCATACACTTGAGAATAAATAAAATTCAAGCACTATTTAAGGTCTGTTTAGATATACATAATATTACATGCATTAAAATAGCTCTAGAATAACACATAAGGGAAGTAGTCACCACACTGATTGTCTATTTCAAAGAAATCTTATCAGATATTTAAAAGACATTTTCAAAACACAATATTATCAGAAATTTTTTAAAGAATAAAGTATTTTAACTTAGTAAGGTATCATGGAAAGAAATTAGATATATATAATAATAAGGTAAGAAAACAGAGCTTGATCTTTTTTCTGTAAGTGTAGAAAAAGATGTGGTATCACTACAAGAGCAGAAGTCAGGAGTAAACTAGTTAAATTTTGGAATTTTGAACACTCTTCAAGAGACAAATACACTGGCCTCCAAAAGTTAAGAGGTGTGACCATATACTTTCAATTGAAAACGTTTTGTCAAATATCTACTAAAATTCTTAAGGAAATGTCCTTGAACTTCGAAGATGTAAAGAACATGTTTGACTCCATCTTTTCCAGTGAAGATTTAGTCACGGAGACAATTAAGGGGCTACAAATATATTTAATAATAAAATAATATTTGCGATCCCCCATGTAACAGGAAATGCTCAAAATGGCCTGTCACTGTAGCAAATGACTATGTGGGTCCTGTTTAATGTTTGTGTGCATTTCTGTAAGCATAGCACGCATATTCTGAATGTGTAAACATTTCTGGGGAAAATTCAAATGTTTTTTGTTAATAGAATACAGAGTTTTCAACCATGTTTAACACCACTTTCCGAAAATTTGAAAACGAACAGTAGAAACAGTATAGTGCAATTAAAACATAAATATATTGAATATTTGATGAGATATGGGCATTCGTATGAAATAGAGTTTAACTGTGCATCCGTGAAAGATTCTGAAATTTTTATTTCATAATTTGGTAGTCAGCTATTTAATGTAACTTATATAAAAAGTCGAGTTAACTATATTAAAAAAGCCTACATAAATTAACGTCTGAATTCATTTTTATTAAAAGTACATATATTAAGATAGACTCGAACACATTTAAAACAATAACGTAACAGGAGTGAAAAATTAGTTGTGGCCAAGACTCGAACCTGGGTCCACAGCATATAGTGCTGTTGCTTTAAGCTTGGTGGTTAAAGCAACAGCATGGTACACTGTGGACCCAGGTTAGAGTCCTGGCCGTGGCTAATTTTTCACACCTGTTGGGTTATTGTATTAATTGTGTTCAAGTGTTAATGTATGTACCTTTATTATTTAATTAAGATATATTTTTATTAAAAAATTGGCATGACAACATTAGATGTGGAAGCTTATCTTCCCCATATTATCTGTTATCTACCCACTGAGATGTACATTTTATTTTCCAGTTTTGGCACATCGATGGCAAGGCTGAAAAAAAAACCAGTTTTTTTTTTAAAAAAAAAACCCAACCCGTGTGGGTTTTTTTTGGGTTTTATTGGGCTTTTTTCGGTTTTTCGGTTTTAATTGGGTTTTTTTGGTTTCTTTAGGGTTTTTGCATTTTTTTGCTGTGCATTTCTTTGAACAGTGCTAACTATGTTTAATTGCTTACTTGTTATGATTCTATTATATATATAAGATAAAATTTCAATTAAATTTAGATTTTCAGACATCTTTCCATAAAAATTAAAAATGATTTGAAAGAACTGCAAGACCCAACCACCCAACCTTCACCAAATTAATATAATCCAAAGAACTTGTATTTTTAATTTTTTATGACTACATAGGAAAAAATGACTATAGTATATAGGTTATAATTCATTTCTTTAATACAATAGAAGATCTTTATAACGCAATTCCATATAATGCAATTCTCCATATAACACAGAACTTCTCAGATGTAAACAATGATTTTTGCAGTTAAAAAGCACCTGCATTTTCACACTGTAAAGCATTGCTACTCTCTAGGACTAAATTTGATACATTAGTTCAACTTTATAGCCCTAATTTAAGACTTTTTTACTGAAAACAAGTAATATAAAAATTTTGTTTTTAAAGTCAATTCCTACTTAGGTCACCAAAGAAAAATTTAATATAATCCCTTAAGCTAATATTAGTTTTTGTTGCATTAAAATATCTCAATTTGTTGATTTTCTATAAGCAAGTAGGTTTACAATGGAATTCTATGGGAATTTGGTGAAATATTAGAAATATCGCCAAGTTGGCGTCACTTTTGGCGACTTATTTTGGACACCAAATTTGGCGATATATCACCAAGGTCGCGACAAACGTGGCGGTATTTGGCGACAGAACAGGGTCCCCCCTATGGTAACCCCTTATTGAAAATACTTTCATTGACCTTCGATAACCAATGGCTGCCATTTTGTTTCCCATGCAAAACTAAAATTAATTAATTAAAATTTAATTAATTAAAATTAAATTAATTAATTAATATTTGAAAAAACTGTATTAACATCAATTGTCATCCAATACAAGTTCAAAAAAAAATTATTTCAACTTGATAGGATGAATAATGAGTATTTTATTAACGATTGAAAATTTGAACAAGATAAATATATAAATAAATAAATATATAAATAAACAAATATAGGGAGAGTGTGAACTAATAGTAGGAATTGAAAAATGCTAATATCACAATAAACGTTTTTGAAAATGTCTAATATAAGGGATGGTTGTGTCAGTTATATTTGGGTCATGTTTATAAAGTAAATTTAACAATGTCTGACCTATATTATGCAAAAATTTATAATTTGAATAACTCTTGGTAATAAGGAATGCAGTATAAAGATATTCTAATGTATTTTGATGTGTTTCAGACATATTTGGCCATGTTTACAAGGTGAATTTAATGAAGTGATCCATATAACGCACAACCTTGCGTTTTTAGATTTGCGTTATAAAGATCTACTGGAGAACATAAAAAATGTGTTCATAATGTATTATGTATTTTTGCAGTTGTGGCTGTATTTAATATTTCAATTTTACTTATATGCAGAGTGTCTAAAGAAAAAAAGTTTTCTTATTCAGACAGGTACAGACTAAAAATGCCTTCTTTATCATTTTCTGATTTTCATAGTATCTGTTATCTTAAGTTGTACCTTTTAATAACAAAAATTCAAAAATTGAGATTTTTGAGTGTAAAACAAAATGAAATATTAAATGCAGTTCAACTGGAAAAATACTTAATACATTATAAACATATTTTTAAGCAACTGTTATAAAAATTGTTTGATAAATTCTATGGACCTTAATGAATGATATGTAATATATATACACATATATATATATATATAATATTAGCTAAAGTACCCAGTGTTGCATGGAATTTTAAGAATGTTTGTTTTGAAAAATCAAGGATTGTGTGTTAATTTATGTAATTTTCACTTTTTTTTTTTTTTTTCATTTAATCCAGACGACAGATTACCTACTTACTTAGTAAATATAATCTGTGATCTAGATTGAGACCGAGATTAAAACATTTTGATGAAAATTTGTTTCCGAGTATTAAAGAAAAATGGCAAATACAAAAATTCTTTATTTAAAAAAAAAAACTGACATCTTTATTTCAGTTCTTAACTAAGAATGAGCTCTAGGGACCCAAACTTTTGTGGAAATTTTAATATACAGTAGAAGATCTTTATAACGCAATTCTCCATATAACGCACAACTTCTCAGATGTAAACAATGATTTTTGCAGTTAAAAAGCACCTGCACTTTCAGATTTTAAAATATTGCTACTCTCTAGAGGACTAAATTTGATACATTAGTTCAACTTTATCTTCTAATTTAAGACCTTTTTACTGAAAAAAATGCTATTATTACAATAAGCATTTTTTAAAATGTCTAATATAAGGGATGGTTCTGTCAATTATGTTTGAATCATGTTTATAAAGTAAATTTAACAATGTCTGACCTATATTATGCAAAAATTTATAATTTGATAACTCTTGGTAACAAGGAACGCAGTATAAAGATATTCTAATGTATTTTGATGTGTTTCAGACATATTTGGCCATGTTTACAAGGTGAATTTAATGATGTGATCCATATAACGCACAACCATGCGTTTTTAGGCTTGCGTTATAAAGATCTTCTACTGTACATGCATATTATATATATGGAACAGATTTAAAAATGGCGAAAACAAATTCAGAGAACCTCAAAATGTTACCAATTATCTTATCAAGCTTATGCTCGGGTTTTATCAAGTTTCAATACGTTTTTTCAAACTCATATGACGTTATATATTCACCTGCTGACGTCCATTACATTTCCAAAGTGACATAATATTAACTTCTTTTTTAAATTCGTCAAACTATTTATTTCATTTTTCACATGGAAATCTTGCAATAGAAAAGTAATTGTTGTAATAAGAATTTTATTGTGGATTTTTAATTGTTAGCAACTGCTATAACATAAAATGTTTAAATTTGATAGAACTTGCTGTTAAATTGGCGATGTTTTATTAATTAAAAATTAACTATAAATTATTTATATCCTGGATTACTTTAGTTGCCTCGGCCGTGTTTTAATACACATATATGTAACATTTCACAATCCTATCTTCCGAACTGTCGATTTGTATAGAATTACAGACAGACAAATTTTCAATTTTACATATTAGATAATGAATGATAAAATATAGTCATTTTTCTTTTTGGATAATTTTACTTTGCTGAGGTTTGGGTTTTGCAGTTCTTTCAAATCATTTTTATCTTTTTATACAAAGATGCCTGAAAACCTAAATTTAATTAAATTTTTATCTTACATGTATAACAGAATCATAACAAATAAGTAGTAATTAAAAATAAATGATACTGTGCAGCAAAAAACTCATATAAACCAAAGAACCCAATAAAACCCACTTTTATGTGGGTTTTTTTGGGCGGGTAGGTGGGCAGACATCCCTGATCGATGGCGAACATATTATTGATGATTTGCGATGACTTAAAGTAAATAAATGCACACGTTTCATGCTCCTTCTATTTATAGATGTAACTTTCAGTTGTAGAGAGCGTATCTCGACACTTAAGTATTGCACCATTAGCTACATGCCATTCCTGATTGAATGCCGAGACTGTGCATGATTTAAATAGTTTTCTTTGCACAGATAAATACTTACGCATAGCTTGTTTGCTTCAGGTTTTGTGTGATGTTATAATTTTCTTAATTTTTAGTCCTTTGCAGGTTGCAGGTAGTTTGTATATATTTCATGTTGTTTGAAGCACTTACATAAATATTATCTTTTAATAAGAACTATCTTTTATTCAGTCATTTCGTATTTTTATCATATGAGCCTGGTGGAATTAATCACCCAAACTTTTTAATAGTGACGATCAATGCAATCAGCGATTATTTTTCGCAAACAATTGACAAAGTTTCTTCCCCACCCCTGGTTAACAAACTGTTAGCGGCAGATGAAATTTACAATTTTATTCTGCAAAAGATTAACAAAATCCACAATTATTTTTCCACAAACGGTTTATAAAATTTGCAGTTTTCAACGACAGATTGACGAAATTCTCAACTTTTTCTGCATGTAATTGATAGAATTAGAGGTTTTTCTGTTAGAGAAAGGCAAAATTCATGATTTTTTTTTTTTTTTTTTTTTTTTGTAACCAATTGAAGAAGTTTCTGAATTTTTTTTGTATTCGATTGATAAAACTTGTGATTATGCAACAGACTGACGAATTTCACCAACTTGACCAATTGAAAAAATTTGCATTTTTTTTTTCTTTAACCCCCTCACTGACAAGCCCGTGTTAATACGTTCACTAAGCTCCAGGATTCACTGCAATACAAGCAATATTTAAAGTAATATAATTCTATTGATTTAATGTATTTTTAATACATTGAACAATGATTAATACTCCCAAGGATTGCATTCATATTCGTTATTAAGTTTTTTTATCAAATGTTCAAAGAAACATTTTTTTTAGCATTTAAAACAAAATGCAGAAAAAACAACATTACAATTTTGCCCATTTTCAAGACAGTCGGAGGGTTAACAAAAAATATACAATTTGCAAAATTTGGTGCAATATAAAAATATATATTTTTGGAAAAATCACATTACAGATCAGGGACTAAGGAACTTTGTGGCTCGTATAGAAACTTAAAACCGTAATTCAAAAGGGACTTTTTTCCCCCTTGTAGGTGCATATTTCTGTATTTTATACTTTATTACCTACCGTACTACCGTATTTTATCTCATATTTCCTGGGAAACACCAGAATCTCCAGAGATGTTGGCATCTATATGGTGGGCATCACCACGTCATCAGATTTTTACAGCAAAGGAAAGGGGCTAAACATGGTTGACTAGAGCTTAGCAGCTGGAAAGCTTGGCTCACGAGCAACAAATCAGAGTTCACTATTGGTAAAGTTTTGCATTTTGATTTTCATCACGTTGGCAAAGCCTCTTCACTCATTCACTATGATTGGTTGCTTTTGAGGCGAGCTTCTAGCTACTAACATCTATTACATGACTGCTTGAAAGAGAAAATGTAATCTTTAGCAGCACGCAATTTTATTTTTTGAGAGGGAAACAGAATATATGAATATTTTTTCTTAAATAAAAATGTATGAATGTGTGTGTGTATATGAAACGATAAAAGCTAAGCCCCTTTTTAAAATTAGAAATGCCTGTTTTAAAAAATAGAAATTTAAATTAAAACTTTTTAAATGCTTTAGTTTGTGTCTCAATTGATTGAAAATGCAGCTGCCATTGTTAAGTCAGTTTTTCAGCATCGCATCTTATAACTTTTGAAGATCATTTTGTCACAGTTCATAAGAATACTTTTTCTGAGGTAAGTGCAATTTTAAATTCTAGTGGCGACCCGTCGGCAGAGTTGAGCCAACGCCTTTGGCCCGGGCAATCAATCATTCAGCTAGCAGCCAATTATATTTTAAAGATGCCTCCTTTGACTTCAATGACCCCTAGCAGGAATAATGCAAAATACCTTATACTTATACCGCTGCACGGGTTACAAGAGAGGGCTTTTACCATCTATGTAATGCCTTTAGTCCATGCCACTTTGCTCTCCATGTATCGCTTTGCGATACACCTAACTCCCGATCCCAATGTCCATAAAGAAGTAAAGTAGCAGCTCTCAGGTCGAAGGGGCCTGATTTCTCAAAAGGATGTAATGAAGACCAATAAATCAGGTCCCTGAAAAAACAGTGTCTTCATTTAATCAGACACACATTTTCTGTCTTCTATTAATTCCCGGATACCACTCACTGCGACTACAAAGATATGCTAGCAACGCCGAGACAGAGGATCCACAACGGGAGCCCCATCTCGTTACATATATATATATTTGTTGCTTGTTAGAAATTTTAACATTTAAGGACTATTATTACATTAAAAAAAAAAAAAAAAAATCCAGCACTTGAAAATTTTTTCATTATTTTTTATCCCTTGAAAATGATTTTCTTCCCAGCACTTTTTCTATTTTGTCCAAAACATATGAACCAACCATGGGCATAGAACTAAGGAATTTTAAGATGCGAAGAAGTGAAAAATATACACATACATATATTTAAAGTGGGAATAAGTAGATCATTGGATAAAAAAATACAAAAATTAAAAAAATTATTATATACATATAAAAACACAAACCTTGTCTGTGAGTACCCATAGCAGCTAAACCTAAACCTAGACAACCACCATGTCTGACAACTTCATTTGATGCCTCCTTTAACTGATTCAACAAATAGTCAATAATTGCAGCTCCATGATTAGCGTGAATAAGTCCTAGAGCATATAAACCACCACCTTCACTATATCCAGCAGATGATCCCGAATCTTTAGGCAAATAGGATGACATTAAATGTAAAGCTTCATTTTCATGTCCTTTGTGAATAACACCTAAACTTGCAGTTGCACTAAATTTGGCCCAATTTGTAGCTCTTGCCAGCCATTCCAAATTATCTCTCAAAAACTGATCACTTGTTGTACCACAATGCATTAAAGAGTTTGCTATCACTGTCGCAGTGTGACACACAGAGTTCCTAACAGCTTCTTTTGTTTGCTTCAAAATAAGCATATCTGTATGATTGTTTCTTATCAAAAATTGTAAATTTAGAGCAATTGAAACTTCACCACCTAAAATAGTTGCTAATTTTTCTATTCTTTCTTGGTGTTTTTTCTGATCTTCACTCTGGAAATATAAGTACACTAATAAATATCACTTAAAAATAGAATTTACAAAAGAAATAATCCTGGAAGGGAAAATAATGTACATATATATATGAAAGGTAATACAGTAAAACCCGTTTAAGAAGTTCCCGCTTAAGAAGTTTTCCCGTTTAAGAAGTTTATATTTTCGATTCCCATTTTTCTCTTATTCTTACAACACTAAAATAACTCGTTGTTTTGTTCGAAACTCTTTCCCGCTTAAAAAGTTTTATTTTTCCTTCCATTTTTACTTTCAAAGCTCGTTTATTTTGTCTTTTTGATTATTATCTTATTTTCTGTGCTGAAGTCTCTTTCTTTATTATTCTTTGCTATTCAAAAAGGTCAATGTTTAGGACTGATAGCAGATGTGGTCACCTCTATTTCACCTTAAAATCTGTTTAACGTGTTTGATGGAAATGGAATGTGGGTAGAGGATGGGCCTCTCGTCACTGTAACAATAGTGACTGATAAGAGAAAAGGGAATTGCTCCGCCCTACCGATGGGTGGTTCTTTCAGTTCAATAGTTACAACAGATTCTTTCCCACCACCATATTCCATAAGTGTAATGTACCAAATCTGCGTTTGGTTTATTCATTTCGCAGTTTTTAAGTCAGTGTAAAGTGCATAACATCAAAGCTTTCTCGTTAGAAAATCCACGGACAAAAAATTCTGTTTTTTTTTTTTTCCCCCAAAAATGTCAGGCAAGGCAATTACAAGGAAAGCCTTGTCAATTGAAGACAAAATCAAAATTTTGAAAGAAGTTGATAGTAACGCCAAAACAACAAGAGTTGAAATTGCAAAGAAGTTGAATATACCAGTGGCTACTCTGAATGGAATTCTAGCAAAACGAGATCTCATTTTAAACTGTTCTGAAAAATCTCGTAAAATTAAAAATGTGAAAAGAGGAAAATATGAAGTTATGGAAGAAAAGTTATTGATTAAAGGTTGCCGAAAAAAAAAAAAAAACAGAAACTAAAAACTATAACCGATTTTTTTTTTTTTTTTTTTTTTTTTTTTTTTTGCAAAAACATATCAAATCACTCTTAAAGAGAAATTTCTTGTCTTGGATTAAATAAAGAGTTTCTAAGGTAATTATGTATTTTTACTTTATTAGCTAATTTTTTAAGTGTGCAAACTAATTTAAATTTCTTAAGAAAACTCAATTTTATAGAAAGTACTCTTTGTATTATTGTACTAAGGTAAAATAAACCCTCTTCTCAATATCAATATTTAAACTATTGATTTTTTTCAAAAAATGCTAATTTCCCATTTAAGAAGTTTTTCCCCTCCACTCCCTTGGGAAACTTCTTAAGCAGGTTTCACTGTAATAAAACGCCCTTTTAAAATTCAAAATTTCAATTCCTAAATTTTTTTTCTAAAATTTTCTAACTTTAAAATTTAATGCTCAAATCTGAAACTGCACCTGATGATGTCCCCCCCCCCCCCCAACAGTTATTACTTCCAGACTTCAAATTTTACTCAACTTTACAGTGAAAAGTGGTAAAGTAAGCGCTACTTTCCTTTTTCTGCAGGCAAGCTGCACAGAGTGATGCTGAGGAGTCTATCCACGGGCTGGTCTGGATATCTAACTAAAAACTCAAAATTTTTAAGTAGTTTTTAGTGTGACACATTACATTTTCAAAAATGTAATGGTGCAAATAATAGAATGCCAAAGTAGTTTGTAGCGAACATCAATATTACATTCGTATGTACAATAGTACATGTTTCTTCCGAAAAAAAAAAAAAAAAGTCATTCTTCAAATTCCATAGTCATAACTTGTCTCTTTAGTGCAAAATGTATTCATTCTGTGCAATAATTTGTAAATGTTGGCAACAAATAACTATAAGAATAACAGGGTGTGTACAGTTTTCTCTAGATTTCCCTTTTATTTAATAGCAGAAAAATATTATGAATTATGTAATTAAACATAACCCTGTCAAAAATGACAGAATATTGATCTGCATTAACAATTAGACAAAACAAATAGAAGTATTTATTGCAACAATAATATTAATTAGCAAAGTGAAATACAATTTCTGAAGATTTCACAAAACATTGAAATTAAATATTCAATGCATTAAAAGGGGTTTTTTTTTTTTGTAAAATACATTATATTTATAAAAATGAAAAAATTTGATTAATGAATGTCTCACAGTTTTCCTTTAGGGGTGGATCAAGGCACAGAGTTAAGAGATAGAGGTATTGTATTAGAACTCTTTGGGATCAAGTCAGTGGGTTTTACTCATCTATGGAGCTTTACATTTCACTTCTAAATATGGAATTGGCGTCATTTATCATCAGTTAATATAAGCAAAGGAACTTTTGTTAAAATTGTAGTTTTCTTTTGTATAGAAAATATGCAGGATGCATTGATTTAATTTAAAATAAATTTTTAAAAACATCAGCCATAACTTTAAAATTTCAATATTAAAGACGTGAATTATCACTTTGCTAACTAAGCGTAAGCCAACAGAGTGAAAAATGTCCAAGCCGGGAATCGGGCCCGGGTTTGATTCTGGGCTTGGACATTTTTCACACTGTTGGCTTACGCTTAGTTAGTAAAGTGATAATTTACATCTTTAATATTCAAAAATTTTGAACGTAATTTCACTGCTGAAAAGTAGTTTTAAGCTGTAAGGAATACACAATACCATATTATGTACTACATGTTGCATTTTGCTGTCAACTTTTGTGATATTCTGGCGACACTCGTATATCTCGAAGTAAATGTAGTACAGTAATCAAGGCCAACCCCCCGTTATCATGAGAATATCTGAGTGCAGTCAGGGTGGCGAGTAGAAGACAGGCTCCATAAACATTGAAAGAATTTCCCATGGCATAATTAATAGTCATCATCATAACTTTAAACGTTGTTTATTTGGCAAACACATATCATAACATTTCCAGTAGCTTGTCTATCAACTCTCCCATAATCGCTGATCCACTTCATGAAAAGTTAAGATGTTAAAAGTATTAGAATCTACACATTAAAGTCATTCACCCCAAGTGACGTGGATTTATTAAACAACCGGAAAAACAAATTTTCTCGCTCTTCGTCGATGCAACAGTATAAATATTCAAATGAACAGAATGCGAACAGATACATTAATAGTGGAGAACCAACTCCAGCAGAGAGAGAGAGGGGGGGGGGACGGACGGACAGGATATGATTCGATGGGAAGGGTGACGAATGCATGCCATTGATAATGAACTCTTTATACTTGGCGTCAGTATTAAAACAAAATATTTTATAGGTAAAAAAGGAAAAATATTAAGAATTTGGAATAGTTTTACTAAGATAAAAGAGCAAAAATTTTTATTATTACATACATATTAATTATATCAATGCAGATAAAATTTTTATTTTTAACATAACATTTGAACAAACAATCATGATAACGTCTTATTTCAGTTACATCTGGGAAAAAACAGCCAAACATTTATAATGTAAAGAAAAAAAAATAAATAAAAATAAGCAGATAAATGTTAAGCTAAATAAAACTAAATTAAAATTTTATCAAAGAATTCATAATAATAATAATATTCATTTTATTATTGAATGAAATTTTAAAATTATATCAATGAAGCTTTTAAAAACTGATAACGTCATTATGTCCGCATCTTTTTTTTTTTTTTTAAATAAGAAATTAATTCTAATCGAAAGTTCTTCCATTTATATTGATTGCCGATCGATGGCGCCAAAGCAAAGTTAAAAAATAGACAGGATTTTCCATAAAGCTCAAGTTGCGGGTGCTAGTGTAGTGAATACACAACTTGTACTTCCGGTCAATAAACTCCATTTTTTACAAAATTGTGAGTTGACATGAAAAAGTGAAAAACCCATTTCAAAATATTTAATATGCTTTCACAAATATTTTAATAGCAGAACAAGATATTAACCTGAAGTTTTTTGAATTAATTATAGTTTTAAACTTATGAACTATTGTTAAAATGCAAACAGTTATACCAAATCTTCTAGTTTAGGTTGAGCTGGAGGAGGAGCTGATGCCTGTTCTTTTTCTTGATCAGTTTCCATACTTTCCCTACGAAAATAAAAAGCACAGGCTTACATATATTTATTTAATTAACACATTACCAGTAGCAAAATCTAGCATGTGCATAATACCCTGAACTGAAAAATTTTACAGATATTACATACAAATCTATACTTTCAACTTAATAACCCCAGTCTAAAATATTTCTTTTTAAAACATTGTAAAATATTATGAAATTAGAAGTATTTTGCACTAGAGATGCCATTCAGAAAATGAGAAATAAGTATGAAGTAAAATTTGAGACTTTATTGCAACAATTAAACGTGAATTCTGTAAACTATATTATATTGCATTGAAATATATTATATAAGACAGATATTTACTTAAAAAATTAAATAAATGCATATCTACACTGATAAAAGAAACGTGTTTGTCTGTGTGTGTATGCATTTGCGATGGCTAGGAAAATCCATTGCAAGTAGAGGTCTTAAAATTTAGATGAAAATAGTCCAAAGAAAGCACACTCGAGGAAAGGTTTTAATATCTACTGTAGTATATGCCCAGATAGTAATATTTCACTGAGTATGAGCATTTGCTTTGCTCAGACAATTATCACAGGCACAAGCAATGCCAAGCAGGTCAACCAGTTTTAAAAAAGGTTATTTTTTTAAATGGACATTCATGCAAAAAGACTTATGACTATAGGTGAGAATTGGGAAATTGGGTTAGTAGCCAGTGGCCGATAAGACTCAATTTCATTAGTGGCCACTTTTTAAAGTTAGTGGCCACTATAATGTTTCAAACTTTCTTAACATCTAGATAAATAATTTGCATATATACATATTTTTCTGTAAATCAGAATTTAATACTGGCCAACTATTCATGATAAGAATAGGGAAGTAGTCAAAATTAAAGAAAATTACTTTAAAACCACAAAATCTGTTATATTAATTTTTTCAGAATATATTTTTGGATTATTTGTATATGTTCATAAACACAATTATTAATCAATTTACTGTTACTTTATATAAAAAATAATCAAAATTCCAACAGCTAGGTGTATACAATTAAAAAAAATTCAATCAAATAAAACACAATAAAATGTATTTAACAAGATAATGTCCTTAATCATTTCGGATCTATTTTTTTTTTAAATTTTTGAGAACAAAATTACTTTTATTTTAATAATGTTAATCGTAGCTATCCAAATAGATTTACTGAAGTTTAAAGATTGTCTCATTGTCTGAATTCTAACGAATGTACTTATTTTGTGTACTATTCAATTCATATTTATATGATAATAGGTTAAGGAAGAGTTTTTGGAGATGTTTGGAAAATTTTGTATTACAACAGGGTTTAACGGATATTACAACTTTCTAATGTTTTTTTGCATTTTATCCCACATGATTCGTTCAGAAAAGTAACCTATATTTTTAGCAAAATATATGTATAAAATAAAGGAATCACCAATGGTGCAAAGAGTTATTTTTATTACTAAATGCCAAAACATAAATTAAGTCATAATAAGAAATGCATAGCCATATACTATCATTATCATGTGTAGATTAGGGTGGTCCTTAAAAAATTAACTTTTAAATTTTCTATGGGGCACCCACCTATTTTGTTCTATGTATAAAATAAAGACTTCCATAAAAATTTCAAAATTTTAAAACATTTTTTAAGGGTTGCTACCAAGGTTTGAATATTTAAAAAAAAAAAAAAAAAAATTGACATATTTTGTAATTTAATAATATATTATTAATACAAATCCATAGTCATTACCAAATTGAATCATGGTATGATATTAGGCTTTAAAGACTGTCATTTCTTTCAAATTTCAACATATTTATGCAGTCTATTGTCAAAACACAGACAGGAGTATTTCATGTCTACACTCTATTTCATCTCAACTTGGCAGTTTTGTGAAAGGTAGAGAATCTAACAACCCGCTTTGAAAAATAGTTCTCCGTTATTTTTTAATCTTAATAGCGAAAATGCGTAAAAATTTATAAAATAATGTTTATAAATTATAGAATTTGATTATTTGATATCCATAAAATGCCGTACTAAATGGACATAATCGTATCAGAAACCGAGCAAACAGAGCCCAAACCTTAAAAAAAGATATTTCGGCAAGCGCTCTTTTGACTGTTCACTGGGTTTTCAAAATTTTAGAAGGCATTTCAGGATCTGGAAATGTAGACATTCCGATTATCTTTTCAGATAATGAGAAAAGATAATGTATCTCATTATCCTTTTCTGAAAAGATAATGAGATACCAGTATGAGATTGACCAGTTACTTGTTGTTTCAAAATTTCAACCAGGAACAGGTGAGGCAATAGCTTCTGCTGATAACGAAATATTGAAGTCATGGGGAATACCAAACAAGTAAAATGTATGAGTTTTGATATAACCTTTGTTAATACCGGATTATCAAGTGAAGCTGGTCCTCTTTTGAAACAGAATGTGAACAAAGAAATGATTTGGATTGCCATCATCACATCCTTGAAATACTGTTTTTGTTTTTTATCTTTTGTATGAAGTTTATTATATTCTTCCATGAGTGCTATCCCACTTTTGGCTACATCATTAACAACTTTGACCGAAGTCGCTAGTGCTTAACATGTCTTGTAAGATTCATTTTCATTCCAATTAGTCTATTTCAAAAAAGTGTGAAGGTAAATCTATAATTTAAAAAAAACCTCAGAGTGCTGCTTGTTAGAAAATCTTGCAAGTCATTTTGGAGACTGACACCAGGATCAGCACGTATACGTTTCAAGGGTTCATAATTTTCTTCATTTTTAAAAGCATGCACCATTTTTCTTTTACTTTCAAAAAAGACTATCATCGAAAACAGCAAAAGTAACTAGTTTTTCTGTGAAGTACAGAAATGTCCTAGGAACTTCTTCAAAGCACAGAAAGAAATGATTTCATTTTACGTTTTCGTCTTTTTTCAAATTCTTCAGGAGCAATAAATCATTGGGCCTCATACAAGCTGTGAATGTACATTTTCACCATAAACGAGCAAACTTGATGAACTCCAGATTCTTCTTGCTTAGAGAGTTTAAACTGATTTCTAAATAAATAAATCTTGAGCGAATATATGGCCTTCATCATCCATGGAACCCGATACAATCCACCTGGCGCTCTAATGTAAACGCCTCTTTCAGGTACTCTTCCTAAGAAAATGATGGCAAGCTCTATCCGTTCCTCGTAATCGTCCCTTGGCTGAAAAATCATTAAAATGATTGTGAGCAAATTCTGTAATTTCTGACGCATTATGTGTTATTTTTTCATTGATTAAATTGTCAGTTATGGGAGTTTGAAATATGCCATAATCAATAGACATCCAAGAAATTTTAAATTGTTTCAATAAAAGTATGTCTGTTCCATTTGAAACTCAGAGAGACTTAACAACAACTTCCTCAAGCATAATTTAAAGGATGTGATGATGGCAAGCCAAATCATTTCTTTGTTCATATTCTGATCTAGAAGAGCACAAGCGTCTCCTGATAATCGGGTATTAACAAAGGTTATAGCAAAAGTCATACATTTTACTTGCTTGTAATCCCCACAACTCCAATGTTTCGTTAACAGCAGAAGCTATTGCCTCACCTGTTCCTGATTGAAGTTTTGGAACAGCTAGTTAAATGGTCAGTAACTTTACCTGAAACAATAATGGGTAATCTGTCTACAATTTCAGGTTTTCTAAAATTTTGCAATCCCAGTGAACAGTCAAAAGAACGCATGCCGATGCCAAAAACTCTTTTCTTAAGTTTTGTGCTCTGCTTTTGATACGAATATGGCCAATTAGTACGACATTTTACGAATATAAAAAAAATCAAATCCTATAATTTATAAACATTATCTTATAAATTCCTACGCATTTTAGCTATTTAAGATTAAAAAATAACGGAGGACTATTTTTGAAGGCGGAATGTCAGATTCTCTACCTTTCACAATGCTACCAAGTTGAGGTGAAATGGAGTGTCGACATGAAATACTCCTGTCTGTGTTTTGAAAATAGACTGTGTAAATATGTTGAAACTTGAAACAAATGACATTCTTTACAGCGTAATATCATACCATGACTCAATTTGGCAATGACTATGGATTTGTATTAATAATTTATTATCAGATTACAAAATATGTCATTTTTTTTTTTTTTTTTTTTTTTTTTTTAAATATTCAAACCTTGGTATCGACCCTTAAAAAATGTTTTAAAATTTTGAAATTTTTGTGGAAGTCTTTATTTTATACATAGAACAAAATAGGAGGGTGCCCCAAAGAAATTTTAAAAGTTAATTTTTTAAGGACCACCCTAGTGTAGATAGTAACAAAAGTAATTGTTAAGACAAAGTAATACTTGATGAAAAGACATGTACAGTCATGGGAAAAAAAAATAGTAAACACCCCCTACTAACTCCTCAACAAATTATTGTAGAAGAAAGTTACTGGTATCGAACGATTGGAAATAAAGTCTACTTTTAAATGATGTATATAAAATTTGCTTAGGGGACCATCTACATAATGAAACGAACCCAAATTTAATTTTTTTCAATGGCAATACCCCATTTTAACAAGATATTTCAAATCTTCAGTTCGAACTATGCCTAGATACCAAATTTCAAGTTATTTGAATGATAAGTTTTTGAATTATAAACATTTAAAATTTAGTGCTTCTAATGTTAAATTATACTCCTAATGTGCTAATTTTTTGTGTAGCAATAATACTAAAATACCCAAACATAAATATGTTGAATTAGCAATTTTTATAATTTTATGATATTAATTATGAATTATGAAGTTAATATTCGAAAAAATTATGAATTGCAACCTACAATTTTTTTGATGGATTTAGATTTATTAGGTCCTGCTTTATGGAAATCCAAAATTTCACATTTTTCTTCCAAGTAGTTTTCAAATTATGCTTAAAAAACGACAAAATTATGGTTTAAGGGGCTGTCTATGATAAAAGTGACTAGATAATTTGAAATTTTTTATGCTATCCTGTAATCTAGCAATCTTCAATGACCGCTTGAGTGGCGCTTAAGATGCTTTGATCAAGAAGGGGGCTCTCTCGGTCAACAATCGAGTACCGAACTTCAATTTGGATACAGTCCCTAAAATATGCTCATTTTAAAATAATTAATTTCTCGGAAACTTATCGTACTAAATGCATAAAAATTTGTTTTTAGGCTAATTGAAGGGTGTAGAGTTCATTTATGCTGTCAGAATTGTGTACTGCTACTGAAAAAACAAAGTTATGGTTCGTTTTAATATGCAGATGGCTCCCCAAGTAAATTTTATATGCATCATTTAAAAGTAGACTTTATTTCCAATCGTTCGGTACTAGTAACTTTCTTCTACAGTAATTTGTTGAAGAGTTAGTAGGGAGTGTTTACTTTTTTTTTTTCCACGACTGTACATGGCTATGACTTTCTATGACTTCATTTATGTTTTGACATTTAATAATAACAATAATATATGCACCATTTAAAAGTAGACTTTATTACCAATTGTGTGGTACAAGTAAATTTCTTCTACGGTATTTTTTTTGCAGAGTTAGTAAGGGGTGTTTACTTTTTTTTTCCCACGAATGTACTATTAATAGTACACCAGACCTGAAAGGGCAATCCACTTGCATTTGCATCCGATGAGAAAAAAGGAATAAATTATTTGAAATGCATGTGGGATCAAAATTGATGAATATATTTTGCAGAATAAAACTGTATTTCTTGAAAAAATAATTCACATGATGAAAAACCAAAATATTGAAAATACAGCTAAATCGTTGAAATCTGCTTGCATCCAATAGAAAAAAGAATTAATCAGTAATTAAAGTAGAGATGCATATTTCCATGAAAAAAGTTGTATTTCAGTTTGCAATCGATAACAGATTTTTTAAACACCACTTGGCTAGTGGCAATCAATGGCTGATTTTTTAATTGCCAATTTTATAACTTCCATTGCCACGAGGCGAGTGGCGACTGCCAGTTTTCACCTATATTTATGGCTTTTTCAAAATAAAAATAAGGATACTTTATCAGGGGTGATTGTGAATCAGATTGAAAAACCCTGAAAATTAATCGATACAAAGTGAAAAAACCTGAAAATTATCTATGCAACATATACCAATATTAATTTATGTAACAACTGATGCTGTAACAGCATGACAATCAAATGACATATTTATGCTATTGTTATAATTACAATTGCTATGTACAATTACAGAAAAAAATAATTTGATAAATTTATATTAATTTCACTGAAGTTGAATGACTTCATAAAATGAAGAGCGCAATTTGTCTTGCTAAATATGCAAAGTTCGAATTCTATAACCAGTAAATAAATTTATTCAAAGTACTCATGAAACAAGTACAAATTATGTGCTAAGGGTGGGATCTCTTAGAACTTTTAACCCTTAAATGCCTGATTTTTCAAAAATCATTGTAATAATGTTTTTCGGCTTTCATTTTTTAAATAAATCATGGGAAAAATACTTTTAAAAAATCCTATTTTGTTTTAAGTATAGTTTACGGCTAAAAAACAGTTTGTTACTCATCAGCAATACTGGTGTTTAATTGAAAAAATAATTTGCCTTGATAAAATTCTATAATATTAAACACAAACGAATTTTAGGAACTATAATAAGAAATAAATTTCACTTGCTCACTGCAGGTCAAAATAGGGTATTTTGTAAGCTCCCAAACAAAACAAAAAGAACAAGTAGCAACCATTGAAAAAATAAATCTATCTTTATTCTTAAACAGCACAAGTGTTGCCATCTACATGTTGAAAATTGATTTAATAATATTTTCAGAATGTATTTTATTGGCAACATTAGGCATTTAGGCATTATAGCTTTAATATTATTCTAATAGTATTTTAGAGCCTAAATTGGGTATGTTGCCGAAAAGCAACACCAGGCATTTAAGGGTTAATGCAAATCATATGAGGGGCTCACAACCATAGTACACCAAGTCTATTTGGAAAAAAAAAAAAAATACAATTTAACAAATTACAACGACCTTCAAAGACTAAAATTTAAGACAAAAAATAGCACGTAGTTGATCATACATTACATACGCCATGAATTAAACATTAATAGTGTTATTACGTGTCAAAATTGCAAGCGACAGAAATCACCGGTGACTCGTACGTATTATCCACCTGAAACTTATGTATTATGCAAGCATTTCATTGGCTGTTCGGGAAAAGGCTTTTTCATCGTCAGATTTCTTGGAAATCTGACAGCCAATTTTAAATAAAATTTATTTTTCAAACTTATAAACATCCCACAATATTACTTTTTATATCGTCATATAGAGAAAAAAATGTACTTTTAAATGCAATTTGTTTGAAAGTCGTATCTCAATTTGTTTCTGAGTTATTAAATTTTTTTTGTAGTTTTTATTCCTTTTTTGTCATAGTGGCAACACTCTGTTGTCCATCTCTGTTGAAAGTAAAAGGAAATACAGGTTACTGTATAGACCAATCAGAAAACGAAAATGATGATTAAACCAATAAAAACCTTCAGATATGCTTTTGATTTCCTACCCTGACGAGGACAATAACCATTTTTCCAAATGGTTAAAAAAAAAGATAATCCATTTAGAAGGTACATAAAATCTCTTATCTACTCCCACAGTGAACCAAAGCTGTTTTCACATACTTTCTCATATATGGCATCTGTTTACAGACTTGATTTACAGTGGGAGTGGATAAAATAGATTTTATGCTTTTAAACAGACTATTTCATTTTTTTTTCTTTCAAAATGGACTTGGTCTACTATGGTTGTGACTTGTGAGTGCAACATATATGACACCTAGTTATTTCAAAACAGTAAAAAAAAGTTAAAACCAATTTTACTTCTAAGTAAAAGAAAAAAGAAAGAAGAAAAGGAAAAGGAAAAATCCAAATTTTAAGTGTTTTCAGTAAAAATAATAATAATAGAATTTTATTTTTATTTATTTATTTTATTTTTTTTGTCTCGCTCTTACACAGGGTCGAATTCTTTTTCCTACTTTCTTCCTGGGTATTACCAGACCTGCCAACTGCTACGAAAAAATCATAGTTTCTACGATTTGGAGCCAACAACTATGATGCTATGAAAATCGGTCTAAAACTACGATTTTCTTCAAATAAAACATACGCTGAAAATAACCAATTTCGTCAATTGTTCGCAGAAAAAAAATGTCAATTTCATCAAAGGATCGCAGAAAAATGCAAATTCAGTCAGAGGATCGTGATAAAGCGAAAATTTCATGAATAAATCGCAGAAAAAAGCAAATTTCTTCAAAGGATCGTGAAAAAACGCAAATCTCGTCAAAGGATCGCCGGAAAAATGCAACTTTTGCAAAGGATCGCCGGAAAAACGTAACTTTCGTCAAAGAATCGCCAGAAAAACGCAACTTTCGTCAAAGGATCACGAGAAAAACAACTTTCTTCAAAGGCTCATGGAAAAAATATCCAAATTTCGTCAAAGGCTCACAGAAAAAATATCCAAATTTCGTCAAAGTATCGCGAAAAAATGCTAATTTCTTCAAAGGATTGTGGAAAAATGTAAATTTCGTCAAAGGAATGCAGAAAAAAAATCCAAGTTTCCTCAATGAATCGCGAAAAAAAAAAAACTCAAATTTCGTCAAAGATTCTGGGGAAAACGAGAATTTGGTCGAAGAATCGCGGAAAAATGCAAATTTCTTCAAAGAATCGCAGAAAAAAACCCAGCAAATGTCGCCAAAGGATCGCCAAAAAATGTGCCAATCTTGTCAAAGAATCGGTAAAAAAAAAAAAAAAAAAAAAAAATCATCAAAGGACCGCGGAAAAAACACTAATTTGGTCAAAGGATCGCAGAAAAAAGCAAATTTCGCCAAAGCATCACGGAGAAAAAGCACGAATTTTGTGAAAGGGCCGCGAAAAAATGCATAATTAGATTGTAATCCTTTGACGGGATCCTTTTGATCGGGATCCTTTGACGAAATTGGCGATTTTATCTGTGAATGATTGACAAAATTGATTTTTTTCGGTGACCCTTTGTCGAAATTGACGATTTATTTAATGTCAGAATTTTCGGACTGATTGATTTTTTTTACGATTAGCAAAATTCGCGATTTTCCTCCGTGAGTAATTGAAAGCATTCGTTATTTTTTTCCAAGCACAATTGTCTAAAACAGCGATTATTTTTCACGACTCATTGATGAAATTCGTGGGTATTTTCTTCTTTTTACTAAAATCATGTTTTTCCCATGATCCTTTGACAAAAATCGTATTTTGGTCACAATTCTTTGACAAAATTTGCATTTTTTTTTTCGATGCTTTGCGAAATTTACACCTTTTTCGTGATCCTATGATGAAACTGATGATTTTTTTCTGCTAAGGATTGACGAAATTTATTTTTTACTGCGACCATTTGTCAAAATTTGCAATTTATTTAATGTACGAATTTTCGGACTGATAATTGATTTGACTAAAACAGCGATTATCTTTCATGACTCATTGATGAAATTCGTTGGTAATTTCTTCTTTCGATCTCTTTAAGAAAATCACGTTTTTCCAACGATCCTTTGGCAAAAATCAAGTTTTGACCGTGATACTTTGACAAAATTTGCATTTTTTTGCGATCCTTTGACGAAATTGACGATTTTTTCGGCGAATGATTGACAAAATTGATTTTTTATGGTGACCATTTGTCGAAATTCACGATTTATTTAATGTCCGAATTTTTGGACTGATAATTGATTTTTTTACGATTAGCGAAATTCACGAAATTTTTTCCTTGAGTGATTGAAGACATTTGTGATTTTTTCTGAGTACGATTGGCTAAAACAGCAATCATTTTTCATAACACATTGATGAAATTCGAGGGTATTATTCCCCATGACTCATCAGCGAAATTTGCAATTTTAATTCAATGAGCGATTGATCAATTTTGTGATTTTTTTTTTCTGACAATTCACGATTTTTTGCATGTATCTGTTTAACGAAATGCACAATTTTTTTCAACATACAATTGACAAGAAATTTGCTTTTTTTTTTTTTTTTAACGACCGACTGATGAAATTAATGATTTTTTTTTTAATGACCAATTGACAACATTTACGATTTTTTCTGCATATGATTGACGAAAATAGTGATTATTTTCCGACATCAAATTGGCGTAATTCACATTTTTCTTATGATCAGTAGATTTTGAAGGACACAAAAATTGCTTCAAAATTAATATTTGTTGAACTTTTTGCCCTTTTTTACATCACACTTTCAGTTAGATTTTCAAGGTTTTTGATTTGTTTTTTTCACACTAAAACATAACCCGGAAGGATCGATAGAAAAACCTGGAAATCCGGTGTACATCCGGAACACAATCACCCCTCTCTATCATATATATATTAAACGAGCAAGCGATTTTCCAGATTATGAATGTTATCGTAAACCACTGAACCGATTTTCATGAAAGTTGTGTCCTATACTAAGTAGAGCACGAGAAAAAGATCAAACTAGGTCCCGAATTCAAGAAGATTCTTTTCTACAGGGTAAAACAAAATCAGAGGAGAAACTTTTGCTTGCTATAAAATGAATAATGCTCATGCAATTTTCACGAAATGTGTTTTCTATACTAATTCGAGCACGAGAAACACACTTAGCTAGGTTTCGAATTAGAGAAAATTTGTTTTGATCGATTAAAACAAACTCTGCACTGAAAATGTTGCTGTATATCAAAAACGGCTCTAATGATTTTCAGAAAACTTGACGCTTATACTAATTCGAGCTCAAGAAATTGATCTAGCTAGGTCATTAATTCGAGAAAATTCGTTTCTACTGTTGAATCAAACTCATTACTCAAAATGGTGGTATCAATAAAAAAAAAAAATGCAGACGATTTTTATGAATTATGATTTAGTTGATTATGAGAAACAATCTAACCAAGTCTCGATATCTGAATTTATTTTTTTTTTTCGTAGGCTTATGCAATTTTTTTTTATTTTCAATTTTCCGTAATCGGAATTCGTGCCAATACTAATGGTCAATTATCATAAACACAATAAAAATTATCTAAAAGGTGGCACTAACGGCTTGCCTTCTATATTAAATCGAGCAGTAGATAACAGCCTATGCAGGTCAAAAGTACTGCAACATTTGTGGCATTACTAATAAATTGTGTCGTTAATTAAAGGATAAATAATAAAAAGTTCTTTTAGGGTAAATTGCGTTGTGTAGTATTGCAATAAAACCATTAGGTTCTTTGAGGTCAGCAATTGTAAAAAAGAAAAAAAAAAGGAAACTTCTCACTTGTATATCTGTAAACAAATGATGAGGACACTTTTAAGCATAAATCAAACTTTTTATTCATCTTGTAGAAGACAAGTAAGAGGCCTTCATCCGTTGGTCACCGATTTTCAAAAATAAATACGTTGGCCGATAAAATAATTTATTCCTCTTTAAGAACATCTTTAAAATGTAATATGCAGCACTAGGTGAATTTTCTATAGATAAAAATCTCAATTAAAGCCCCTTTAAACCAACAGGAAAATAAATTTAACATGAGTTATTAAAATCGCAGACATCGTTTTCGAAAGCTTTGTTGGCCTAAAATAAACCTTCCTTGTTCACTTTACACTATTTAAATACTTTATTATTCATATCTTGAATCTAACTTTTCTTTTTCAACTTCAACTCAAAGCAGTTATTTTATTTCGTTAATCTCTTTTCATTAACACTCCATCTAGCTTGAATTTATTTTTCAAACTCCTTTTCAGAGCTGGCTATGACGTCATCCTGTTTTCATTACGTCACTTCAATCGAGTTACGAAACTCGCCATGACAACTGTATTCAAAACTTCGTGGATTCGGCAGATAAGAATCTTTGAACGACAGATGACTTTTTCTGTCATATGTAAATGATGGAATGACGTAATAACATCGTATCTCACCGGCAGATAAAACTTTTGTAGCTTTTGCTTTTCCTTCTTTTTGGCTGCGGTTTCCCAATAGAAATGTTGTTTGAGGAGTAAAAGGTTCGCTCTGAAGTCATATATATTATTTTAATGTGAAAGAAAAACCACCTGTCTTTTACGAAGCAGGATAGTAAAAATAGTATTTAATTACAGCCTATTGTTTATTTTAACTATCCATATAAAAATAATGTCACGAAGTTCTCCTTAAAAAAATACCATTTGCATGTTATATTAAGATTTGCATTTGCTAAAAGCATCGGAATGTTAAAGAATAGAGATGTGAAGATACACCTGTTTTTTTTGTGCCATTGTGAGTAGGCAATTTAAATTAATTGTAAATTTGTTTTTCATTTAATATCTTTTAAGTTTATTTTTAATTTAAGTTCATTTCTTTATTTAATTATGTTTGTGAAAATAAACATTATTTTTCAACTTAACTATGTTTTAGTGTCATTTATTTTACACTCTGCCATTCTGCCACAGTTATTTCTTTTTCAGCCTAATCCTGCGTATTTTACTTAAAATTTAAATGTTTTTGTTTAAGAAGGCCAATGTTTTAGGATATTTTTTGGCCGGCCCGATATACCGGGCCATCAAGCTTTTTACCGGATCCCACATCCATCGGCAGACAGACCGATCTGAGCCCGCGGCCCAGCGATCTTTTTAAAACACAAACTAAGTCCTGACAGATCACCAACAAAACAGATTCTGATTTAAAATTAACAAAATTTTTAATTTATAGTAAGAAAACAGGGGCTTCAAAAGTTATGGAAAGAAAAGATTTAAAATCTATTAGAGAATTTAAAAAATTAAGCAATATCTTAATAAACAAATCCGAAAGAATACATTTGGAAAGTTTTATTTTTATTTGCTTTACGCTCGGCAATTAGACACACCTCCGAAAGATCGACATCCATTCAAAGCTTACCCCGCAAGAGATGGGCTCCGATGACATCATCACAATATGTGCAGATCTCAGAGGAGAAGCATCTCGGTTCAGGCGCGATGAAACGGCGGAGAATTTGCCAATGTATGGGGTACAAAAACGCCCGCGCAAAAATAAATATGGATTTCAGATTAAAGAACATCTATGTATAAGGCCAAAAGAAATAAAAAAGTAACATGATTTAAACACTGTGAGATATCATCTCACAATACCCCATTTACCGAGTAAAATTTTGGCAGATCAAGTGATGTAAAAGTGATGATCAAGCAGGTAAAATGAAATAAAAAACTTTCACGTAAACGGGATGACAAAATTTTGATGCCAAAGATAGAGGGAAAAAAAATCAAAGTTAAGCCAAAGTTAAACTGCTGCAAATAAAGATTAATAGTGGTGACCAAAAGGGAAGAGAGACGAAAAAGAAAATACATCAAAAGTATACATAATATATTCAAAATAGTATCCATAAAAAAAAATGGCAAATCTTTCTATTTATAGCAATTGCAGTATGATGTCATAAACTTATCTTCAAAAATAATACTTAAGTACAAATGCTAAAGAAAATGAGAATTAGCATATATAAAATCTTATCCCAATACTTAAGTAAAAATGCTAAGCAAAATCAGAATAGCATACATATAAAACAAGTGGGTAAGTGTGATCATAGATCGCACAGAGGGTTTCGTTTAATATTCCTTTCAAAACAATTTATCCTTTTGAAAAATCTGTTAGTTCCACATTTCACAACCAGGGGGCGCACTTGATTCTAAACAAACCTGTATCCGAACGAAAATCCGTTTTACATAGTATCCGTAGATATATTAGTCGAGGGGATTGGGCCCATAGCACCCGAGATAAGTAGGTGTACCTGGCAGAAAAAAAATGGAACTAAAATATGTAAGGCTATGGTGCATAATATGAAAGAATGGTCAAAGGGGTGTCGGCTAAAGTTGGAAAATTTCTCCCCAGTTAAAAGGGCGGAGGTTAGAAAAATTCCTTAAAATACACAAGTTAGAGGCCAGAGGGGTAAATAATATAAGACTAGCTGGCTTCGCCCGCTAGTGGGCCCCTCCTTTTCATGAACCACTCCGCAGGCGTGCTGCGCACGCACAGCAAACTCTTTTAAAAAAGCCCATCGCCCTCGAACGAAAAAAAAATGACACTATCATGAGACATGTGGGGGGGGGGGGGGGGGGGGTGCTCAATCATTTCAGGAATAAATATCAAACTAAATAAAAGTAACTTAAAAGAAAGTTTAAAAAAACTCAAATAATATTAAAATACAAATTGCACTGATGATAGAAGTATAAATTACAGCAAATGAAATTGCTCCAGTTTTATCATATTTTCATTTTATTTCTGCTAGCATTAACAATTTTTTTGCATGTGGAATTGCCATCAATTTAACAAAATTCACCAGATTTATAAAAGAATTAAGTCAATTTATATCTTCTTTCTATAAAAGTAGGAAACATTCATTTGTGTTTTTCCACAACCATTTAACGAAAATCACATTTTTCTGCGATCCTTTTAATGAAATTTGCGTTTTTCACCTCGATCCTTTGACAAAATTCGCGTTTTTTCATGATCATTTTAATGAAACTCGCGTTTTTCCTGCTATCCTTTAACGAAATTCGCGTTTTTACATCGGTCCTTTGATGAAATTCGTGTTTTTTCCACGATCTTCCCCACGACCTTTAGCCGAAATTTGTGTTTTTTTACAATCTTTAGACGAATTTTGAGGGGATTTTTTCACAATCTTTCGAAGAAATTTACGTTTTTTCAACGATATTCACGTATTTTATACGACCTTTCGACGAAATCTGCGTATTTTACACGATATTTAGACGAAATTCGAATTTTTCCCGTTATCTTTTGAGGAAATTCGCATTTTTTCCGGGATCATTTGATGAAAATCACGTTTTTTCCGCAATCCTTTGACGAAAATCGAGTATTTTTTTTATGCGATCCTTTAACGAAAACCGCGTCTATTTCGCGATCCTTTAACAAAAACCGTGTCTATTTCGCGATCCTTTAACGAAAACCGCATCTATTTCGCGATTCTTTGGTGGAGATTGCGTCAGTTTCGTGATCCTCTGACAGGGACCGCGTCATTTTCGTGATCTTTTGAAGGAAATAGCGTTTTTTCGCAATCTTTTGACGGAAATCGCATTTTTTCGCGATCTTTTGACGGAAATCGCGGTTTTTTTTTTCGCAATCTTTTGACAGAACTAACGTTTTATCCACGATCATTTAACAAAAATCATGTTTTTCCCGCATTTTTTTTTTTTCTCTTTTTTGCGATCCTGTAAGGAAAATCGCTTCTTTTTCGCAGACGTTTTTTCTGTGATCCTTTGACAAAAATCGCGTTTTTCCCCAATAATTTGACGGAAATCGCACTTTTTTCACGATCCTTTGACAGAAAGCATTTTTTTCCGCGATCATTTGACGAAAACTAAGATTTTTTCGCAATCCTTCGACAAACTTTTCCTTTTTTTTTTTGCGATTCTATAACGAAATCTTATCTTTTTTGCGATCCTTGGGTTGAGAATGTCTGTTTCACGATCCTTGGACGGAGATCGCGTTTTTTTCGTGATCCTTTGACAGAAAGCATATTTTCCGCGATCCTTAGACAGAAACCGCGTGTTTTCTGCGGAAAAGGAAGATTGTCTGAAAAAAATATAAGCTGGGATTTTCAGATTCTAACCAAAATTTTAAACGGAATGGTCAAAAAGTGGAGTTATTTTAAGACTGATTCTCAAACATTTTGCGCAAATCTTGAGAAATCTAAAAACAAATTCCCCCCCCCCCCCCCCCCGTCCTGGGAGATTTTTCCGACCCGCTTCCGTCCTTGGGAATTTTCAACTGTGGCTGGAAAACTTGCAGCCATGAGCGGCACCCGCATAAAATATAGACTGTGAAGGATAAGAGACTGTCACCATTCATTCACAACCATTACTTTTGTAACCGGTTTATTATTTCCTGAGATTGCATACAAATCGTAATTTAAGACTTTTTTAGAATGCTTTTCACTCCTTCCCTTTGCTTCACTCCTTTTAAATTTTGAATTTATTTTTGACAGTTCTTAGAGGGCATTTATATTTTATAAGTGACTACCATGCCATATTTAAAGTTTCTAGCCTCTTCAGTATCACAGAAATTGCAATTTAGAAAGTTTTTTGCTCCTGCAACCCTCTGGTGGTAGTAGCACAGACATAGCTTATGTTTGAGCAGGTTCTATCACCACTAATCTGCAATCATCATTTTTTAAATAGGTTTGGTATTTCATAAGATTGCCTAAAATATCGTAATTTAGGGTGTTTTTAGAACGCTTTTCGCTCACTTCAACCTTTTAATTTTGGAATTATCTTTCGATTGTTCTTAGAAACCATTTGCATCTTTTAAGTAATTAACATGCCAAATTTCAAAATGTTAAATCCCTCAGTATCACAAAAAAAACAGAATTCAGAAATTTTTTTGCTCCTGCAACCCCCAGGTGGTGGTAAAACTGACTTGAAATAGAGCCTATGTTGGAGCAGGGGATGTCACCCTCAATTTCCAACCATCACATTTGAAATTGGTTTGGTACTTCATGAGATTGCATAGAAATCACAATTTACAACGCTTTTTGTGCATTTTCACCCCTTTTAAATTTTGAATTTTTTAAGAAATGTTCTTAGAAATCATTTATATCTTATAAATAACAACTATGCCAAATTTCATGTTTCTAGGCCATTCAGCAACACAATCGTCGTATTGTTAGAACGTTCTTTGCTCCTGCACCCCCTTTGGGCCAGTACAGACATAAGATATAGCATATCTTGGAGCAAGCTATTTTTGGAGTGTCTTGGTCACCATCATTTTCACACCATTATTTTTTAAATCGGTTCGGTACTTCCTGAGATTGTGTAGTGAACCGTAAAGGTTTTTTGAATGAAGCAGTAGACTGTAAACACTAATTTTTCACACTATTTAATTGAAAGAATTCACAAATAAATTATCTGCTTAGAGATCACAATACACACTCGTTGAGTATCACAAGCTCAACTGGTAAAGAAAAAGAATATCAACAACAAATTCCCTGCGCAGAGGGAAAAACAGAGTAAGTGTTTTCATTTATCCCTACGAAGAGGGAAAAGGGCTAGAATATTCAGCTTCACTTTATCACAACTGAAATATATGCAATTAAGAATTATAAAAGCATTTTAAAACTAAACATTCTACCGGCCTTGAAAGCCGAAAGGGTTTCAAAGATTTACTCTTAAGGTAATTTACATAATTTAGTATTTGGTCTAGGAATTAATTCGTGCGGTTTTACAAGAGATGGCGTAACTAGCGTATTGTCCCATAGTTACGTTTGTTCAAACATGCATTTAAAACTACTGTTATTGCGCATCCAGTTTAGTATATGCCATTTGGTTTAAGCGTAAACAACAACAATTTTTATCCAACTGAAAATGTCAAATTTTGTGCCTGATAAAGTGTTTTTACGGGGGGTTCTTCATTACTTTAACATGAAGAAAAGTGCTACTGAAAGTCATCGTATTTTGGTGGAAGTTTATGGTGACCATGCTCTAGCTGAAGGATCATGTCAGAAGTGGTTTGCACGGTTTAAAAGTGGTGATTATGGCTTGGAAGACCAAGCACGACCTGTACAGCCAAAAAAAATTTGAAGATGAAGAATTGACAGCATTGCTCGATCAGGATTCGTGTCAAATGCAGGAAGAACTTGCAAAATCATTAGAGGTTGATCAAACAACAGTTTCCAAACACCTCAAAGCAATGGGAATGATTCAAAAGATGTCACATTGGGTTCCATATGAATTGAAAGAAAGAGACGTTGAAAGACGAAAAACAGTTTGCGAAATGCTGCTTCAAAGACAGAAAAATAAGAGATTTTTGCATTGTTACTGGTGATGAAAAATGGATTTATTATGAGAATCCTAAACGAAAAAAAGCCTGGGTAATGCCAGGTGAACCAGGTCCATCACAACCAAAACAAAATATTCACTGTGCAAAGGTTATGCTGTGTAAAGACCTGCCAACCTTTGAAAATAAGAAATCGTAGCACCCAACATTCAAATGAATCTGGAGGTTGGGTGGATGGGTGCTGTTTTTTACGCTGCATATCGGGTGCACTCTGATTACTTTCGGTTCGGAACGAATTTAGATTCATGCAGGTTGGGTTAACCCGATTTTTCAAAAGTTAGTTCTTTATATTCTTTCAGATTAAAAACTATACGTATCATAACAATAAACATAAAGAATAAAGATTTTTGTCTGTGTATGATGTTTCCTATGAAGAGCACAGAGCAGGGGTGATTCTGAGTAAAAAAAAATTCAGAAATTGTCAGAAAATTTTCTAAAAGGTTACAGCAGTGGGGAGGTGGTTACGCACTAATTATGCATTTTTTCAGCGTCCCTTTCACAAAATTCGTGTTTTTTCCGCAATGCTTTGACTAAATTCGCGTTTTTTAGCGATTCTTTGACGAGATTCGCATATTTTTCTGTGATCCTTTGACAAATTTTGCGTTTTTTCGCGATCCTTTGAAAAAATTTGTGTTTTTTGCGATCCGTTGAAGAAATTTGTGTTTTTATTCGCAATTCCATCACGAAATTTTCGGTTTTTCGGTATCCTCTGATGAAATTTGCTTTTCTCTGCGATCCTTTGACGAATTGGCATTGTTTTTGCGAACGATTGACGAAATTGATTTTTTTCGCGTGTGTGTTTTTTGGAAAAAATCGTAGTTTTAGACCGATTTTCGTAGCATCGTAGTTTTTAGCTCCAAATCATAGAAACTACGATTTTTTCGTAGCAGTTGGCAGGTCTGTGTGTATATGGTGGGATATGAAAGGTATGGTGTACTATGAGCTTCTGAAACCTGGTGAAAACTATTAATGGACAATGTTATCGACTTCAGTTGATGTGTTTGAAACAAGCTCTGGACAGAAAACGACCAGAATGGGATAACAGACATAATAAACTTATTTTTCAACATGATAATGCCCGACCACATGTCGTAAAACTGGTCAAAACATATTTGGAGAATGTCGGATGGGAAGTGTTATGCCACCCGCCGTATTCACCAGACATTGCTCCTTCAGACTACTACTTGTTTAACTGCAAGAATAACGATTTGATTGGACAGCGGTTCACTTCTTCAGAAAATATAGAAAAATGGATCTCTGATTGGATCGCTTCGAAAAGTGAGGACTTCTTTCGACACGGAATTCGTAAATTGCCCGAAAGATGGGAAAAAGTAGTGGGTAGCGATGGACAATATTTTTGTTAATGTATTTATGTATTTTGCTTTTTAAATAAGGCTTTAATTTTTTATTAAAAACCGCACAAATTAATTCCTAGACCAAATAATTGGCCTTTTCAATTCACTATTTTCAGTTCTCAGGGTAACCACACGAACCTTTTTATCAGGTCCTGGATGGGTTTTGATCAATCTAGCTAATTTGCATTGTAAACGGAAAAGACCTTCTTTTTTTATTATAACTAAATCACTTATCTTAATATTAGGCTCTTCTTTAAGCCATTTTACTCCCTGTTGTAGGGTCAAAAAGTACTCATTGCTCCATCTTTTTCAAAAGTGTTGGATTATTTTCTGCACTAATTGCCACCTGGTCAATCTTGATGCAGATACCTCTGAAATATCAACTTCTGGTACTGAATTGAGAGGAGCACCAATTAAAAAATGACCAGGGTTTAAGGCCTGTAAACCCTTAGGATCAGAACTCACAGAACAAAGGGGTCTAGAATTTAATCAAGCTTCGATTTGAGCTAAAAGAGTTGAAAGTTCCTCAAATGTTAAAACTGAATTGCTAATGGTTCTTTTTAAATGAAATTTCATCTATTTAACACCAGCCTCCCAAAATCCTCCCAAAAAAGTAAGGGGCTGAGGGTGGATTGAAATGCCAATTTATTTTTTCCGAACTCAAGTACCTTACCTTACCACCTCTTCATTATGCTAAGATGATTATGCAAATTTATAAAATTCTTTTAACTCCTTGCTCACACCGACAAAATTTTTGCCACAATCACTTACAATTTCTTTTGGTTTGCCTCATCTGGATATAAATCGCTTGAGACAAGCTAAAAAGGCCTTAGTAGATAAATCAGTCACTAATTCAATGTGCATTGCATGGGTAATAAATAATAAAATATAACACTTAAAAGATTTTGTACCTCTACCTTTTCTAAATTTACACAATTTAGGTCCTGCATAGTCAGTTCCTGTAACAAGGAACGGACGGGTAGGTTGCACTCTAGTAGAAGGTAAATCAGCCATGATTTGTCTGGAAACAGAAGCAGAAGTACGAGCACAAATTACACAATTCTTTAAAACTTTCTTACAACACTTCTTCCACTTAAAATTCAATATCTTTGCCTGATAATACACAATAATAGTTGAGGGGTAGCATGAAAGTGAGATAAGTGAAAATATTTAATAATCAACAGTCACTGGATGATTTTTTGGTAACAATATTGGATGAATTTGATCATGTGTGAGATTTGAATGACGAAGATGTCCTCCCACTCTGTGTATTCCTTCTTCATCAAGGATTGGAGAAAGATTGATCAATTTGCTATTGCGAGGTAAACACTTACCAGAAGTCATACATTTAATGTCGTCTAGGCAAAGATATTGTTTTTAATGGTGAAACTCTTGTTTTTGCAGTTAATATTCTGATACAGTTGAATCATCGGGTTTTTGAGTATATTTCACCAAGGCAAGAATTTATGTATACATTACTAAATGGTTCACTAACAGTCAGCACTTGTTTGATTATCACTTTTAAGGCACTCTGAATTTCTGTATTTGTAAGAAAACCTAAGTTTCTTTTTGAAACAGGTAAACGAGAATTCGTAAGAAATCTCAAATACCAAGCAATTACACATAATAGCTTAGTAAATGACGATATATTTGAGAGAATAGGCATTTCCTCACTTAACTGAGCTGTAGCACAAAAATAATTTTTTCTTTGCTTTATTAAGACTTCGTCACACAAAACACTCCCTAATTGCAGGAGAGGTGAAAGATGGATCACTAAACCAACTTGGACCATTCCACCATAGATCATGAAAGGATAATTCTGAGGGTGATAGACCTCTTGATGCACAATCTGCTGGATTCTCTTTTCCTTTTACATGATGCCAGCACTCTGACGGAACAAGTTGTTGTATTTCCAAAACACGATTCACAACAAACATTTGACATCTTCTTGATTCTATTGATAGCCAAGAGAGAAATATTGTTGAATCTGTCCAACAGTTAATTTTAGAGATTTCCAAGCACAATGAATCTAGAACAGTTTTTACCAAATGGGCTGACAGCAGGGCAGCACTCAGTTCTAATTTAGGCAAAGATATTGTTTTTAATGGTGAAACTCTTGTTTTTGCAGTTAATATTCTGATACAGTTGAATCATCGGGTTTTTGAGTATATTTCACCAAGGCAAGAATTTATGTATACATTACTAAATGGTTCACTAACAGTCTCATTGGGAGCATTACTTGTTTTTTTATATCTGGATAATTTGTTTCTCACCTTTCATAATGTAATAAGCTATTATTATGATTCTTTAAATTACATTTCGAAGAAACTCTTTTTGACTGACAATTAATTATGTTCTGGAAATAAACACGCAAAACAGAGATTTTTATTTTTTACAAATTGCACTCTTTCGCGAATAGATAACTTTAGAAACTCACTGCATTTAGATATTTTATGACTATGTGATGAACAATATTTACACTCAATATTATTAACAGAAGCAGTCATTGCAGTTAATTTAGGATAACTGTTTTTCTTATAATTAATATTTCCTCTAGCAGATTGTAATGAACGAGCATAATCTTTCAGAAAATTTATCAATTGAACTAATGTTGGAAGTTCATAACTTTTTAACTGGCGTTTCCACCATAATTTAATATTATGATCAACTTTTTGCAATATTAAATAAATCAACAAAGTTTCTGAAAAGCCACTTACCTTCTGATCCAATATTTCGAATGAACGGACACATTCATTTTGACACATCATTCCAAATTGAGTATTGCTGTGGGTGCATCATCTTGCACGAATGGAAAATTTAATAATTTTCTAATGTGGCTGTATATTAATTCACGTTTGTTAGAATATCTTTCAGATAGCAAGTCCCATGCGACACTATACTTCGAGTCTTCAATAGGTATCAATTTTATTATTTTCAAAGCATCTCCTTGATAAGATAATTTCAAATATTGCAGCTTCTGAGCTGGCGATAAATTTGCATTATTATGTATGCTCGCATTAAATAAATCTTTAAAACTCCACCATTCATGAATTTTACCACTAAACAATGGTAGAGAAAGCTTTAGTAACTTTATTTCATTAACTTCCTTCTTCGGATTGTCCACATTTATTTTTCTAACTGTAATTGCATGTTTGATTTTTACTATCAATTCATCAAAGGTACCTTGTTGTTCGTCTTTTTCTTCTATAAATGAATCGGGGTCTTTTTCTTCACACAAAGAAAAAATTGTTTTAAACAATGCCTTCAACTCTTCCTCTAATTTTTCCGTTTCTTTTTTCAATACTTGAAGTTATTCTAATTCACACACATTCAGATCATTTTTAAGGAAATTATTTTTCAATTTCGTTATTGAGGATTTCAACACTCGTTTATCAATTGTTACTTTTTTATCCATTTTTTGTCTCGCACTATTCGATTTTGGCACAGTTCTAATGATTTCATGCTTTCACTTTTGAACAAACTTTAGATACGCATTATTCCTTTAATTTTTTGCACTTATTTCACAATACTCCGGCTACGATGTGACCATATATACTGTAAAGGTTTTTTGAATGAAGCAGTAGACTGTAAACACTAATTTTTCACACTACTTAATTGAAAGTTTTCACAAATAAATTATCCGCTTAGGGATCACAATACACACTCGTTGAGTATCACAAGCTCAGCTAGTAAAGAAAAAGAATATCAACAACAAATTCCCTGCACAGAGGGAAAAACAGAGTATGTGTTTTCATTTATCCCTGAACAGAGAAAAAAGGGCTGGAATATTCAGCGTCACTTTAGCACAACTGAAATATATGCAATTAAGAAATATAAAAGCATTTTAAAACTAAACACGTAGAGATCGCAATTTAGAACATTTTTTAGAACGCTTTTTGCGCATTTTCACTCCTTTTCAATTTACAATTTTTTAAAGAAATGTTCTTGGAGATCTTTTATATCTTATAAGTAACTACCATTCCAAATTTCATGTTTCTAGGCCCTTCAGTAACACAAAAATTGCATTTTTAGAACGTTTTTTGCTCCTACACCCCTTTAGGGTAGTGGAATCGACTGGAGATATAGCCTATGTTCTAACATGGACTAACGCCATCATTTTGATACCATTACTTTTGAAATCTGTTCGGTAGTTCCAGAGATAACCTCCTACAAACAAACTTTACTTCTTTATAATATTAGTATAGATTTTCTACTTTTTATCCCTTAAAATGTATTATTGTTGCAGTTTAAGGCAACCAGTTGGGATACTTTGGTGTGAATTTGTTGGCACATAATTAAATTCAATGTTGTTTCAACTCCCATACAACTGTGGGCGTCATAGAGAATATTTGGCGATTGATCACCTGTGGCACGGTAAACGAAAAATGCCTAAAAATTGATGTATTAATTTAAAATTAAGTTCTAAAAATAATAAAAAGTTGTGCTGTCTTTGGAAAAACGCCAGTGAACATAATTTTTATAATTCTAGCCTATCAAGAAGTGGGTTAAAAATAGATTATAAAATTCCATCTTTACATACAAAAATCAGATTGAGTAAAGAGAGAACGTTCAAAAAACGACCGGGCGAGGCTCGGTCAACCAGGTACTTCACTTTAAAGGAGTTATACAAAAGAAAATAATGCTACAAACAACAATGAAGAGAGATGGAGAGGGGGAAAAAAGGCACATGCTCCCCCCCCTCCCCCCTTTTTTTGAGTTGATAGTAAGGGTTGCTTTTCAGACAAACATGTTTTTGAACTATTGCCAATTTTGTGCTAGTAAATAAGATTTATTATTGCTCTGGTGTTAGTAACAGGTAAAATATTGGGGAAAAAAAATTGTGGCCCTCGCAAACTACATTCCATTTTCAAAGAAAAATCAGGACTTTTTAAGGATTATTGGTGATTGTTATGTATTAAGAGCTCTCAGAAATGAAAAGTAAAAATAAGGACTTTTAAGCACTTTATAAGGACAGTGGGAACTCTGTGCATCACAGGTTTATTCAATGAAATTGCACATGGATATAAGAGATAAGGGTCTGAATAAAGTATTTTTATAGATTGATATGATATAGATATGTATATTATATTCATAGATATAGTATGTGATAAGAGTGTATATCTCATGATCATTTAGGTGGATATAACATACAGCCAAAAGTAAAACTATCATCGCAATATCTTAGCTAAAAGCCATCAATCTGATGTTATGTGTTTAATAAATGTATACTAAATTATTGTTTTGTATTATTTTAGTTTGCTTCTATATTATTTACCATTTATAAAGATGTTATGTATTTAATAAATGTATATTAAACTACTGTTTTGAATATGAATATGTGAACTGGTCATTGACAAATGTAAAAATGATTGGTGATTAACAATCATTTTCGGTGATCAATCTTCTGGGATGCATAAGTATCAAATTTATTGACGATTCATTACATATTATGACATGAGTTGAGTTTGTTTACATTTTACTTCACCAAGAAAAGATTGTGAAGGAAGTTGAGTTGTATAGCACTTCAACTAACAGAATTATGCCAAACTTTGATTAGTTTATAGATGTGAATTATTTTTTTTTACCCCCGATTTCATTGCTGGAGAACTTGCTTTGTGAATGATTACCTTCATGGTTTAATATTTTTATGGCTAACAATGAATGAATTTCTTGTGTTTATTTACTTTGATAGAATGAGATATTGGGTTATGAACCTGATTTCAACTGAAGTTATCTCTCAAACATTAATTTTTTGAATGATCTCTTACGAAAAATATAACTTTTATGCAATTTTATTTGAAAAAATAATTTTGAGTAAAAATGGCATCCTGGTATATGAAAAGGTAAGCGGTCAGCCCATAACTGTTTATGATAGTCACATGACTCGCACAACTTATTATAGAGACATGGCTTTTAAATAAATAAAAATTATTAAATGGCTGTTTTAATATACCAGATATCTTTGTATGGTTTAATAATAAAAATTATTAAATGGCTGTTTTAATATACCAAATATCTTTGTATGGTTTAATACAATATGTTAACTATGAATTTCCTGAATCCTGTTTATGAATTATTTCTGACTTTTACCAAAAGGAGTTGGTAAATATTAGCATTTATCGAAATGATTTGGTAAATGTAAGGATTTTAACAGACTTTGGAGCTTTTGCAGTAACATATATACATATTGTAAAATCCTAACTGTAAACACCATACTCACTTTAAGCAATTTTGACTTTCTTTTCTATTTCCAAATATAACCCTACTCCCTCCTTCCTATGTCTAAATTCGCCCTTTTTCTGAAGAGGAGGTAATGGAAATTTAAGAAGAAAGTAAAAAGAGAAAAGATATTTTTATAATATTTTAAACTATGTGTGTAGAGGTGAGGGACAAATGAGAAATATGAGGACATTTTTTGAGCTAGGGTAGAGGTAGCTTAGATGACTATTTAACCATTGATGAAACAAAACAGAAATAGAGCAGAAAAAGTTAAAACCTTTAAAGATTTTAAACTTCATGAGATGCAGATGGGGAAGGAACAGTTGGCAAATGCAAAACAACAGAAATTTTAGGAAGATTTATTATATTATAGGATTATTATTTACTATAGAGTATTAAATAGTGCAGAAAAAAAATTAAACAGTCAAAAAGGTTAAACCATATGTGTTTGGTACCAGAAGTGGGCAAAAGAGGTAAGTGGTAATTTTTTTGGGGGAGAGGGGAGATATTTAGATGATTACTTATTGTTACAATAAAATAACAAAGAGCAGAAAAATGTGAAAAAAAAAATATTTTTAAAGAATTTAAATTGATTCTTTCTTTCTTTCCCCCCCCCCCCCTTTTTTTTTCTTTTTTTTTTACGAAAATCTGCTGAAATGCAGAAGATTCTCTTCCCATATTTACTTTTTAAAATTCTAAACTAGGATTAGTCTGAGCAATATTGCTGCGAACGTAGATTTAACAATAACCTCTGACAAAAGACGAAAATGAGATGCTAGTTTTAATCATAGCAAACGTGGCAGCGTTAAGCTATAATATGATTAAGAAATAGAAAATGCATACGACTTTCTTAAATTTCTGGCAAACCAGTTGACATACAACAATGATTTTTCTTTTGAAAGATAGAACTCGACGAGACGAATAAACTGATAGCATTAAAAAAATTATTGTAGCTTTCAGTAGTTTTTTATTTAACCTTAAACGAAAAAATGAAGACAAAAAATTTAACAAAGTGTAGCTAACGTTCCAGTGGGTGGATTAACTTCATTTTTGTTTTATTTTGATCCTCTTGTTCAAACTTAAAATAGATTTTTTTTTCATCTTTGTATGTTTGACGGTCACTGAGAAAATCGAATTTGTTTTTTATAATGTCTCCATAAAATTATAGTAATCTCTCCTTTTCATTTTTTAATTTTCTAATTCAATAATTTATTTCGTGTTGCCACTCCCTAAAAAGCAGTACAATAATTTTAAAAAAAGGATAACACACGTACTTTTGTTTTTATAAGTCAATAAAAACTGAAATTCAACTGATAGATTTTTGTATTTTTGTAACCGACGTCAACCTAAGCAGATAATGCATAATTTTCATAAATATGTATATAAACTTTCTTGATTCTTTTTATTTATAGAACAGCAAACATACGACTTGTGTGCTTGACATGAGAGCCCGCTTATAAGTCGGAGACAAGATAGCACAAAGAAATATTACAACACAAGAGAAATACACCCTGGGAGTTCTACACAAAGAGTGTGTGCAATGGAACCAGTGGGAATCGAACCCACAATCTCTTATGCTCGCAAGCGATTAGCAGACTGGTGCTTTGACAGGGTTCCTACACAATTCTGGTAAAAAAAATTCCCTGACTTTTCCAGGTTTTTCCCTGACTTTATTCAAAAATTTCCCCGACCTTTCTCAGTAAAAATTTGGCTTATATATTGTTGTAAAACATTCCACAATGGATTTTAATTTAGATAAATGCTACAAAAACGTATGTGCTGTATGAATTTCCGATGTTTTAATTATTTTTTATATTGTTATATAGTTTGCATAAATTTTATATAAATATTTTAGATTGAATGAATAATTAATTCAAAATTTCTTCATTTACGACGATTATAGAAATTCTAATGGAAGTAGTATATAAAAAATTCCCTGACTTTTCCCTGACCTTTTCAAATATTAAAAAAATTTCCTGATATTTCCCTGACTTTTTGCCTAAATTTTCAAATTCCCCGACTTTTCCCAGGTTTTCCCTGACCCGTAGGAGCCCTGTTTGACCATTCAGCCACAGAGCCCCTTTTCTTGATTAATATTTTGAACTGGAGTAATAGACACAATGGAGCACAAACGAGTTGATAGGAAAAAAAAAAAAACAGGGTAAATCCCAAGCTTCTGTTCAGAAGCTAAATGTAAGTTTTTTAAATTATCATCATAACATCCTGACTTACACAAGCAATAATATACTTACACAAGCAGTAATATAAATACTTCAGATACTAAACATACCTTTAAAAAATAGCATTCCATCTATTTTAAATAAGGAAGAGATGTCATATACGCACCAGAGTACATAACTGGAGCGATAATGGCATTATTTTGCCTGATACGGTAACTGAGCTATTGCTGTTTATTTATAAGTTATTTTTTTATTTACTTTTATTTTATTTTTTAAAATTATATAAATTGTTTTGTTCTATAGTTATTAATTAAACTTTTCATTATTTATTGTTATTTCCTTTTTAAAATAATAGAAAGTAATTTAAAAATATATATTTAACTGCTATTCGAAAACGAGGTTTTCGTCAAATTGGCGTCCGAAAAAAACCTGCGCCAAACCTGTTGTGTATATATGACATCTGTGCCTTAAATAATTAGGGTTTCGTTTAACTTTAGGTACTTTTGCTTGAGCTATTTTCGAAAATGTACAGCAAAAATATACGGTACTACTTGATTATCCCGTCGACCAATTTCGCCAAACTATTTGCCAAATGATACAAACTGACATAATTTTTATTTTAAATAACGGAAGAATAAATAAATTAGTAAAACATTAATAAAAATACTAATAAAAACTTGGGCACAGATGTCATATACGTTCCATATTGGCGTGATTTTTTTCTGACGCCAATTTGCGAAAACAACAGCATAAGCAACAATATCTGGGTTACCATATCAAGCAAAATAACGACACTTTGGCGTCACTTAAGTACCTGTTGCATTATGACATTGTCATCAAAAAAATCACGCCAATATGACATCTGTGCCAAAACTTGAATTAAAAATCACTTGATGATGTAACACCTGTATCGTGTTTAATGTCAAATGAATGTAAAATTTACTATCATCCATTATTGTCATTTAATCTTATAGTTTGGCGATAATTTTTTGGTTGACAGGATAATCAAGTTGTACCAAGTATGGTACAGATGTCATAAACGCACCACGTTGGCGCGATATTTTTTCTGACGCCAATTTGGCGAAAACCACGTTTTCGAATACCAGTTACATATATATTTTTAAAAAGGGATTAACAATAAAGTTTAAAAAGTTTAATTAATAGCAATAGAACAAAACAATTTATATAATTTTAAAAAAGAAAATAGAAGTGAACAATTTATTAATAAATAAACAACAACATCCGAGCTACCATATCAAGCAAAATAACAAAACTTTGACGCCAGTTAAGTACCCGGTGCGTATATGACATTGGCGTCAGAAAAAAATCGCGTCAACGTGATGCGTATATGACATCTGCGGCGGTTCAATTACACTTCGGAACGTTACTTTGAAATCGGTGACTTTCATCACAAAAATCGCCAAGATGCTTAATGATCACAGCCATTGAATAAAATAATGCCATATTTGCAAACTTAATATAAGTGGAACCTCGGTTCACGACCACTTATGTTTATGACCAGTTCGGTTTATGTCCAGTGATCAAAATTTGACTCAGTTGGCGTGCAATATCTCGGTTCACGACCAAGGCATCCAAATAGTTCAGTTGGCAACCCTCACATAACTCTTGTTATTAGTCAAGTTTGGAGTAAGGTGTGTATATCAGAGTGCTTTGTGTACTTTTAGTACTGTAAAAAAATTAACTTTTTGTTTTACATTTACTCAGGTTTGAGCTAATTTTAGCTCTCATTATGGCTTCTAAGAATGACAAAGTGCTTAGTAATAGTAGTAGTAAGAAGCTTAAGCGAATTACTGTTCAATAAAAGAAATTGTAGCAAAACAATACGATGTGGCTTAAATCTTTGATTTCCACGATAATCTATATACATATATTACGCTGTCGTATGTGTCACAGAAATTGCGATTATTTGTTAATTGTTTAATGGCAACGCTCGAATGAAACACATCTCATTGGTTATAGAACAGCATTTAATGCATCTCCATACCTATAGGGGGGTTACCATAGGCAGGACCATGTTCTGCTGCCAAATACAGCCAAGTCTGTCACCAACTTGGCGATATATCGCCAAATTCCTATAGACTTCCATTGTAAACCACTAGGGTTTACTTGTTTATAGAGAGAATCAACAAATTGAGATATTTTAATGCAACAAAAACTAATATCAGTTTCAGGAATTATATTAATTATATTTAAGGGAGCACAAGTAAATTAAATTATGAATAAAAATAACGTGAATTTGATTAAAAAACCTTGAACCTCTTAAAAAAGTGTGCATTACTTGGTTACATAGTGCATTATTGTGCGAAATAAGAAAAAAGTATTGGGAATATTTAAAAGCAACCCAGGTTTATTTATATTCAATATATAATTATCAAAAAATTTAAATGACTAGTACTAAAAAATGCTCTGGCGAGCACCAAAAAAGGCTAATATGTTTTTAAGTATGAAAAAGAGTTTGACAAGTGCTTCTGATTGAGCATGGAAAAGGACAGGGGGTCCCTTCTTGGCTGCAGCTCACTGTCAATGCCAACTTTGAAAAAATCATATTTGTGCTTTTTTCATATAAAAAAATCAACCACAGTTACGATAAAAATGTGTAGTATAAAGATACACAGCCAGTAAAGACACAGCCTGATTAAACATGAATGTAAGGTGACATAGTACCAAAAACCTTAGTTCCTGCAGCGTATCACACTCATGCAGGACCACCAAGCACGCCCACAGTGTAGAACTGTACAGAAAACTGATTTCTAGTGCAGTGCAGACTGTTGCAGCACTCTGCACAGGGACAATTCCACATGTGCACGCATAACAGTATAATACATTCATTGATTGTCGAAATTATGTGGCAGTGGCTGTACAATGTACTACGCAATACAGCCATGTATGTAAATTATAAACGAACAATAGACGCATACACCTTTAATACGGAAGTACAAAAGCACAGTGTAAGTGTGCACTGAGGTTCAAAAATCAAAAGCATAATAGGAATGTACAGTGTAGTATAATTTATAGAGAAATAATGGTACACAGTGCACTGTACAAAGTTGCATTGCATACGCACGCGCAGTACAACACTGCAACAGTGCAGTTAACATGCAAAGCACGACGGAAAGTTTTACTAAAGTGCCGCGAATTTATTTATGCAAAAAGCACAAATATGATTTTTTTCAAAGTTGCCATTGACAGTGAGCTGCAGCCAAGAAGGGACACCCTGTCCTTTTCCATGCTCAATTAGAAGCACTTGTCAATTGGTGCTCGTCAGAGCATTTTTTAATACTAGTTAAATAATGGTTTAAATTCAAATAATGAAAATGAGCATATTATATGGTAGAATAACAAATTACCATACATGAATTCATATACACTGTTAAAAAAAAAAATTAGGGAAAACAATGCAAGACAGCCATGCATGGACATATTAAAGTTAATACAGAAAACAAGACACTAAAACATCTTGTATCATAATTTTAACTCTTTGAAATGATGTCAAAAATATGAGAAGACACATGTTATCACACCAATAGTACCCGTAAAGAAAAAAAAATATGTTGTTTAAAGAGAATGAAAGATTTTTTTTTTTAATATGGGTGTGGTCCCCTCAAACAATCAAAACTGATGTATATCTGTTTTCCAAAGATGCGATGGGATGAGGTTGTCCATAAGAGTTTGGCAAATTCTGTACCACTCATCCAAAAATGCTATCTCACAGTCCCGAACAGTCAATCAAAAGAGGCATCACTCAAGCTGCAATGCGTTGATCTAGCATGCCCATATATTCTCGATCGGATTTTAAGTGAGGAAAGCTTATTGGCCACTACATACACTGTATTGTTTCTTCCATTTCAAACATATTCTCCACAAGTCGAGCTGTATTAGGCATTACCATGCATTAAAAGAAAGGAATCAACAATGGCTGCAGCATAAAGGTATAGCAAATGATGTCTAAATATCTTGTTGTCAAAGTGCCATTCCATGTAATATATAAACCTGAGTGTATTTTCTCAGAAAATCATGCTTGCTAAAATATGCCAATATGAAATTACTCAACTTTCCCTGAATAAGTTACTATTAGTGCGGGCAGTGCATCACTTAATGGCACAAACCATCATTTTATGGAGTTCAAGGATGAAATTCCAGGATTAGTTAAAACTCCTTGATTAGCATATTAAAATGCAACGGCTGCCAACTCATATCTTGGTGGAAACCACTTGCTGAGGTTATTTTAATAGTTGGTTAGTGATCTGTTGGTTATCTGTCCTTGTATACAAACAGAAGTAATTTATCTAATAAGATGCAATTTTTTAAATACAGCCAGCATAATAATTCACCAATTTTATTTTCATAATTGCTTATATCATTTGGCAATAAATCTTATTTCTTAAAACCGAACTGAAAAAAAAACTTTTTATAATATTTTAAACTAGGTGTGCAGAGTTCAGGGACAAATAAGAAGTATGAGGACATTTTCTGAGCTGGGGAAAAAGTAATTTAGATGATTATTTAATTATTGTTGAAATAAAATCCCAAACAGAGCAGAAAAAAATAAAGCCTTTAAAGGTTTAAAATTTTAAATAAAGACAGATTTTACTACTACAAGACTCAAGTATGTTATTTTAACATATTTTGAAAAATCAATCAATAAATAAATACAAAAAGATAACAATATTCTTCAAACTAACCCTTCAGGTTTTTCCTCTGGTTTGGTTAGTGGAGATATTAAATTAGAAGGAATTGGAGCTGTAGCCTTCAGTGCTTGCAATACTCTCCCCAGAAACTGCTGAGTAGCACTTTCATATAAATCAAATGCTATCTGAAAAGCCATCAACGAAAGCTCCTGAAAATAATTTTGAATTTAATTTTTATACATAATAAATATAGAGAGGCAAAAACAAAAATAACAAGATTAGGAGCAAATAGCCCAGTGATAGGGGAGCAAAAAAAGGACCAATTCGGAAATAATTAGGGGAAAGCTGGAAATTGTTTTAACCCCTTCAGTTTAGGTCTAAATCGAATATGCTATGTTTTCCCCCTCGTACAAGGTGAGTGTTAGGAATTATACATTGATTTATAGGAAAAAAAAAAACATGTTTTTTTTTTAAATACCATACCACTATCTCGAAATCACTAACTTAAAAAAAAATATTGTCAATACAAATGTTGTAGAGCTTAAAATTCTGAATAAAGTGAGTACCTACACTTAATACTTTTGTTGAATATTAAGGTCACAATTCTACTTTGAAGTTTTAGCCCCGTGGTCAGAGGGTTGAACTTAGAATTAATTAGGGGAAAACTGGAAATAGTTTTAATCCCTTCAGATTAGGTCTAAAATGAATATTCTATGTTTTCCCCTTCGTACTAAGTGAGCGTTAGGAAATATGTACACATTTACATTCGAAAAACACGTTTTTCTTTAATATTTTTAACAATATCTGAAATTGCGATCTTAATTTTGAACAAAAATATTAATGTGAGTATTCATTTTATTCAAAATTTTGAGCTCTACAACATCTATATTGGCAATTTTTTGATATAGTTTGCTGTTTTAAGATACTGTTAAGGTAATCTGGTCTCTCCTATCTTGAAGCTATTGATTAGTGATTATAGCAAAATTTTGAAATGGAATTGTGACCTTAATTTTGAACAAAAATATTAATGTGGGTACTCATTTTATTCACAATTTTATGCTCTACAACATTTGTATTGACAATGTTTTTGATAGACTTAGCTGTTTTGAGATATTCTTAGGTAACTTGGTCTCTCTGGACTTCAAGCTCTCCATTAGCGATTAAGGCAAAATTTCGAAATTAGAATTGCAACCTTAATTTTGAACAAAAATATTAATGTGGGTGCTCAATTTATTTAGAATTTTAAGCTCTACAACATTTGTATTAACAGTGTTTTTGATAGAATTAACTATTTTGAGATATTGTTAAAAATATTAAGGAAAAACATGTTTTTCGAATGTAAATACGTACATATTTCCTAATGCTCACTTAGTACGAGAGGGGAAAACAGAATATTCATTTTAGACCTAATCTGAAGGGATTAAAACTATTTCCAGTTTTCCCCCTAATTAATTCTGAGTTCAATCCTCTAACCACGGTGCTAAAAATGTAAGGTAGAATTGTGACCTTAATATTCAACAAAAGTATTAAGTATAGGTACTCATTTTATTCAGAATTTTAAGCTCTATAACATTTGTATTGACAATGTTTTTGAAAAAGTTAGTATTTTCGAGATAGTGTTATTGTATTTTTTTTAAAAAAACGTGTTTTTTGACTATAAATCATTGTACAATTCCTAATGCTCACCTAGTACGAGGGAGAAAACGTAGCATATTCATTCTAGGCCTAAACTGAAGGGGTTAAAACAATTTCCAGCTTTCCCCTAATTATTTCCGAATTCAACTCCCTAACCACGGGGCTAAAATTAATCTTTTTATAAATAAAAAAATATGACAAAAACTTTCAGTTTACATTACAATTAAGATTCAGGTAGTCGTGTTATGTATGGTTTTATATGAGTTCAATAAAAGGAGATAGAGTTCGTTTGGACATGGTTTTATTGGGCCTACCAGTTACATGTGATCTTTTGGCAAAACCCAGGTCCAGATGACTTGGAGCTGTCGTGGCCCACGTCCCAAATACGCTGTTGAGAGACAGCAGTTACTTTAGCACTTCATGGTCATAAAAAGCCATGGGTTTTTCGGTGTACCGTCTTAAATATGGAATAGTTTCGCTAGAGTGCAACACTAAAAAAATAGGAGGTGATATCATTTAATAGGCTAGAAAGTATCCAGGTATTATGACGTTTTATGGATTTGGCAAATCTGGGCTTTAGCTCTAACCACAAGAAATGAGAATTGTGTTTACCATTTTTATTCTTAAAGATGGATCAATTTTCAAGCATGCAAGTAATAAATGTTGGGTTGGAAAACCAAGTTAACAGGGGCAAAGGAAGTTTGACTCATTGAGACACAATTACTAAAGCATTTAAAAAGTTTTAATTTTAATTTCTAAATTTAAATTTCTATTTTTTTTAAACGGGGATTTCAAATTTTAAAAGGGGCAAAAAGAGGATTTTTAAATTTAAAAAGGGGATTAGCTTTTATCATTTCATATATGGCTTCATTCCATGCCAAATCACACAAAATAAAATATTCAATGTGCCTTTATGTCTCAGATTTTGTTCATATTTTTTTTGTGCATATATACCTAAGAGATATGACCAGAGAAATTTTTCAATTCTTTATCTCAAAAATTGACTTCAGGAAAAATATTTGAAATTTGCACATTTCGTGAGATTCTTCCCATCATCGTGTTGCCATCAAATTGCATAAAATGCTGTAGCTCTGTTATTTTTTAAACAATATATACATGATTTTGGTATCAAATTAAAGCTTATTTTTTATTCTTTCTAACAGTGCTATAATATTTACAAAAAGTTATTATAAAAAAAAATTAGGAGCCCTCATAGTAAATTTTTTTTTTTTTTTTTTTTTTTTTTTTTAAGTGTCACAATAAATTTGCAATAGCGGGCAAGTACCAACAAACACATACTTTAAATTCTAGCATTAGCTCTGTCTCAACATGTGTTTTCAGTTTTGAAAATATTAAAAGGGTGTTTTTTGTGGTTGTTAAATTATGAAAGTTTATTATTCTCCGATATTTAACAGTGATTATGACTATTCAGCTGCTACACTAGACATTTAAAAAAGTGTTGAATTTTAGAAACAAGGTGAAACAATTTGATAATTGGGTAACATATGAATAGACCAATAAACCTATGTCAAGCTATTAATTGTTTGACTACTTTATAAAATAAATTTTTAATTCATTGCACAGTACACTCCAAACAAAATTACTCTGAATGTGAAACACGAAGCTTAGAATAAAATATCAATGTAACAGATATTTCAATTCATCAATATGCAAAGAAACATTTAAAATATTAAAGAATTAGATTTTAACTGTTAATACCTGTTGCTTGGGTGCTGATTTATAAAATGTTTTTAACTGATTCCACAATTAATTGTTGAATATTTTTTTCCAGAACATATGTTCTGTCTGACACTGAAGTTAATGAATGCACAGGTACTTCTTGTATGTTTTCAAAAGGTATTCAACAACTGTCACTAGGTGTTGGCCATATAAATGTTTTGGAAGGTTCGCAAGAGTGCATGCATTGAATTTTTGCATCCCTTGCATTCATAGAACATTGTTGTGCTTTCCCTACCCACCATTTTTCTCCATAAATAACTGCATAACATTTTTCTGGGATGATAATTGATAATATTCGATGGATGATAATCTCTGGAAGTGTGATTTCAGTAGTTTTAATCATTTTTAGTCTTAAGTAAATTTTAGCTAAACTATATATAAAGATAGTAGGTAAAATACAGGGCTGTGCAAAAGTATTCAAGTATGCTTCCGTCTATTCGTATAAATCGCTGAAAATGACATTTCAATCTATTATGCGTTTTTAACACTTTCCAACATAGTTATGTGTTTATGAATTTGGCTTGTCTGTCCATCTGGCCATCTATCTGTCTGTCTGAACTCTGACTTGCCTTAATATAGTTGGATTGCTCTGTAATTGATAACGTTTTTGAGATTTACTATTCTATGTTCGGCATTGAAAATAAACTATGTAGCAACAGTAAATAAATAAATAGAAATGCTTAATTCATCTTTAAATAAATAAATAGAAATGCTTAATTCTATTTAAACTATGTAGCATTCATAGTTTATTTACAGAGATACTCAAAAGTATTCCATTACATTATGGTTTATTGGGAAATGTCAAATTATATAAATATGTAGCTCCCTATAGTGCTCATTTGGTCCGTTTGTCTGTCTGTTCTCACATAACAGCGCAAAAAATAACCCAACCAAATGGTTTGACATTTAATATACAGAATCATTGCAAAATTTTCTTGAGTCATGTTAAATTTTATGAATGTCAAATCAAAATTTAAAAGGGTATTAATAAAGTTTTCATTCTAATTAATCCTATCCTACATAATTAGTTTAATGCTATCCCATGATAGGTAATGATTCCAGGTTGCCATTATGATTTCTTCTTATTTAAAATGGAGTCCTATTATTTCCATATTACTGAATATATAGAATCGTAATAGATTTTGCATTTTTGGTTTTACATAAGAGTGGAACAGCTATCGCAACAAGATCTGAATATTTATAAAATTAATTATAGTACGAATGCACCTCATTTGACATACTACAATTTCTGACTTTTATAAACTGGTGCTCATTGAACAGGTATTAACAGTTAAATTGCAATAATTTAATATTTTAAATGTTCTTTTGCATGTTGATGCAATGATACAGCAAATGTTAGATTGATATTTTATACTAAACTTCATGTTTCACATTAAAAGTAATTTTGTTTGGAGTGTACAGTGCAATGAATTAAAAGTTTGTTTAATAAAGTAGTCAAACAATTAATAATTTGACACGGGTTTATTGGTCTATTTATATGTTACCAAAATATGTAATTGTTTCACCCTGTTTCTAAAAATCAAGACTTTTTTAAACGTCTAATAGCAGCTAAATAGTCATAATCACCATTAAATATCGGAGAACGTGTGGAATTTCCTATTTTTTATTTCACTGTAGTGACTGTGACACTTGTGACATGAATCAGATGCTATATGGACTAGCTGTGCTGTAGGGATAGTAATTATTAGGATTATATTATTTCCTTTTGAGTAGTCGCTTACTTAACACGTAACTGGAGATGGGAGTCAAAATGACTCTGAGTTGTGCTTTTGCTCTGATTATCATGTGGTTTTTCTCCTTGAATAAAATCTCCTCCTCAGTACCGTCAAGTAGTTCTTTTATCATTACATGATTTCCAGACTATATTGTGTTTCCAAAATAAATTTCAATGTTGTTTACAAAAGACAAAAAAAAATAACATCGGAGTCTTTTTGACTCTACGTCTCCGATCTTGTAAGGAAATTCATGTCTCCAGTTATGGGTTAAAAATTAGCATTTTGTGACTGGTCCTTTTGGACACCAGTGTAGAATTGTGAGTCTCTCTTTAGATTATTTACTTTTTTTACTGCCATGACATGCTTCACCATTGAAAGATAAAGTTTTATCGGGCTTCATTTAAAAAAAGAGCCCCGTTTCATCGCAATTAAAGATGTCACAAAGCTTACTATTTTTCAATAAAGTTGGTAGTTTACTTAACCACTGCTCAACATCATCTTCATTAACGCTTGCACTTTCACCACTTATCCATGCCATTTTTAAGTTTCTCTATCCACCCTTGGGATGCAGGGAAATTTTCTATTCCAAAAGTCTGTGCTAATTCAATTCCCTTTTCTCTTAATAACTGACAATTGACTGGTATATTGGAGGCAAGAGCTTCTCTAAGCCACTGAACTAAGGCTTTTTCCAATTGATCAAATTTTCCACTCTGTATTTCTACTCTATTCGTTGGAATGAATTCCACATTCTTTGTTGGCTGCCTTAATTACATCTTTGTTTTTCAAAATGCCTTTTAAAGTTGTAATAGGAATTTTAAATTGTTCTGCTAAATATTTTTTCGTCATATGCGGCATCTCTTTGGGCATTTTAATAGAAATCTGTAATTTTGCTCGCTTACTCATTCTCAATAACGAAAAAACTTCAACGCTCTGAACGAGGACATAAATTTGAGAACAAAAAAAGACAGGGCTAATAATATGCAGGCTCATAAGACTGATTTCAATTGCTTCATTTCTGAATTTGAAAAAAGCCCCTCTTACCCTTCTCCCTTCTTCAGAAGTAGCAGGTGCGAAGGGTATGTGGCCAAGGAATGCAGCTTCCAATTATTGTTCAGAAAGCAAAAGCAAAACAATTGACTTCCCTTATGCAAGCTGAACTATTTTTTTTTTTTTGATACGTGTGGAATAAGAAGAAATTTTAATTGAAACTTCAAGTAACAAAAACTCATAAGTGAGATATACATTTTACATTGAGATGCATAAACGGGAAAAAAACAAAAACAACAAAAAAAAAAAAACACATTGCTTCACTATGTTTATCCGGAACAAATGAAAATCGACGTATAACTGAGGGAGATGCATAAAAGAGGCAACGTATAAGTGAGAGATTGCTCTATTACCATAACCTTATTTCCCCCTCCATCTGTCAATTAGCAGCAAATTGTTCTGATTGTAGGATAATTAAGCAATTAATTGCCCGTCACTACAATTACATATCTTATCCTAATAACTGATAAGTTTTTTAACTGCGGTTTTCATTTTCTAAGGTTTTAATGAAACAATCGATTGTTGGGAACGAATTGATGACTACTGTATTGTGATCAATTGTTATTTTCAATAATGGCAATTGATCATGATTGTAGAATTAATGACAGTAGCCCATCACCATACCTACTAGTGATAACTTGCAGCTGTTATGAGTGAATTAATCTGCTTGTAGATAAAAACAAGTGTTAAGTGAGGTGCTGGGTATGTGAATTCCGAGAGTATGAAATGAATTCAAGATAATTAATTCATGTATAATTATCCTAAATTCACATTTGAAATCTCAAAACCCACACACCCAACATCCCACTTTGGCCGGAGCGAAAGTAGCAGTACATCGCGCCATGAAAAGTTAATTTAAAGTTATTGCAATTAATATTAATTCCCTTCTAGTTTAAATTTAAATCCCATTAACACTTTAGTTAATATTTATAATTAATCTATTTATTTAATCTGAAAATCGAGCTGAAATAAAGAGAGTTAAGATAATCTCATCCTTCAATGGTCTTCAGGATATACTTGAAATAATTTTTAAATAAATATACACAAACACAATAAATACATCAAAGCATGAAAATTTAATGCAAAATTATTTATTATTATTTATGATTAAATATATATATATATATATAAGAAGAAAGGATCTGCGCAGATCAAAAACAACATTTCACGGCAATGACATAATGTTCACTATTCATTCAGTGATAGTAAAATTTAAGGTTACTAAGATAAACAATTTATGGGTTCCAATCAACATGACAATTGAGAATATAGAATAGATAAGACTTTCGATTATATTTAAATTATGATGATACGTTAAAATTATACTAATCAGCATATGAAGCGCCATGAAGCTCTAATTTCATAAAGAGTCAGTAATTAGAAATTAATCAGTTCTAGGCTAAAGATTATTTGCCTTCATCAGAAAGTTCGAACTAAATGTTCTGTTTTACTCAGTTCATTATGAATATATGCCGAACTACAATTGCATAGGAACTCTCAGTCTTCTTTCTTTCACAGTTCGAGTTATGGCAAAGACGAGATTCAATGAAAATGAATATAAAGATAAATTCTCACCTCCCAGCTTGGATTGACGATTTTAAATATAGAATTATACCTCTTTTATTTTATATCTTGTCATATTCCCAGAGAAATATTCTTCTGCCTCTTAACAAGAGGCCTATAAATTCCATGAAGCCCGGCATCAAACATTGAGAATGTGAAAGCGTTCATCTTCTTCAGAATCTTTCGAACTTGTTATTGCATAAAAATCACTGAATTTAAATACTATGTATCATAACATAATTATCTGATCTCTTTATTATAACAAAACAAAGTTGATTTAGGAAGAGTCACCGACCGATGTGCCAATTTAATAACACAACACACCGGCCGGCCGCCTGTACATCCTACTTCCTTCACAGCTGAATCATAACAGAGAGAAAAATAGCGTTGCTTGGCAGAACGAGTGAGCGGCAAGCGCTGTGATTGGCTGGTATGATAACGTTTTCAAACGAACTCAAAAGGAATATTATTTGAAAAATGAATCAAAATAAATTGTTTTTGAATGAAAATTAAAGTGATAAAATTTATTATAAATGGGAAAAATTAATTTAAAACGTACATTTATTTTATAAAGGATTTCAGGTGATTATTTTAAATCTGATAGTTTATCTGTTATTTCCCAACGATCTTGATATTGAAAATAAATCTTTTTTAGTTTTAGAAGAATATTGTTAATTTATAATATAAATTAAGTTAGGTATTATTTCTTAATTTTTTGATAGCTGAAAAAGTTTAGAAATTATATTTGAAATATCTTATTAGAGATTGGCAACACTAAAAATAAACTTTGAATTTAAAAAGTAAATAGAGATCGTTAGGAAGATAAATAATGTTATAAGCATTTCCTTAATTTGAAGTATTTAAATTTTAGGGGGTAATTATTATTAAATTAAATATTTAAATTGTTTTATAAGGGGAAATAGTATGTTATGTTATTATGACATAACAACAAGTTACAAGAAAATTCTAAACTTTGCATGTACATTAAATTGCCCATTCCTTTCATTTTCTTTTTTTCATCAACTTAACACTATAGAATGGTGGGGCAATTCAAAGTACAAACACATGGCCTTCTGAAACCCCAACGGGTTATAAAGTTACTAGCAGCAGACACAGCAGAGAAAAGGAGGCAAGAGCTTCTCTAAGCCACTGAACTAAAGCTTTTTGCAATTGATCAAATTTTACACTCTGTATTTCTACTCAGTTCCTTGGAATGAATTCCACATTCTTTGTTGGCTGCCTTAGTTGCATCTTTGTTTTTCAAAATGCCCTTTAAAGTTGTAATAGCATTCCTGAAAACATGTCAATTTTGAAATCCTTACAATTTTTATGACTTATTCTTACTAGGGATGTAACGAATATTCGGCCACTATTCGGTATTCGGCCTATTCGGCCCTTTTGCCGAATATTCGGCCGGCCGAATATTGAACAGATATTCGGCCGAATACCTGTGGCCGAATAGTGGGACATTTGACCGAATATCTGTAGCCAAATAGTGGCATATTTGACCGAATATTTTAAGATATTTGGTTAGATATGTTCCAGAAAATCAAAACAAAATATGATTTTAAATATTTTCGACAAACAATATTAAAAAATTATACCTAAATACATTAATTACTATAAGAAAAAGATCTCATTCTGAAATATGGGGTGGAGGAAGTATTATGAGGGGCTTGTTAATTTTGAGAGAAAGAAAAGTTGGTTGTATTTACGACGGCCAATTATCTGCACGAGGGATATAGGCCCAGGGGGGCGTGCCGTGCCCTTCGTGGGGGTCTTTCTAAGGGAACCTAACCCGTATTAACGCTTGGAAATCCAAGGTTCGAAGAAAACCACGAAAACTCCGAACGATTAGGCCGACGGGCGCGATTGGGATCGAACCCAGCACTTCCCGTCTACCAGCTTCGAGAGCAGAACCTCTCAGCCACTGGTGGGGCGAGAGAAAGAAAAGAGAAAAGTATATATCTTGGTAGCAGAAAAGAATATATAATATTTTAATGGAATGAATAATTATATTTTAAGAAAATAACCTTTTTTTTTTTGACATACAGAGTGTAAATTTACTAAGTTTAAGTTGCATGAAAAAGGATATAAAAAGACAGAGGGCACATGCAAGCTCTTATTTTGGGGGGGGGGGGGGGGTGAAAGGATTTTACTAAAATAAAAAGAGTTTCATTTTTACAGAGGTAATGAGTTCTATTTTAGATAGTATATATATATATAAATTACTAGAACTATCTATGGATTAAATAAAAAATTATGGATTAAATTATTATTTACATTTTTAAAAGTCATATGTTATCTTTAAAGTATTTTTTAAGACATTTAAAGTATAACAAAAAATACATTCAGCTGTTATGATTTTTGAAAACTCAAACAAAAAATTAATTTCAATTAGTCCTTAATTTAATTTTTAATTTTAAAATTGAAAAAAACAATTAAACAATTAAAATAAAAGTCATTTATATTAAAGTCAGTATTCGGCCGCCGAATATTCGGTATTCGGCCTAAAATTTGGCCGAATATTCGGTATTCGGCCAAATCACTATTCGTTACATCACTAATTCTTACATGCCTAAAAATGCATAACATATGCACATGCAATAAAAAAATATTTCATAACACATTTTCTATGCTACATTCATGTATAGTCTTTTTTTTTTTTCAAAATAAAAACATGAGATTTCATAAGAAAATTTTTTCGCAAGGAAAATTCTAAGTAAAAAAAAAAAAAAAAATCTGAAATTCACAGCAAATTTTGTGAAAGGTTACAGCCAAGGGATTGGGGAGGAAAGGGGGGGGGGGATTCCCTGCCGGTGCTAATTATGAGTTTTTTCGAGGCCCTTTGATGAATTCGCGTTTTTTCCTTGATCTTGTGAAAGATTCTCATTTTTTTTCATGATCCTTTGACGAAATTTGCTTTTTATTCGCGATCTTTTGATGAAATTTGCTTTTTTTTCGCGATCTTTTGACGAAATTTGAGTTTTTTTTCACGATTTTTTGATGAAATTTGCATTTTTTCCACGATATTTTGACGAAATTTGTGTTTTTTCCATGATATTTTGACGAAATTTGCGTTTTTTCCATGATATTTTGACGAAATTTGCGTTTTTTCCACGATATTTTGACGAAATTTGCATTTTTATTGTGATCTTTTGACGAAATTTGCATTTTTCGGCAATATTTTGACGAAATTCGCGGTTTTTTCGTTATCTTTTGAGAAAATTAGTGTTTTTTCTGCGATCTTTGACGGAATACACATTTTTCTCGCAGTCTTTTGACGAAATTCGCATTTTTCTCGTGACCTTTTGACGAAAGTCGTGTTTTTTTACCCGACCTTTTGACGAAATTCGCGTTATTTCCCGTGTTTTTGACAAAATTAGCTTTGTTTCAAAAATTTTTGATAAAATTCGTGTTTTTTCACGCGATTTTTAACGAAATGCGTGTTTTTTTCGCGATCCTTTGACAAAATTTGCTTTTTTTTTTCAAATATCTTCGATAAAATTCGTGTTTTTTCCCCCGAGATCTTTGACTATATTCGTGTTTTTTCCCGCGATCTTTGATGAAATTCGCGTTCATTTCGCGATCCTTTGAAGAAATTCGCGTTTTATCGCCACGATTTTTGACGAAATTTGCATACTTTTCACAATCCCTTGAAGAAATTAGTGTTTTTTTCCCGCGATCTTTGATGAAATTCGCGTTTTTTTTTTTTTTTTTTTCCAAAAAATAGGTCTTTTTTCGAGATTTTTTGACAAAATTAGCATTTTTCTCGCGATCCTTTGACGAAATTAGCATTTTTTACACGATCTTTGACGAAATTAGCATTTTTACGCGATCTTTGATGAAATTAGCATTTTTACACGATCTTTGACGAAATTAGCATTTTTACACGATCTTTGACGAAATTAGCATTTTTTACGCGATCTTTGATGAAATTAGCATTTTTTATGCAATCTTTGATGAAATTAGCATTTTTTATGCAATCTTTGACAAAATTAGCTTTTTTCTCGCGATCTTTGACGAAATTAGCCTTTTTCTCGCGATCTTTGACGAAATCAGCGTCTTATCATGCGATTTTTGACGAAATTCGCGTCTTATCACGTGATTTTTGACGAAATTAGCATTTTTCTGCGATCGTTTTCCCGGCGCGCAAAACCGTACTGTTCATCCGTACAACCGTACACTTACAGCAAAATCCGTACATTGTACGGCCAATCCGTACAAGTTGGCAACTATGTAATAGGAATTTTAAATTGTTCTGCTAAATATTTTTTCATCACATGCGGCATCTCTTTGGGCTTTAATAACTTCCATTTTAAAAGAAATCGGTAATTTTGTTCGCTTACTCATTTTCAATAACGAAAAAACTTCAACGCTCCAAACGAGGACATAAATTTGAGAACAAAAAAGACTTAATAAGACAGGTTTCAATTGCTTCATTTCTGAATTTTAAAAAGCCCCTCTTACCCTTCTCCCTACTTCAGAAGTAGCAGGTGCGAAGGATATGTGGCCAAGGAATGCAGCTTCCAATTATTGCTCAGAAAACAAAAGCAAAAGAAAAACAATTGACTTCTCTCTGTCAATTAGCAGCAAATTGTTCTGATTGTAGGATAATTAAGCAATTAATTGCCTGTCACTACAATTACATATCTTAATCCCAGTAATTGATAAGTTTTCTAACAGCGGTTTTAATTTTTTTTAAGTTTTAATGAAACAATCTATTGTTGGGAACAAATTGATGACTACTGTATTGTGATCAATTGTTATTTTCTATAATGGCAATTGTTCATGATTGTAGAATTAATGACAGTAGCCCACCACCATACCTACTTGTGATAATTTGCAGCTGTTATGAGTAAATTAATCTGCTTGTAGATAACAACGAGTTACAGGAAAACTAAACTTCACAAAATATAAAATTATTACAGAAAAAAAAATCTTGTCACATATATAAAAAGACCTAATCAACTTACTGAATTTCCTTTGCAAAGTTTTTCTAAAATATCAGCAACAGCTTGGGCATCATCAACAAATATTAAGCACTAAAATGAAATTATGATAATTTTAATTCAAGAAAAAAAAAATTAGAATGCATGAAAATTAACATAAAATAAATATTTACAAAAAAAAGGGGGAGCAGGGCAGGGATGGTAGAGAAAAGAAAGTTACATACCTGACACATATTTACATAGTCTGGAGTTTCTAAATTTTTGTAGAGATTCACTAGAGTCTGTAAAACTTGATTTCTATACATTCTATTTTGTATTAAAGACATAGTGACTTTGAAACTGTAAGACAGCATACCAACAACATCATCCTGATAAACATAAAGAAAAAAAAATTGCTATTTTAGCATTATGTACACGTTGAAAATATAAGCAAACATATAATTATTCCAGTTCTACAAGTTTTGTAACAGCTTACTTTCACTAAAATGTACTAATAAGAAATTATATTTAACACGCTGAAATGCCAAGTCTATTTTGCCAGTCTTTCCGTTTGGGCCACGAAATAAGAGTCCCGTCACACAACCTATAACTGTCAGTCACCAATGACTGATGCGACTGAAACTGAAAGTTCAGTGTCAGTTATCGGTGACTGACGTGACAAAATCTGCGTGATTACTACCTCAAACTAAGTATCTACTTAATCGATCAGATAGATTGTTTTGCAAAGTTGCATTATTGTGAAAGAAGGTCATATTTTTTATTGAGACATTTCACATTCAAACATTTAAAATTCATTACCTGGGTGCAATGATAGATTTTAAGTTATTGTAATGTATGGAATAAACTGATTTAACTTTTTTTTATTTGTATCGGTTTTCCACTTAACCTCTTCGCTACTAAGGTCCACATATGTGGACCTTGGACCACCCTACTGTAATAAAACCAATCAAAATATCTAAATTTTGATTAAGAATTCACATTTATGATAGTTTAAGCTTCAAAATGAATACAACAGATCTGAACACTTGACTTATTTTCATGTTAAAAACATTGGTTTGCAAGTGAGGTCTTGAAAAATATTGTCAATTTAGCGACTGCATGAAAGTATGTAATATTTATTTATATTAAAATTTTAATTTAGATGTCATAATTTTTTTTATTGCTAAAAACATTATAAATAGTCATTAGATAACTTCCTTTTGTTTATTTTGTGAAGTTTTTGATTTTAAAAGTATCATTTTATTGAGGTCCACACACGTGGACATCAGTACTCAACTATTAAAAATAGACTTAAACTCAAGGAATACTGTTATGAAGTTTAGAAATAATAATAAAGCTCCGCTATATTTAACTAACTTAAAATATGTGTTTTTTTAACAGAATATGCAATTTAAGCTAGATTAAGTGGATTTTGTATATTTGTTTGATTAAATATTATTTATTGCTGATTAAATTCTGCAATTTTAATGAAAATACATACATTGGAGACCATATATAATGTATTTTTTAGTCAAAATAAATAAAGATGATTATTTTTATGCATATATATTTGTAAATAATTTTATTTTTTAAATGTACAAACATCTGAAAATGATTTCCTTTTCTGGGCAGTGTGATTTCCCACAATATCTACCTTCGAAACCAAATCCTCTAGGTTTATAATATCTGCCCTGTCTGTTAGAAACAGATTGGTATTAGATTTCTGTATACATATATGCATATGTATTTGCCATTACTAACATATTAGCAATGGCAGTATTTCTTCAGATGATATGCGAGATTTCTGTTTAGGTGGGGGTATTGTTAAATTATTGTGTTAAAGTGTGCCCCAATATTTTAACCATATAATTTATACAGACATATATTTTACTAGCTTGAAATGTGCAGCCTATCTTTTGCAAAATATTTTTTTACCAGGAACTATTACGTCAAATAGAATTGTTTCTGCTACACAAAAATTGAGAGCTGATAAAGAACAGAAAAAAAGGAAAGTGGTATGAGGTTCTTAAAGATGATGAGATTTCTGTTTTAAAGTGAAAATATAACGAATCAGTTACATTTTTTTTAACATGTTTTGAAAGTGAGCCAATTTATACATGTTTGAGATAGTCGAAAGAGGATAAGGAAAAAGTAAAAGTAGCCAGCCAGCTGCAGCAAGAATGCAAAATATATCTACAGGTGGAGATCTTTTATTGGTACTTAGCATATTATGTATGAGCAGCAAAAACAAACAAATGGTCAACGCGTGCATTTAATCACTTTATATATGTAGAGATTTCTAATTGCTGGAAACATTCCATAAGAGATAATAAAGCAATGGAGAGGAAAATACATGTCATTAATAGATTATAGGATATGTATTGCTACACTTCTGATCAAGTATGAAGGACAAAATTATATAACTCCTCGTAGATGTAGGCAACTAATAAATTCAAGTTTTGAAAGAAGCAATGACAAAAAAACAAAGAAAAATTAACGCAACTTCAAAGGCAAATCCGTCTTGACAATGTAAGGTATTTACCAAGACTTATAGACATCAAAAATGCGTCTAAGTGTTATTTGGAAGAATGTAAATAAAAAAGAAGAGCTATGTGTATAAAGTGTACAGTTTATTTATGCATTTTAAAAACAATTGTTTTGAAAGTTTTCACACTAAGGTAATAAAATTTAATTTTGCAGTCATTTCTTAACAATACTTCAAGGTAAAAATTATTTAAAAATTTTGAAATTTACAATTTAATTAATTTAATACATTCAAATAAATATAATATTAATTTATGTTATATATAAAAAAAAAACATTTATTTCCGCAATTTTAAAAAGAAACAAAGATTTATAAAGATTTTCCAAAATTTTGAACTTTTTACGCAATTGTGTCCCAAGGTCCAAGTATGTGGACCTCCATTTACTAGCACCCTGGTGCATCAATTTTTAATTTTTTTCTATTATTATCATTTTTTAAACCAAAATAGGTAAAAAAACCTATTACAACTTTTTTTCAAAAAATATTTTTTGTTCAGTAACAAAGAGGTCAATATTAATTTTTTTAGAGAGGAATGTAGTTCACAGACTTCCAAGTAAAAATATACTCAATCAGCTGTATTCAAAGTAGGACTATTTTATAAATATTTATCGTATATAAATGACATAAAATGAAGTTGAGAAAGGCCTGAAGTTTTTGATTAAATGAATGAAATAAAAACATTTAAGTAACAATAAAGAAACTGACTTATTAATAAAGAAAAGGTAATTACAGATTGCATAATAGCAGTCTCAAAAATGTCCATTCTCCTTGTTTCTAATGCAATACCAACAGCTTGCTTATACTGACCATCTTGAAAACACCTTTGAAACATACGATTTACAATGGCTTCAAGACGAGAATCAATAACCTTTTGGTCAGAACTGTCTGCATTGTGGACACGGAGCTTTGTATAGTGGTCAATGCACTTAGCTGAAATATTGAAAACAAGTTTGATGTGTATCATATATATCAATAAATCCAAAAACATATTTTGATTGTTCTACTACATATTAAAAACATAATTCAAATAAAGCAAATTCAAATTTAATAAAAGAGTTAAAAATATGAACAACAAATATTTCTTTCTAAAGTCCTTGTAAAACAAACCATTTAAAATGCCTTGATAATCTATATTACAAAGAACATATCGCTCACCCACAAGAAAAGTGACATATCTCGACAAAAGTAAATTTCACAGGAGAGGCAAAAGGAAATTTGCATGATTTTACTAAAACATGAAATTATAGCACTTAGTTCTGCATACAGGAGTAAAAACATGCATAAAAGCGTAAAACTATCTTAAGAATGACGACATAGGATGAGGTTTGGAGGGTTGCATAATTTTACCTTCTAGCATAATTTTACCCTCTTCTATGGTCACAAATGGACATATTGTGTAATAAAGTTATTTTCCGCATAACTGCACTTATAAAACTTTTTGTGTAGCAAGACACACCAATGACAGACCTGGAATAAAACGCAAAATGAATTTTTGCGAGATGTGTCACTTTTCTTGCGGGTGAGCAATATGTCATCATCAATAGTGCTAAACACAAAAATATCATGACATACACTATGGCTCTGATAACATATTTTTGGTTCTAAATATCTCATGATTTCAACCTTTACTACATTAAATAGAACAAAAAATGTACTTCCAAATAATAATTGCTTGAAAAACGTAATTCACTGACTTTTTATAGCAATTTTTAAGCATTTAATTTTTTAATCTGTCAACACATGACATAACATTAATTTACTATGATAATGTATTTGATAAAAATAGGAACATAAATAAGGATAAATATGCAAAACTAAGGAAAAGTATATATGCAAATCAACTCTTATAACTGTGATTAATTACATGGATCTCAAAGTTGAATAAATTTTCCCAAGAGAGTAAAAACAGAATTGTACACACTTCTTTAAATAAAAATAAAAGTATTTTAAGGACTTTCTCAAGGACCAAAACCAAAAATATTTTAGGACCTACAAATTGAATAAATGAATTTTGATATGCATTTTTAAATACAGGGTTTCATTTTTATAAATACAACTTTCAACCATTCAAACAAAGGAAGGAGGGAAAATTTTGGCATGTGGCAGAAGAAATGTAGAAAACATATTTATAATTATTTCAAAATAATAAAAATACAGAAAAATAAGGAATTTTAAAGATTGTAAACACTTAGTGTGCTGGAGGAAAAGGAAATGATGAGGAGGGAGTCCAAAAATTTGGAAGGATTGATTAAGAGGATTATATTGTCTGGATTGCATTAAGTGTAATTGTCTGGATTGGATTAAGAGGAATTATTGTCACTTCAAAGTAACAAAAAAAGCAGAAAAATTTCAAAAATTTAAAGAGTTCAAGATCTGAAACTGAGATAGTAGGAAGGCAAAAGATGGAAAACTGAAATTTTCAAAAAAAGGTTAGATGAATTTAAAAATTAAGAAAGAGAACTCATACACCAAGCATCCATAGATTATGAAACACTTTCAAACACTTCCAGAATACTGCAACGAAACTTCACAGTTTAATACAGATATGATTCTGAGTAAAAAAAAAAAAATTCTGAAAAGTTACAGAAGAGGGCGGGGGGAGTTCACTCCTGACACTAGCTATGCATTTTTTTCCGTGACCCTTTGACGAAATTTGCCTTTTTTTTTCGCAATCTTTCGAAGAAATTTACCTTTTTTCACGATCTTTCAGCAAAATTTGCTGTTTTTTGCAATCTTTTGATGAAATTTGCCCTTTTTTTTGTGATTTTGATAAAAATTTACCCCCCCCCTTTTTTTTTTATCTTTTGACGAAATTTGCGTTAATTTTTTTAAAATTTCGGAAATGAATGCCTTAAATTTTCAGAAAATTCGGACCAGAATCACCCCTAGGTGAAAAAAAAAAAAGTCTAAGTAAACAATTTAGAAAACGCATAACACATTTGAAAACACAATTTTAATTTCTGTCCATAGTCAGTTAATTGTTTTGTGCTGTATATGATCTATAGATTTGCATACATACTACAGAGTATGCTAAAATTTTGTTCAGCTAGAAAACATATAACATAGTTGAAAATTCACTTGCAGCAACTTTTGCCAACAGATAGAAATGTACTTGAATTCTTTCGTAGAATTTTAAAAATGTTGTTAAAAATTCGGATTCAGCGACCCCAAAAACTTAAAGTAAACCTTATAGAGAAAGTTCCGAGGGGAGATGGGAGGGCGAATGTAAACGTGTGAGTGGTTAAGTGGAATTGCGCAACTTAGTCCATGCAGCACCGTGGCGCATGTTCCGAGGCAGATCCCCCCTTCCCCTTCATCCTAAGTCATAGTGTCATATATCTAATTTGTTGCAAATTTTGTCTACTTTCTGAATTTCTAGATACTTTTTCCCTAAAACAATAAAAAAAATTGCTTTTTTTAATAAAAATCTTTTTGGGGGGCATTTTAGCAAAATTGGGGGAGGGGGGGGGGATTTTGGTGGGAAATTACAAATTCGGATTCAGCGACCCAAAAAACAGAAAGTAAGCTGATTTTCAGAACTACCATTAATTTTGCCAGGTAAAATCCCCTATTGTTTGGACTATTAATCTCAAAAATTTTTGAGCTAATATTGAGCTAGATTGCTTGATTTATAAAGTTGTATTTCACTTTGTTGAATCTGTATGGCGGCTACAACCAACCTAATTTAGAACAACTCAGCAAATCTACACTCAAATAGTGCAATTTGTGCATTTTCACAAAATGAAAGCCTTGGGTTGTAAAGCATGGCAACTGACATTTTTAAAAATTTTTCTGATTGATTTTTTTGTAAAACTGTTTAACTGCATTGTAAAAACTTTAAACAGTACACAGATTTTACCCAATATACATTATATTTACATCTGAATTTACAAAATAAAAACTATTTGCACAAAGTCCAATACAATCTCTATTAGGCTAAAAATGTTGCACATAAGTTAACAGCAGTTCCATTCTTAACAAATTAGATGTTTTGCAGGAAGCAATCATAATAGTTTTGTTAATAGTTTTTTTTTTTTTTTTTTCAAAACTTCAAAATTTGCGAGCCTTTCAATATTGTAATTTAGAACATGAGTCTACGCCATACCGAAAATAATCTCCCGCGTCTGCGTGCCACATACGGCACATGTGCCATAGGTTTGCCATCCCTGCAATAGACAATCTCTACAATCATTGTAATGCTCTTTATTTCAGTAGTGCAGCGATTAGAGAATATTTTGATACTTGTTGTTAGTGACAGTCTCATTTTCCTACTAAATCCAACTGTAATTGATTAACGAAAACGGATAACTCAAACTTCACCAACACATTAGAAAATATAGTACCACAATGGCGTTCACATCATTTTACGAAATGGGAAAATACATGGTCATTTCACAGATATATTTTGTTTGATTCAAGGTTCATTTGGAAAAACAGACCAGCATAGTGGGCATAGCTTTATAGTTTTATATAAAAAGCGAAGGAAACTAAATCACATTTAAAAAAAGAAACATTAAAAAAGTTTTATTAAGAATTCAAAAAGTGATTATAAGTAATAAATGTTGTATTAAATTAAGAGGATTTCATAATTTATTCTTGCTAAGATCAAACTTGGAAAACAATCTTTCTCTGATGAAAAGTTTGCACAAGGTCAATAATCAGGTCAATTCATCAGGTCAATTTGAAATCTACAATCAATATTTACCAATTTTTCCTTACTGCATACCAAATATAGTAATATATTAGTTACACTTAACTTCAAGAAAAATAAGATTTATCAAACATATCTTTCTGTTAAAAATACTATTACTATTACATAAGGTGAAAAATTCCCATCTACGTATATTTATTAATAAAATATTAATTATTAATATACATAATATGACATTAATATTCACATGATGAAGTAGTTATTTAATAGAGTTTCAAAAACTTTCGAGAAGTTAAAATAATTTTAGTAGTTCAGGAGGTAATGTCTACAGTGTCAAAACTGGAAAATCTAGCATTTGATTCCAACTGATTCCACTGTCAAAAATTTACTAAAAATCCACACACACATCCTTTTTTTTTTTTACTTTTTAGGCACATGCACTAGTGTTCGGAAAATCGAGAAGTCACAGCAGATTATTATTATTATTATTATTTTCCTTTTAACATCATTCATGCATCAATAATGCTAACCCCTTTTCTATCTACAAAAGAATGCTGCAAACAAACAGTGACCTATAATATTAGGGTTTAATCTAGGAAAAAGGGATTTTTAGCTTTTTGGCTAATTGCAGCAAACAACTTCTAGCCAAATGAAAATAGCTTTAGCCAAGGAAAAAAAAAAGTTTTATTTATATAAAATTTCTATATACATAAGTATTATTTTTAGTTATGCAATATACAAACAAATACATCACTCTGTAAGATTGACCCTTCAAGATTTGGCTGTATACCACACAACAAAGGGCTTTTTTTTAAATGGAAATCCTTTTCAAAATTCCCCTTCCAAATTAATCATCATTAAGTTACTTAAATTCTTGATTGTCAGTTTTTGTTATATTCATGTGACTGAATCCCCCTGATGCTACAAATTCATACAAAAAAGTCACATTGGAAAACATGCCGGTACTGCCATTTCTATGAAAAAAAATAATAATAAAATAAGCTAGTTTCATTTCTTTACATGTAGCCAGAACCCGCATAAATTCAATTTTTTTTTTCGTTTTTGTGCAACGGCAGCAGGTTTACGAAAATGGAACAACAAAATGGGAATGATATAGCATATTTCTTTGGCTGTCGCTATTTGGCTAATTCACTAAATGCTTTGGGGGCAAAAAGCACTTCCAGTTAGCTATTTGGCTAGCTCTAGATTAAACCCTAAATATGCAGAATTTTATAATCCACACAACCTTTGGTCCTGAGCTTTTTATATTATATTTTAAAACAATATCTTTTGTTTCATTGGGAAGGTGATTGGCAATTAACAGTAAATTCAGTCTTTAATAACATTATGCAATAACATTTTAAAAAGAAATAAAGAAAAAATTTATTGGAAATTAAGATGTTTATAAAAATTAATCATTTTTCACAACAATAAAGGTTGTAAAAATTTTGAAAATAAAAAATCTGTTTTAAATATTAAAAATTACATTACATAAATCAGTTAAGAGCAAAAAAAAAAAAAAAAAAAAAAAAAAAAAAAAAAGAAAAGAAGAGAAAAGAAAAAAAGAAAAAAAAAGCCTATCAACCTACAAATAATGGTTTCCACATATTCTGAAGATTGATTGACATCAAATAAGTCACCAGCTCCTAAAGCATAAGTTAAAGAATCCTCAAAAGATCCAAGATGATAGTATACCTATATAGGAAATTAATAAATTTTTAGATATAAAATTTAATGTTGACAATTAACAAAGAAAAAATTCCTTTTGAAAACTAATATAAACAATAAGTTTTAAATCTTATCAGATAACATATGTGCACACTTGCAAAATAGGCAACTATTTGAAAAAAAAAAAAAAAAAAATCTGATGAAATAAGATGAAAATAGCCTTTTATTAATACACCTAGAGTCTGAAATAATATTGTGTACTATAGTTATTTTTAGCTTTAAAAATATTTTTATTTTACATTATAAATGCAAAAGAGTAATTTGTTGGAAAAGGGAATGGGTACTATGAACCAGTGAAAAAAACTGAAGTATCATAGAATATAATAATGTTTAAGGGGGTGGCAAAATTTGTGAAATTTCTTGTGAAACAGATGACATTGATGACCTAGCACTTCCTTTTTTTGGAAAATATTGATGGGGTTTCAATATTTTTTTACATATAGTTTTGGCACTAGTTAAACTATAGATTGATCTTTCATCAAGGAATAAAAAAATATACAATAGTTATTCGATTTTGCAAACAAGCAAAATCTTAGTTTCATTTAATGCAACATAACTATTGCACTTTTTTATTTCTTGATGAACAATCAATTTATATTTTAACTTTTGCCAAAACTTTTAGTTTTTCAAGTTCATTAATCTTTTCGCTAATTCCCAAAAAGAAGATACATCAAGTCAGCTGTTTCACATGTCATTTCAACTGCTGTTGCCCTTTTAGCTAGCTCCATTTCATTTGCATTTACTGTATTAATGAAATGGCTTCAAGAAATGACAAAATTTTTTTAATTAAGATGTGTCCGCTGCTAATATAATTTTGATAACTAGAAATAGATACTAAATCCTTCAAATATTAAGGGGGTATTCCGATTTAGAGGAATAAATTTTGGGTGTTTTGTCGATTTTATAAGAATAAATATTTTGATTATTATTCTTATTATATATATATATATATATATATATATATATATATATATATATATATTAATTATACACCGGGTGTCCTAAAAAGGACTGACTGATTTTAAAATTCAATAACTTGCAAACGGTGAAAGATATTTAAAAAATTCTTGCAGGAGGGTTATACATAAGGTCAAAAGTTTTTTTACAATGATTTTCGATTTTAGTTCAAATTACAAACAATAGATGGTGCTGCGATCAACAGACGCTAAACTCAGGATCGATTTTTGGTACTTCGGGACCAACTCAATACATTTTAGCCTCCTTTTTCCGCATGGAAGAAGAGAAAGGCAAAAAAATCTAGCCTGTATTTAGTGCCTACAGCACCATCTATTGTTCTGTCACCGTTTGCAAGTTACTGAATTTTAAAATCAGCCAGTCCTTTTTAGGACACCAGGTATATACAGTGGAACCTGCTAAAGTGACCACCTTGGTAAAGTGACCACTTTTGCAAAATTTTACTTGTACTCATATGAAATAATGTGAAAATTGTCCCGTAATGTGACCACCTGTCTATAGTGTAAAGTGACCAGATAGTTTGTCATTGTCAATGTTATTTGAACCAGCAAAATGTGAGCATCCATTTTTCTGCATGCCCAAAATTTTAAACTAACTAAAGTGACCATTTTCCGAAATTTCTGTTTTTATCCATAAAAAAGCATTCCTTCCCTGACACATAATGATGGATCGCAGAATAGGAATGTTTGCACCTGCTACTCGTTGGCTAACTAAGTCACGTGTTAGTACTTTGTTTATCTAAGGAGACCAACTTTGCGATTGTTCGGGTTTGTTTAAAAAAGGGTTCCTTTGTCATATGCTCTCAGAAATTCTGATAAACATGCATATGTTCTTTCATTGTACTGCTTGCACGAAATGTAACATTTAAAATTAAGTTTTAGTTGTATGAACTTTAGTTGTATGAAGTTTTCTTATTGCTTTGGTAGTTTTTTTCAAGTTTTATTTTTAATTCAGTTATGTTTCTTCTTAAAATATGGAGAATAAAAAATCTAAATCTAAAAAATCTAATTAAAAATATAAAATTGAAGTTATTAATTTTCTAAAAAATAATAGTTGAGAGCAGCAGCTGAAATTTTCAAATCAGTAAAACTTGAGTGAGCAATATTTTTAAAAGAAAATCAGAATAACTACAAAGATTTGAAGGAAATGAAAATGAGTCTAGGAGTCGGAAAATTCGAAAAACCGATTATTTTGAAGTAAATCGAGCAATTGTTGATAGGTTTAAAAAATGTGTGGGATGAATACTTGAATTTCTGAAGCAGCTTTAGAGATTTAAAAAAAAAAAAAAAAAACTCAATGTAGAAAATTTTAGTGCTTCTAACAGCTGGTTAGAATCTTTCAAGATAAGAAATAACATCTCAGAAAATTTTGTGTGGAGAATCGCATGACGTTGATATGGAAATCATAGATTCCTTTAACCCCTTGGGGACAAGTGACCGGTATATGTGCCGCGTAAGGTGCTCAGAATATGTGATTATTCTCACCAGTAAACTTTTCAGCGGTAGAATTCATATAAAAAAATCAGGTCCCAAGGACCAGTAAGCATAAGAATTTACTGGTACACAGTAATCATCACTGGCCTGCTACATAAAATTCTATTAAGTCCCATTAACCTTTGAATGACCCCCTCCCTCCTAGAATATAAATCAAACTTCCTTTGCAGTTATCCAAAATTTTCATCATAATAAAATGTAAAATAATAATTTGTTAAAAATTAAACAGTACATAAAGAAAAACTATAAAATTATTAATTAAATATTTCATTTCAGATTATCTATTTCAACAGACTAAGGTTTAATGCAATTTTTTTAAATTAATTTTTTTAAATAAAGTTCTGCGATTTGTGTTTGATTGCAGTTTTCTCAGGGACGGGAAAGTTTACGTTTACCTTTCAGAGAGGGGGGAAAGTTACAGGTTCTGCAGACCATTAAATTTTTCAAATTAGTGGTCTGATTGAATTTTTGGTGGTCTCGGACCAGCGGACCACCTAGGATTTTGAACGCTGCTTTTATTGTAAATTTTGCCTTCTTTAATCTGAGCACTTTCCCGATTCAATTAAGCAAAAAGATCTGTTTTGAAAAACCGGTGATAAAAGATTAAAAATTCTGTAAAAGATGCGTCCTGAAGGTGTTAAAAGACGATTTGGAGAATTACAAGAAAGAAGACATATTCAATGCTAATGAATGTAGTTTTTTTTAATTAGGTAATACCAAACAAAATATCAGCAATGGCTGGAGATAAATAGAAAGATTTTTCATTTTGTTTGCTTGCAGTTCAACAGGAGAGAAACTAAAACCTCTTGTGATAGGAAAAGCCAGAAAACTACGCTGTTTTAAAAAGGTTAACATCAATAATTTACCAGTTTCGTGGTATGGAAATAAAAAATCTTGGATGACATTCTCTATTTTTACTGAATGGGTTATACAATTAAACAAGCAGATGAAGCAAAGAAAGAGAAAGATGATATTGTTTATATATAACCATCCACTGATCTGAGCGATTTGTCATTTTCAAATGTGAAAGCAAAGTTTCTACCACCTAATACTACATTGCACTTACAGCCACTAGATCAAGGAATAATTCAAGCTTTCAAGCTACATTACAGAAAGTTCCTGCAAAATCAGCAAATGAAATTGCTTCATGAATAAATGTTGTTGATGCCATAATATGGGTTAATGATTCATGGAATTTAATACATCAAAGTACAATTTCATAATGCTTTGAAAAATCTGGCTTTTTGCAAAAAATTTCTGAAGATGTCAGTGATTCACAGTCTTCAAAGGATGACAATAGACTTTCGAATATTCAAAATCTTATAAATCAATTGCCTTTTGAAGATAAACCAGTGAATGCTGAATTATTCCAGAATTTTGACAGTGATATCCCAACATGCAATGCTTCGGTTCATCAAGAAAGTATGAAGCAAGAACTTTGCAGTTTAAAAATAAAAAAGAAAATGAAGAAGATTGCCTTAGTGAAAATGATGAAATTTCTGACGCAGAAATGTTAAAGATGTGAAAAAAAATGAAAGCATACAATGAAAAGCAACTCTAAATAACTGTCCACTAATATAGTATTTATTGAAGAAAATTGAAGGCATGACTGAAAACATAATTGTTGAAAAGGATTCATTTAAGCAACAAAAAATGTCTGACTTTTTTGCTGTAAATGAAACTTCATAAAAGGTTGTATAATTTTTTAATGAATAGTTTATTACTGCCAATTATAGAAATGGTATTATGCAATCACAATCAAAATGTGTATTAATTACAATGTACCTTGTCATATTGTGTTATTTAAATCGATCACTACGGAAGTTCTTCAACTGAATTCAAAAGAAATAAAGTGAGTTTTAAGTTAATTATCTTCTATGCATTATATTTTAAATTAGTAATTTACTTATTACTAGCTGACCCGCCCAGCGTTGCCCAGGCCCGTAATAATATTCTTAAATGAATCTCAAATTTTTATCGCAGGTCTGTACAGAGGGGAGTGGGGGTGGAGACGGGGCAAATTACCAGGACCCGACTCTTGTTCAGTTCCAAAGTAGTGTAAATTCACAGATTAAGTGTTTTAATTTTTATATGTCTCATACTTTTTTTATTTCAAATTAACTGATGAATTCAATTAAAGTTTAATTATATTTTCAATAATTTAATTTTTTATTAAAAATCTTTAGATGAAAAAGCAATTACAAATACAACAAACTGTAATACTGAAACAGAAATAATAAAATTGTAAGCAAATATTACTATATAGATCCTTTAAAAAAGTACCATCCAGAAAATTTATTTTCTAATAGAGTAAAGCCTGTTTATAACGGAATCCAGCAATAAACAACAACAAAAAAAAAGTTCTAGCTCACCTCTCTCCCCAAAAATGCTATTATGCTTTGTTCAGTTTAAATAACCTGCATAAAACAGGAATTTATCACTGGTTGTTTTCGTTTCCTTCAAAGCAGGTTTCATTGTATCTTACTTCAGGTGGGCCCGTAATAATATTCTTAAATGAACCTGAAATTTGTATCGCAGGTCCATACAAAGGGGGGTAAACAAAATTACTTTAATGTCATGATAGTATTTTGTAAATTTCTTGCTACTGATTAATTCGCATTTCCAATACAGTGCTTTACAGGAATTGCACGTTTTACTCAAACACTCAAAGTCCCACAGTTATGCCCCGGAACGTTTAAATCTGTAATTTGGATTTCAGAAGCAACGCGTGTATGCTACGGTTATTAAGCCTATTTTAGCGATCGCTTATGCTCTGTGTTTAACGGTGTTCTCCATTCAATCTATTTCGATTTTATAACGATTTTCTGTTCTTAATTCGGCTTCTTCACTTTCAAGCATTCGCCGAGATCTTTTACGGGCATTTCAAATGATATTTTGAAGCTCTATAATTGCAGCGAAACATCATGGAGCTCTTTCCTCCATGGCAAAATGTAAATAAACCGGATCGCCCTAAATCCTGCCAAAGGACATTTACCAATGAGATACGTTTCTCGGGCATTGCCATTAGACAATATCAAATAAGCGTGATTTCTGTGCACGTACGTTAGCTTAGATATATATATAGATAATTGTTAATTAATCAATTCATTACTTAATATAGTGAACTTTTTTGTATGTATATTTTAATTTGTTTTATTTTTTTGAGATCACAAAAAAAACAAAACCCTGTGTGATTTTAAAAACACTTCATAAAGTGACCACCTCTTTAAAGTGGCCATTTTAGCCGGTTCTGAGGGCGGTCACCTTTAGGCAGGTTCCACTGTATATATATATATATATATTATCATTCACTCTTTTACGACATATTTATTAATATTCTGAAAATATACATAAAATTTTTTGAAAAAAAAAAAAAAGAAATGAAAATTAAATAAGTTTTAAGTTTCTAAAGTTGGGGGTAAAAAAAAAAGGTGTGCGCTGGTTGAGCTGGTATTTACCATTTTTAAGTCGAGTGACTTCATATATGCTGATAGAAATCCTTTTCTCCTGTACTAAATACATCATAACGTGTTTCTGAAAATTCAAATGTTTTAAAATTATGCATCATGGGCTTGGCGGCCATCTTTCCATATTTTACACAAATTTCTAAGCACCCAAGTTTGTAAAGTGTAATAACTTTGCATTAATAACAATTTAGAACTTCTGATTTTAACTACGGGCAAATAAAATTTTTATTTTGAGGAAAAAAGTTCATTGTTACTGCTTTTAAATGATTAATTACTCTAAAAAAGTAATCATAAGAGGGATAGCGAAGATATGTCACCATTGCCTTATCACACAAATTTCTAAGCACACAATACCGTGAAGGAACGGCATAAAATGTGTGCTTTGGTAACAATGTCGAACTTTGATTTTCAACTGCAAACAGCTGATAAATTGAAAAAGACTAATATTTTGAGAAAAGAAATATATTTTTATTGCCTTTAAATGATTAATTTCTGTATGAAATAAATCACAAAATGAATCCTTTAGATAAGTCATTATTTTAAGACACAAAGTTCTCCAAATATAAGTCCGTAACGGAAAAGCTTAGAATGCCTGCTTAAGAAATGATTTTGAATTTCTGATTATAACTATGATTAGGGTACATAGAAATTTGTGTAAAATATGGAAAGATGGCCGCCAAGCCCATGATGCATAATTTTAAAACATTTGAATTTTCAGAAATACGTTATGATGTATTTAGTACAGGAGAAAAGGATTTCTATCAGCATATATGAAGTCGCTCGACTTAAAAATGGTAAATTTTTCTGTGGAAAATGTTAAAAAAGTACCATAATATAAGCTTGGAAATTTGATATCACACCATTTTTTAGCCACAACTTTCATCTTTTTCTCTTTTTTTTTTTTACTTTTAAAAAGTTGTTTTTTAGTAGATATACACTGAAGCTTGGCACAAAATTTTAAGTAAATCGGTTAAATAGAACTTGAGATATCATGACAATCATGGTGAAAAAAGTAATTTTGAGAAAAACAGGTTTAAAGTTTTGAGCAATTGCAGCGGTCTAAGACATAGAATGGTAAATTATACTTACATTTTCTCTTGAGAATATATTCTTAAAGATCTAAATTTTAAGAATATGCAAAAAGTACCTTTTGACATTTTGATGCTGTGACACGGAAATGACGAGTCCCGGTGCTGGGAGCCATTATTTCTGTGTCACAGTGTCAAAATTAATCTGAAAATCAGAAAAAAAACTACATGTTTGAAAGCAAACATATGGTCATGTGGTGCTATCTATGATCGACATTTGGAACTAATTATTTTCAATTGCTTGAAGAAAACTTTTTAGTCTGAGAAGCATTTTAGTCCTTAGTCCAAACTGCACTCTTGTACACTCACTTGATTTTATATTAATTTTTAAAATGTGTCCAGGAATTTTCGGACACCCTGTATAACTATAAATTGGGACTACAAAAGAATGAAAGAGTGGCATTATCAAATGTAGCAATATTGAAAAATAATGCATAGGAGTAAAAGGAATATTTAAAATCAAAATGTAATCAGATAAGGATTGAGAAAGCCCATAATTTTTTTTAAAATTTAAAAATCAAAACACGGAATGCAAATAATGGTCGCTGGATAATAATGCTGATATTTAAAATTTTTGAAATTAATTCGGACTTCAGACATAGCTGTCCTTCTTATTACATTTAGATTAGGGATGCACCGGATATCGGATACCGGATATCTGAAGCTCCTTTGTCTGCCGGATTCGGATATCCGGCACTAGATATGTTTTTAGTTATATGGTGAATTATTTCTCTATATAATGCCATCTCAGAAGAATAAATTACAAACATGTTTCACACATCATTAAAACATTTTAAATGTATTGAAATATAATTTCCAAAAACTATATCTCTTTGAATACCAGGGCTTTAAATTCAAGATTTCCCAGGAGGGGAGTTTCATACCCAAAATTTATAAATGCAGGGGAGTTGAACTGCTAGAAAGGGGATAACAAATCTTTAAACCCCATTGTTTTTTATGTGCCACTTAAAGAATTACATTTATATAGACATGACAAAATACCATTGAAACAATTTAAATTAACAACTCAAGATAATTATCCAAAACTTTTATTTTATTAAAACAAAAGAACAGAATCAAGCTTTATATATACCATGTCTATTTTTCAACTTTCACCTAATGTTATGGGCAATTAACAATTGGGTTGCTAAATGAATTTCTTAATTTAGATTTTATTCCATTATGCGTGCTTCAGCCTCTTTCACAAGTTACACTTTTGACAAACAGGACAGAGTGACTTTTATAATTTTAGAAATTATCGTAAACACATGGTTATGCTCTCTTAAAAAGTTTTAGAAAACTTCGCAAAATCTGATGTGCATTAATTTTTAACTTACATGAATAATGCATATCGGTGATGGTATGTCACTTCTGAACAAATTTGTTTTATTATATCCTTAATGGAATTATAGTCAAAACTGTAATATCTGGAATTTTCGTTAATTGAACTATGTTCTATGCATTGGAATTTTAAATCCATATTCAAAGTTTGAAAAGGAAATTATCAATTGATCTTCTATTACACGAGAAAAGGTTGATTTCAAAAAGTCATGTCCCAATTTCTGTGAATTGCGAGAATCAACTAGTTTGTTGTTTCTAAATATGTTTTTTTTTTTTTTTTTTTTTTTAAGTTCATCAAAGTTTTTTTTTTTTTTTCATGTGCACCGCAAGTAAAGATGAAAAAAGGAATTTTGCTTAGTGGCCACTGGCCGGTAAGTGGATTTTTTTTAGTAGCCAGTTACTGGCTAGTGAGAATAATTTCTTTAGTCGCCAGTAACTACATTTATGTCGCTGAATATTTAATTTAAAAATATATAAGTTTAGAGTAAATAAGTAATTTATGTAATAAATAAAAATATTTTAATGCATATTGTTTTGAATAAACTTGAGATACTAATTTCCAATCTATTTTAAATTTTAAATTAAGTTAACAGCAAAGTTATATGTAACATGCTTGTACAGCTAACTACATAAGTCCACTATACTTAGGTACTTTTCAAAATTTTAAAAAGAAATCTGAAATTTACAACAAATTTGCTGAAATGTAAAGGGGGGGGGGCTCTCCTGGATCTAATTATGCATTTTTTTCATAATACTTTAACAAAATTCGCATTTTTTCACGATCTATTGGCGATGTTTGTGTTCCTTCCGCGATCTTTTGACAAAATTCACATTTTTTTTCGTGATTTTTTGACAAATTTCGCATATTTTTCATGATTTTTTGAGACGATATTTTGTGTTTCTTCCGCTATCCATTGACGATATTTTGCGTTTTTTCTGCGATTTATTGACAATATTTTGCATTTTTCAGCGATTTATTGACAATATTTTGCATTTTTCAGCGATTTATTGATGATATTTTGCGTTTTTCCACAAATTTTTGAAAGGGGGGGGGGGGCTCTCCTGGATCTAATTATGCATTTTTTTCATAATACTTTAACAAAATTCGCATTTTTTCACGATCTATTGGCGATGTTTGTGTTCCTTCCGCGATCTTTTGACAAAATTCACATTTTTTTCGTGATTTTTTGACAAATTTCGCATATTTTTCATGATTTTTTGAGACGATATTTTGTGTTTCTTCCGCTATCCATTGACGATATTTTGCGTTTTTTCTGCGATTTATTGACAATATTTTGCATTTTTCAGCGATTTATTGACAATATTTTGCATTTTTCAGCGATTTATTGATGATATTTTGCGTTTTTCCGCAAATTTTTGAAAGGGGGGGGGGGGGCTCTCCTGGATCTAATTATGCATTTTTTTCATAATACTTTAACAAAATTCGCATTTTTTCACGATCTATTGGCGATGTTTGTGTTCCTTCCGCGATCTTTTGACAAAATTCACATTTTTTTTCGTGATTTTTTGACAAATTTCGCATATTTTTCATGATTTTTTGAGACGATATTTTGTGTTTCTTCCGCTATCCATTGACGATATTTTGCGTTTTTTCTGCGATTTATTGACAATATTTTGCATTTTTCAGCGATTTATTGACAATATTTTGCATTTTTCAGCGATTTATTGACAATATTTTGCATTTTCAGCGATTTATTGACAATATTTTGCATTTTTCAGCGATTTATTGATGATATTTTGCGTTTTTCCTCAAATTTTTGAAGGGGGGGGGGGCTCTCCTGGATCTAATTATGCATTTTTTTTCATAATACTTTAACAAAATTCGCATTTTTTCACGATCTATTGGCGATGTTTGTGTTCCTTCCGCGATCTTTTGACAAAATTCACATTTTTTTCGTGATTTTTTGACAAATTTCGCATATTTTTCATGATTTTTTGAGACGATATTTTGTGTTTCTTCCGCTATCCATTGACGATATTTTGCGTTTTTTCTGCGATTTATTGACAATATTTTGCATTTTTCAGCGATTTATTGACAATATTTTGCATTTTTCAGCGATTTATTGACAATATTTTGCATTTTTCAGCGATTTATTGATGATATTTTGCGTTTTTCCGCAAATTTTTGAAAGGGGGGGGGGGGGGGGGCTCTCCTGGATCTAATTATGCATTTTTTTCATAATACTTTAACAAAATTCGCATTTTTTTACGATCTATTGGCGATGTTTGTGTTTCTTCCGCAATCTTTTGACAAAATTCACATTTTTTTCGTGATTTTTTGACGAATTTTGCATATTTTTCATGATTTTTTGAGACGATATTTTGTGTTTCTTCCGCTATCCATTGACAATATTTTGCGCTTTTTCTGCGATTTATTGACAATATTTTGCATTTTTCAGCGATTTATTGACAATAGTCTGCATTTTTTACGCGATTCTTTGACGAATTTCGGGTTTTTTAGCGATCCTTTGAAGAAAGGTGCAGTTTTTTCACTTATCTTTTAACAAAATTAGTGTTTTTTTTTGCAATTTATTGACGATACATGCGTTTCTTTTGCGATCTATTGACGATATTTGCATTTTTTCGCGATCTGTTGACGATATTTGCATTTTTCCGCGATCCATTCACGATATTTGGGTTTTTTTGCGATCCTTTGGTGCAATTATCGGGGTTTTTTTTTTTCGAGATTCTTTGACGAAATTTGCGTTTGTTTTTCGCGATCTATTGACAATATTTGCGTTTGTTTTTCGTGCTCTATTGACAATATTTGCGTTTTAGCCGCGATCACTTGACGAAAATTGGGTTTCTGAGTGATCCTTTAACGAAATTCGGGTTTTTCTGAGATCCTTTGACAAAATGTGTGGTATTTTCGCGATCTTTTGACAAAAGTTTCATTTTTTTTTCACGATTCTTTGACGAAATTCATTTTTTTTTTCGCGATCTATTGACAAAAATTGCGGCGTTATTTTCCGTGATTCTTTGACGAAATCCCTTTGGAAAATCGTGTATTTGGCCGGTACTTTCCATATTTTTAGTCGCTAGTTTTTCACGTTTAGTCGCCGAGTGGCGACTGGCGAGTGCTTATTTTCATCTTTAACCACAAGTGTAACCTCATTTTGTTGAGTGCTGACTATTGGCCAATTTGGTAGAGCTCAGTCTCCGGTGGCCGTTGCTGCCCTTTTAGTTATTTCCTATTTTGGACACACTGAAAAAACATCGCAAAATACGTAAATCAGTCGTAGAAAAAAATATCGCTGATTTCGTCAATCATGGTGAAAATAAATGAAATAATTTGTCGATTAATCGCGGGAAAAAAACTGAAGTTCATGGGAAATCGACAGTGGGAAAATATCTCTAAATTCATCAATCGATCACGGAAAAGTATCGTGAAATTTGCGAGTCCGCCATGAGCAAATATCGTGAAATTCCTCAGCCGATCGCAGAAAAAAAAACGTGAAATTTTTCAATCGGTTGCAGAAAAACAATCGTTACTTTCATCAGTATGTCGCAAGAACAAACAGGGAAATTTGCCAATCGGTCACAGAATAAAGTTGCTAAATTTGTCAATTGATCGCGAGAAAAAAATTTATGAAATTCACCGATCGATCTTCAGAAAAAAATCAAGAAATTCGTCAGTCGGTTGTAGAGAAAAATCGCAAATTTTTTGTCATATGCAGAAAAACAAACATGAATTTTGCCAATTTGTTGTAAGAAGAAACCGTGAAATCTGCCATTCGAATAGCGGAAAATATCACGAAATTTGTCAGTCGGTCCCGCGACTTCATCGTCGTTTTACAAAGAAACATTTTCGGAAAATGATTTTTTGGAAGCAAGAGCCTCCCGCCCCCAATATTCTTTATAGTACGAATCCTGCCATCTCGTCTTGAATATTCAAGCCCTGTAATGTATATTAATAATGTTGTATAAAAAATGTAATTTAAACATTAAAATATTCTGTTTATTTGTATGATGAAATGCTGATAATTACTACTGGATTTGGAAATGGGATTGACTATATTGATAATTGCTAATAATTAATTTGTACAATGAAATGCTGATAATTTGTGTAACAAATTTTAAGCAATTAATATGCCTATAATTGTAGAGTATTTTCACAAAGAAATACATACGTTCTTTTTATAATTTAAACATAAAATATCTATTAATATACCCATGATTAAAGAGTTATTTTCTCCAAACATAGGTTTAGTGATGCCTTTTTTCTGTTTTAATCATTTAATACTGTTTTGCTTTAAGTCACATTTCGTTTTATTTTAAATTAAATTACTGTGATATTTATAAGTAAAAAGAAAATTACTTTTAATTTTAAATATTTATAATGAAGTTACAAAAATAATTAATTGGATGTACCAATCCCAAAACTTTTTTCTACCTCATACATCTTAATATTTCAAAAAGTACTTCCAAATGTTAATACTTCAATATTATTAGTTCAATATTATACCAACTTCGATTTTAATCTAAAATTTCTTCGTTATTGTTGCTGTACATCAGCTGTTTGTGAATAGCCAGCTTCGCAGGATGCGAAGTTCCCATTGCTTCACGAGCTACCAATATACAGTACAAAAAAGCGAAAAATCAAGAAAATTTTACAAAAAACGCTGTCAAAGTGCCACCTTCTGGCAGAATATTTCCAAATTCATGGAGAAACTGCTGCCCATAGCCAAAAATATACACAAAAAATTGGTTCAATTCTATGCTTACCTTCTACACTTTTCGATGGCAAAATAATGGATATAACACAAAAATCACTATTATAGTGTCCCTTTCCAGCGGTTGGTTGTATTTATGACGGCCAATTATCTGCACGAGGGATATAGGCCCAGGGGGGGGGGGGGGGGGAGGGGGTGCCCTTCATGGGGATCTTTCTAAGGGAACCTAACCAGTATTAATGCTTGGAAATCCAAGGTTCGAGGTAAACCATGAAAACGCCAAACGATTAGACCGACGGGCGCGATTGGGTTCAAACCCAGCACCTCCCGTCTACCAGCTTCGAGAGCAGAACCTCTCAGCCACTGGTGGGGCCCCTTTCCAGCGGAATATTTTCAAATTGAAAGAGGACCTGTTGGCCATAGCCAAAAACATACTCCCAAAAATTGGTTCAATTCTATGGATAACTTCATGCACTTTTCAATTGTACAAGAATGAAAATGGCCTAAAAATCGCTATTACAGCACCCCCTTCTGGTGGAATATTTCCAATTTAAAGAGAACCTGCTGGACATAGCCAAAAACATACACACAAAAAAAGTTCAATTGTATGGATAACTTCATACATTTTTCAATAGTACAATAATGAAAATGGCACAAAAATCACAATTACAACACCCCCTTCCAGCAGAATGCTTCCATATTGAAGAAGGACCTGCTGGCCACAGACAAACACATACACAAAAATTTTGCTTCAATTCTATGCATAACTTCATACACTTTTCTATGGCAAAATAATGAAAATGACACAAAAAAGCGATTACAGCGCCCCCTTCCAGTGGAATGTTCCAATATTGAAGGAGGGACAGCTGATTATAGCCAAAAACATTCACAAAAAATTTGGTTCAATTCTATGCATAACTTCATACACTTTTTGATGGTATGATGGCGACACACGGACAGACAGACATTTTGTATAAACATGTTTAGGGATCTCTGATCTAGACGTTTTGGTCTAAACCCACCGAAAACCAGAAATCGAAAAAACCTCAGTTACAATACTTTCTTCTACTGAAGATAGAGGAAAGTAAAAATAGGCCTGTTTAATTGTTAAACTTAAAAGAGAGAAAGAAAATTAATAATGTCATACCTTAATAAACAACTTCAAATTTTGTTTCGCATTCTGAAAGTAAAGGTACAATTTTCTAAAAGATGTAAACGTAAATTCTTAAATTTATTATAAAGAGTTCAAATACCAATGTTAGGAAAGCTGGCAATTTTTTAAACTTTTGAGAATTACCTTTTGCTCATGAAAAATGGACTTATTTTCATATTTTGCATTATAAACAAAAGTTGTTCGGCATTGTTTGGGTCAAACGATTTCTCTTATCCTTATATATTCATTTTGCCGGATATCCGGCAGAGAAGTCGGATATCCAGTGATTGTGATTCAGATATCTGATGGTATTTCGGATATTGAAAAATCAGCCGGATATGCCAGATATCGGATATTTGCCGGATATCCGTTGCATCCCTAATTTAGATAACTATTATAGTTACATTTTTTAATATGCATACACTTTGTGCATTAAAAGATGTAATTAGCACTTGGGTCATTCCACGTGAAATCAACCAATTTAAAGAAAAAGTGTTGCACCATAGTCACAGATTTTTTTAAAATTTTTATCATAGACAGATACAGTAATGAAACCTGCAAACCTGAAATTTAAAAATAATTTTCGCAATATTGGCTGAGATATAGCCATTTGAAAATTGGTCATTTTTTCCAAATGGCGGCCATCTTGGAAGCTATCCCTATGTCTATAAATGTCCATAACTTGACAACTAATGACTCAAATTTTATATTTCTGGTACCAATTTAAAGCTATTTGTATAAAGAATGCATATATGATATTAAAACAATAGTAATTTTTTATTTTAATACTGTTTATTACATTCAAACTGAAAATATCACCCTCAAAAAATGACTTACTGTAATGGGCCATAAAAAAAATGACCCATAATAATTTTTTTTTCAAACTTGCTACAAACATTGCTCCATATGTGTACTTTAAATAGAAAAAAAATTGGAGAGGTAAAATTTTTTGTTTAAAAAAAATAGCTTTTTACACATAGGATGTCACTTACTAAGCAGTGACTATCTTAAAACATGTAAATATCCCTGATTTAAGAAATAATGGCCAAAACTAAATATTTTTTAATCCCTGAATTAATGTAAAACTATAATGAAATATAATCTCATAAGTTTTTTGTAGGACCACCCTCCAATTGCTCCCCCCCCCCCCCCCCAAAAAAAAAAAGAAGTCATTGCTAAAAATGTATAATTGAAAAAATTTAACACTGAAGGAAATAAGAAAATAAATAAAAAATATAATGTATAATTGTGAAAAACCTTTAAATGCAATATATATATAAATGAGATTTTACTGCATGTGTATATGTGGAATCTATTCAAAACGTTTTCCATGCAAGAAATTCAATTTTTATACCTAAATTTCTATCTCTTACTCTAAAAATTGCTCACTTAAAAAGTTTTACATTTGTATGTGACTTTAGAAAAATTCTGCTGTATGCATGTATTTACATCATTCAAGTTGCATTAAATATCCAGATATACATATGTCTGTTTATGTATTTTCTATTTCAATAAATTTACATACTAAGAATGACAGAATTCATGAAATGAATGCTAATCTTGCATAATCTATTTTCCTTATTATTTGAATTCAAAACATGATGTAATAATGCATCATCTTCTATCCTGATGTAATATTGCATCATGTTATATGTTTATGCAATTTTATCATAATGTATCCAACAAATCTTTTGTTGAAAATTTTTGAAACCTTTTGTGGGTAAGCTTATTATAAACTGCATTATTTATAAAATTTTAAATAAAAAAAATATTTGACATAATTTATGAATTATTGCATCATGTTGTATGCTGATGCAATTTTGGGAAAAGATTGCTGCTGTATCGTGATGTTTTCTAATTGGTTGTAATTAAAGTATGATGAAATATTACATCATAATGTACAAAAAAATTTGACTATCCCTTTTAAACATCATTTCTGTTGATGTTTTCAATGTAGTATGCACTGGCATAGAATAATTATTTTGTGCTTAAGATTCTACAGTGGACATGTAGTGTTTTGTATGCAAGAAACTTGGTGTTTGATTGAGTACTGATCTGATTCCTGTTCTTCAATTGTCTTCACGTGATTTGCAGTTATTAAAAAAAAGATTGCATTATGTAATCCCAGATGAAAAATGCTTTGTCCATGGAAATAGTATATGCAAGGTTCACAAGGATAAATATCTAAAATGGTATATTTTAAGACAGAGACAGTGTTCTGATCCATTTAATAAACATCCAAATAGCATCAGAGCAAAATCACTAAAAACAATATCATTAGATATGTCTAAAACTAATCCAGATATCCTCATTCCAGGAAAAAAATTGTGTGTTTCCTGTTATTCATCAGTAAATATGAAAAAAAAATGTCTATTGTTGACAGGATAACGACCTCAGGAACAGAAAGCCCCCTGATTCAGATTTTAATGAACGCACAGTAGTAATAGAACAATTAAACAAAAGTTGTGAATTGTTAGAGTTATCGCCAATAAAGGTAAGTAGGCGTACCTCAAAGAGAAAACTTAATTACATGCAAAAGAAAGTTTCAAAAATAACTAAGTGTGTTGCAACTAAAGCAGCTACAGTATTAGGTGTTGAAACCATAAATAAGCCTCAAAATAGTAAAGACAACTTGTCCTGACTGCACATCTATGATGGATAAATTATTGGAGAAGTTTACAAACGCATGTTTTAAAGAAAAAGTTCAAATTCTAACACTAGTTCCAGATTCATGGACAATACAGCAAACAATGACTTATTTTAATACTACACAGTATCTTGTAAAAAAGGCAAGGAAGTTTAAAACAACAGAAGGGATGTTAGCGATGCCTAGTGGAAGAAAAAGTGTTAAACTGAGTCCAGACGTTATAGAAAAAGTTATTAATTTTTATTATGATGATAATAACAGCCGCATGTGTCCTGGAAAAAAAGATTTCATATCTGTTCCAACTGAAAACGGCAGAATATTAAAACGAAAGAAATTGATTTTGCACAATTTAAAGGACTTATATATTGCATTTAAAGAACAACATGACTTAAAAATTGGATTGTCTAAGTTTTGCGCACTACGTCCAAGAGAATGTGTTACTGCTGGAAGCAAAGGTATTCATTCTGTCTGTGTGTGTGTGTGTGTGTGTATACCATCAAAATATTAAACTTATGCTTCATGCTATTCATATCAATGACTACATATCACTGCTAAAAAAACTTGTTTGTTGCATTGAATCTGAAGAATGCATGTTGCACAGGTGTGATAAATGTCCATCTCCTGAAATTTTAAAGAAAGATTTAATGGGTTTAGATGAATTGGAAATGAGTAATGATATTATTTATAAACAGTGGGTAAAGACTGATGGAGCAGAATTAAAAAAAGTGATTATGCCTGTTGATGGATTTGTTGATGATTTAATTACAAAACTCCTTGCTTTATGTTCACACCACTTTTTTGCAAAATCACAAAGTTTATATTTCAAAAAAAACAAAGGATGAATTGAATACAGAAACTGCTATTATTTCAGCTGATTTTTCTGAAAACTATACTTGCATTGTGCAAGATGCTATTCAAAATATCCATTGGCAAAAAGAACAGGCTACAGTTCACCCCTTTCTTGCTTATATAAGGGACAGTATCACTGATACTGTGAAATCTATTCCTATGTGTGCAATAAGCGAGCATTTAGTTCATGACACTACTACATTTTTAACTTTTCAAAAAGTAATTGTCAATTATTTAATTTCACAAATTCCACAGATTAAATACATAAAATATTTTAGAGATGGATCATCAGCCCAATACAAAAATTATAAAAATTTTATTAATCTCTGCCGTCATGAAGAAGACCATGGTGTGAAAGCTGAATGGCATTTTTTTGCCTCTTGCCACGGAAAAGGAGCTTGTGATGGAATAGGCGGCACCATAAAACGCATGGCCACCAAAGCAAGTCTTCAGCGTCCATTCAAAGATGGTATCTTAAATGCATTTGATCTGTATACATTTGCAAAAGAATATGTTAAAGGAATTGAAAGTTTTTTATAACAAAATCTGAAATTGAAATTGCCAATAATCAGTTAGCAGATAGGTATGCAAAGGCAGATACAATCGTAGGAACAAGGGTTAATCAGAGCTTTGTACCAATAAATAAAGGCCAAATACTGGTTTCCAGGGTATCAGGCTCCTCAACAAATTTTATTGCTACTGTGAGATTTAGTGAAACCGACAAACCACTAACATTTAAAAGTGAACAATATGCTGCATGTGTATATGGTGTTAATTGGTGGATTGGTAAGATTTTAGATTACTGCGAGGAATTCAATGACTATAAAATTATGTTCATGCATCCTCATGGTCCTAGTTCATCATATTCATGGCCAAAATCTTCAGATGTTTGTTGGATTCCATATGAGCATATAATGAAGTGTCTACCCCAATGACTGCTACAGGAAGAACATATACTGTTGCTCCAGAGGAGCATACAGCAATTCAACTCTTATTCTTAAACTTCAAGACAGATTAAATCCTTGGTAATTTTCAACAACATATTATCAAGTTCCTTTCAACAATATCTTATAAAGTTATATCCATGTAAGTATCCTGTTCTTATTTTATGTAAATATGTTTCATATAAGTTTTATCTAAGTCTTACTTTTATACATATTTGATGTTTTTGTTATACACTTGTATCACACAAGATTTGTGTACTCATTTTGTCAAGATTTGTTCATTTAAATTGAAATTGGCAGTGAACTGAATAACTAATGTCAACTCATTAATATTAATTTTTAATCTTTTATTTGAATTCAACTGATTTACAGCTAGTATTTCTGCCATATTTCAAAAAAATATGTTTTATGGCTCTTTTTCCTTCTAAATATTTTCCATTATGTATATTTTTTTGAGAATTATACATATTATCATTTTATATGAAATAAAAAGTATTGAAATGAAAATTTACTGTTATTTTAATATGTATGTGTTTTTAGTATAATTAACTGCTGATTGGTATTTCTAAATTGAATTATTTATATATTGATGCTCATACATTAATTCATATGCCAGAAAAAAATATTTTTAACCATTATTTGTTAAACCAAAGATAGATACATGTTTTAAGATAGTCACTGTTAGGTAAATGACATCCTATGTGTAAAAAGCTATTTTTCTTTAATGAAAAATTTTACCTCTCCAATTTTTTTTCTGTTTAAAGTATACATATGGAGCAATGTTTTTAGCAAGTTTGAAAAAAAATTATGATGGGCCATTTTTTTTATGGCCCATTACAGTAAGCCAATTTTTGAGGGTGATATTTTCTGTTTAAATGTAATAAACAGTATTAAAATAAAAATTTACCATTGTTTTAATATCATATATGCATTCTTTATATAAATAGCTTTAAATTGGTACCAGAAATATAAAATTTGAATCATTAGTTGTCAAGTTATGGACATTTATAGACATTGGGATAGCATCCAAGATGGCCGTCATTTGGTAAAAATGACCATTTTTTAAAAGGGTATATCTCAGTGAATATTGCGCAAATTAGTTTTAAATTTCAGATTTGAGGGTTTCACTACTATGCCTGTCTACAAAAAAAATTTAAAAAAAATCTGTGACTATGCTGCAACACCCATTGGTTGAATTCGTGTGGAATGACCCACTTGCTGATTTCAATTTGTTTAACTTTTACTACACATATGTGCAAGTTTAGATTAAAGTGATTTTACAAGTTATTGATAGCAAAAAGGTTTTGTGATGTTTGATTTGTTAGATTTGTGCTATTGTTTTTTGCAGTTTTTGTTTTTTCTATAATTATATATTAGTTGAAATGTTAAAATATGAACAAAATATAACTCAAAATTTAATTACATTGGAAATCTACAAACCTTGATAGTCATTCAATATTTTAATGCAGAAAAGTAATAAAAATTGATTATAATAATTTTTACAAAAATCATGATTTTTATACACTTTGCATTTCAGCAAATGTGAATAGAGCATTTATTAGCAAATATTAGATATACGATGACTAACCTTTGAAGCCACAAGAGCTGCAAGTTGTCTACTAGTAAAACCTTCATTTTCATACAAGACTTCTCTGTAAAATATACATACGAATAAGCAATATAATAAACTATTTTTATACATAATAAGAAGTATAATAAATTATTTTATTTTATAATTTTAATTTAAAAATATATAATTTCTTAGTCTTCTCCGATAAATATTTTTTGTACTTAGATATTAAAGGAATGCTGTCAAGAACATTGGTCAACTTTGGCACACATTTTTGAAACAGTGAAGCATAAGTACAGTCCCTGGCCAAATTATTAGACACACCATAAGATTTTATAGAAAATGTTAATTATCAGGTGTTATCAAAATTTCAAATATGCTTTCATCACTGAAGCAAACCTGTCAAAAACAGAAAAAAAAAATACAAATATTTCTGCGGATCTTGCATCACTGCATAGAAAATGACATTGAATGTATGACTAGTGATGAAATTATAATAACTTACTGATTCTCCTGAAGTCCACATCTTTATCACGCCACTGTTTTGCCCACTTCAGATGCTTTGCTTTCATTGCAGCTGTTAACTTGGACTTCCTGGCGGGGCAGCAGGCTTTAAAACCTATTTCGGTTAATTTTCTGCGAACAGTGCGCTCAGAAACATTTACGTTAGCATCTTGGAGTTGCAATTTTATAATTTTTGTGGTAGCCCATCTGTTTTCTACACAAATTTTTCTTAAACATCTCTCTGACCTTGGAGTGAAAATGGGCTTTCTGCCACATCTTTGCTTTCATTTTGGGCTCAAATCGTCCCCTGCCTCAATTTTCTTCTTTATGCGTCGTACACTAGCTTCAGAAACCTCCAATCTTCGTGATATTTCGCGGTTTGAAAAACTTTTAGCATCCACGAGGGCCTTCAATTCAGCTTTTTTAGGAAGTGACAGATCACCTGTTTTACCCATGCTGAAAATGTTCCACGTGCTTATTTAAACACTGTACACACAAAAAACAACTAACTACGTACCATACAACTTTGAAGCAAATAATCCAAACGCGTAGCGCCACAGAAACACGCCCTCAACTGACGCATTAGCGAATGCCGGTTTCAACTGGCTGCAACCGGTTTCCACTTGCTTATGTCCATGTATCCATTGGTTCAAATTGTGTTGCCATTCGTTAAAAATTAATACCAATAGGAAGTATATAACAAATCTCCTGAATAAAAATTCATTAAATCTATGTTTAAATATAACACAACTGCATATAAACTTCGCTGAAAACATGTATTTCGTAAAAAACAACAGTGCGTCTAATAATTTGGCCAGGGACTATACTTATTATTTCTAGGTTAATTTCTTTTCCCTATTTAAAACAAGTAAGTACTAAGCATATTATCAGGGGTGGGAAAATACATCATTTTACTCATCTCTAGAAAGGGAATTTTTTAGGTAGTCTGAAAACCACACGATTTGTAGCTTTCAAATTTTGACAATGTAAACATGGTACTAAGTTTTATCCTACACTCAACTTTTCTCTGTTGTATACATTATTTCTTAATTTTATAGAAAATAAATTATGAGAATCCATTGTAGTAACAGTAATTAACTATTTTTGCAGTCACATACATTTTTTTCATAACAATTTTCAACTGTACGTTGCATCTCAACATTTATATATGAAGCTTTGCACCCCAAAGCCTGATTTTCGATTAGATCTTTAAAAAATTTTTAATGCGATTTTTAGCACTTTTTTAAGTATCAAGGCGATTTTTCCACATTAGTGAGAAGAATACGGTTTCTTTCTTTTAACCCAACACAGTAAATTTTGTTATCTTTTCAAAAAAGTTTATTCAGAATTTGTACAGAGATTTTTGAATTTTTAGTGAATTTTTTATGTGATTTTTGAACAGCATTTAATGCATCTTCATACCTATAAGGAGGTTACTGTAAGGGGGGGAACACAGTTTTGTCACCGAATTTGGCCACCAAAATTAGTCGCCAAAAGTGATGCCAACTTGGTAATATCTCTAATATTTCGCCAAATTCCCGTAGACTTCCATTGTAAACCAATAGGAATTACTTGCTTACAAAAAATCAACAAATTGAGATATTTTAATGCAAAAAAAACTAATATTAACTTAAGGGATCATATTAATTATATTTAAGGGAATCCAAGTAAATTAAATTATGAATAAAAGTAACATGATACAGTGTTTAGCATGCTTTCCCAAACATAAATTTTAAGAGAGCCCGCAGGTCAAAGGAATTAGATTTGAAACTTTTATCCAATTATAGTAATTTTGACTTTCGTGATTTTTAATTTGATTTTTACGTTTCTTCGCGATCTGCTGCAATTTTTTGACATTCCATTTTTGACCTAAAGTAATTTCTGCCCTCATTTCAGTAAAGTTTATTCAGATTTCGTTTAGCAATTTTCGAATTTTGTATGTGATTTTTAGTGCATTTTAGTGATTTCCTACCATTTTCCACATTAGTGAAAGGAATCAACTTTCAATCCTCGAACGTAATATATAATTTTTTTTTATCTTTTCGAAATTTGTGCAGCGATTTAAAATTTTTTCGCGATATCTTATTGTGATTTTCAGAGCTTTTTCGCAATTCGTGCTGTTTTTTGATGTACCGGGCAAGTTAGCTAGTTTATTAATAAAGAAGGAATGGGAAAAGATTAAGATATTGTACTTTTATCGCAATTTATGCAATATACATATTTTTTAAAACTCCTTTTCAGTCTACATTATTTCGCCAATACAGTTTATGATGGCCGCAGATTTGCCTTTTCAGATGAAATTTCATGAAACAAAGTCTTTTTAAATTTTTTCAACATAACTGAACAGTGCTTATGACTTTGGTTTGACTGTTTATAGTCTATATTGTGGCAACAGTCGAATTTTGTGTAAGAGGTATGTTTCTGAACTTCCCTAGAAAATACACTTTTGTTATAATAAATTGTATGCCCAGAAGCAGAATTTTCTGTGTCAGTCTGCAGCAAAGTAAAATTTATCTGTGACCTAAGAATGCTAGACTAAGCTTACTACCATAAGAAATAATAAAATCCCATGAAATAAGCAAAATTTGCATTTATAAAGAAAATATAATAAGAGATACAACATATACCATAAATCTAGAGACTTAAAATAAATTTCAGCTATTTTTTAAGCTTAGCATTTCTTTTTAAGCTGGCAGATTAATCTGCAAGGTTTAAAATAATCTGCAGCGCCCGCTGCCATGCTGCACTGTTTCTGCTACTGGGATTGTATGTTATTTTATAAGTAATGTAGATAAACATTAAGGTATCTGAAAAGCAAAGTGATTCCTGTTTGTTTGTTACAATACCATCTTTTTACTCATAATTATTTACATTAAATAATTTATTCATAACTTAGGGTGTCAACGATTTTAATCAGGGCGATTCCATGGAGAGTGTCACACACGTAACACAGGATTTAATTTGCATTTATTCAATTATTTATTAAATTTTAATGTTAATTCTGATTTTAAGTGGTATGGTAAATAAGTTATTAGCATATTTTTAAATTTAAATTTGTGGCAATAAAACTCACAGAAGTATATCATTTAATTTCATTACTCAAAATAAGCTTTTTTTCTACTTCAGAAAAAAAGCACATTTTGTGTATGAAATTAAATGATATATTTCTGTGAGTTTTACTTACACACATTTAAACTAAAAAATATGTTAATAACTTATTTACCATAACACCTAAAATCAGAATTAACATTAAAATATAATAAATAATTGAATAAATGCAAATTAAAGTCTGCATTGCATGTGTGACTCTCCGCATGGAATCGCCCAACAGTTGATTTAAATCAGCGATTAAAATCATGATTTTAATCAACCGATTTAAAAAAAAAATCATTGATTTAAATCAAAAATTTTGTAAATGTTTAAAATGTCAAAAAAAGTATTAAAATCTAACAAACATAATTTGAAAGTTTCTATAGGTATTTTGTCTTATGAATAAACAAAAAAAGAACTTTAAATAATTCTTTCTAAGCTTAATTCATGAGTATTGTAAAAAATTAAAAACAGTTGAGTTTATAAAAAGCATTGTCTATAAGTTTTTATCCAAATTAAAGCAATTTCATTTAAAAATGATATTTAAATTTAATATAATTTGCAATGTTATAAATTCTTTTAGGTAATCAATTTATGCGTTATTTTATGTTTAGCAAGCGTAATACATTTCTACAAGTAAAAGAATAAATAGTAATTAATAGCAATCTAAAGTTAAAGAAGAATGAAAGAATGACATCTTTTCAAAGCTAAATTTAAATGAATACATAAGAGAAAAAGAAATAATTGGTATAAAAATGCTAAGCTCAGCAAGAGCTTCTTAGATATAGGTTGAATAAATGTTTTTAACTTTGTAACTCATATATACTAAATAAAAAATAATAATTAGGGATTGAAAAGGCAGCAAAATGATAATTAATAATTCGTTCTGAGAGGTAATACTGCTGTTACTTAAATATTTTCAGGATTTCAGATATAAGTGGCTAACTTATATTGATCCTATATGAATGGGTTTAACTCATTTTCATAATTCTTTTGGTTATCATATACAGTGGCGGTCAAAAGTTTCTAGCCAGTTAGTTTTTTTTTTATTTGTTCGACAGAACGTTTCAGCAAAGAAGAAGTTCAGTTGCTCCAAAAGTTAGGAGTAAGCAAATTACCTCTGACCATGTGATCATTTTGATTGGTTACTTAAGATACTTGATGCAAAGGGGAGGAATTCAAAATTCGCACGTGGAAAAGTTTCCGGCCATTCGTCATTCAATAGTTTTTGCTATCGCTAAAGTGGTTTTTTGGACATGTTTGTTAATTAATCAAGGTGAATAATGTATTTGAGATTCAAAAATGAAAAGTTAAACAATTTTTTGTTCCTAAATGTGTGATTTGTTGGTCGCTAAAGGGACAATCCTTTCATGAGATTGTGGCAAAGTTGTCGATCGGAAAATTCGCTGTAAACGATATTTTAAAAATATATAAAGATGGTCATGGTAAAGATGAAAATAAGCACTCGCCAGTCGCCGACTAAACGTGAAAAACTGGCGACTAAAAATATGGAAAGTACCGGCCAAATACAGGATTTTTCAAAGGGATTTCGTCAAAGAATCGCAGAAAAAAACCTGCGAATTTTGTTAAAAGATCATGAAAATACCACACATTTCGTCAAAGGATCGCAGAAAAACCCGAATTTCGTTAAAGGATCGCTCAGAAACCCAAATTTCGTGAAGTGAGCGCGGAAAAAATGCAGATATCGTGAATGAATCGCGAAAAAAAAGCAAATATCGTCAATAGATCGCGAAAAACAAATGCGAATTTCGTCAAAGAATCGCGAAAAAACCCGAGAATTTCGTCAAAAGATCGCGAAAAAAACGTACATTTTGTTAAAAGATTAAGGAAAAAACGAAAATTTCGTCGAAGGATCGCGATAAAAACCCAAATATCGTGAATGGATTGCAGAAAAACGCAAATATCGTCAAAAGATCACGAAAAAAACGAAAATTTTGTCGAAGGATCGCGAAAAAAACCCAAATATCGTGCATGGATTGAAAAAACGCAAATATCGTCAAAAGACCACGAAAAAAAAAAAAAAAAACGCAAATATCGTCAATAGATCGCGAAAAAAACGCAAATATCAACAATAGATCGCAAAAAAAAAAACGCAAATATCGTCAATAGATCGCGAAAAAACCGAGAATTTTGTTAAAAGATCGCGAAAAAAACGCACATTTCGTCAAAGGATCACAGAAAAACCTGTATTTCATCAAAGGACCGCTAAAAAATCCGAAATTCGTCAAAGAATCGTCGAAAAAAAAACCCGCAGAATATCGTCAATAAATCGCGGAAAAACGCGAATTTCGTTAATAGATCGCAGAAAAAACCGAATTGCGTCAAAGAATCGCGAAAACGAACGCGAATTTCATCAAAAAACCACGAAAAAAGTGCGAATTTTGTCAAAAGATCGCGAAAAAAGTGTACAAAGAATCGCGGAAGAAACAAAAACATTGCCAATAGATCGCGGAAAAATTCGAATTTTGTTAAAGTATCATGAAAAAAAATGCATAATTAGTTCCAGGAGATATCCCCCCCCCCCCCCTTTATTATATTTCAGAATATTTGTTGTACATTTCAGATTTTTTTTTTTTAAATTCTGAAAAGTACCTAAGTATAGTGGACTCATGTAGCTATATAAGCATGTTACATATAACTTTGCTGTTAACTTAATTTAAAATAGATTGGAAATTAGTATCTCAAGTTTATTCAAAACAATATCAATGAAAATATTTTTATTTGTTGCATAAATTACTTATTTACTCTAAACATATATTTTTTAATTAAATATTCAGTGACATAAATGTATTTACTGGCGACTAAAGAAATTATTCTCACTTGCCAGTAACTGGCTACTAAAAAAAATAAACTTACCGGCCAGTGGCCACTAAGCAAAATTCCTTATTTTCATCTTTAGGTCATGGCCTTCGGAACTTTCTACGATCTGGGAGATCCCGGAAAACGACTATTCTTACGGACAGTTAAAAATCCTTTCATAAATAAGAAAATTCAGAGGGCTCAACTGGCGTTTGCCAAGGAATACAAGGACTGGACAAGTGAAAACTGGAAATTCCTGTCCGAATTCCTGTATAAATATTTACAGAAACATGACTCACTCGTGGTTAATATAAAGAGAGTGTTTTATGTTAAGAAGTTTGTTTTGCAGCCTAGATTTTTTTTCCCCCCCATGAGCATTTTTTAAAGTTCGAATTTTCGGACTAATGGCCAATTTTTTAAAACTTTCGGAAATGAATACTCTGAAATTTTGGAAATTCCACAACAGAATCACTCCTGAAAAATGTGCTGTGCGGGATAAAAATCGCAACTATAAACAAAAAATGCGTTTGTGTTTTTTGCGAAAAATCGTAGTTTAAGACCGAGTTTCGTAGCATCGTAGTTTATAGGTCCAAATCGTAGCAACTACTATTTTTTCGTAGCAGTTGGCAGGTCTGTAATTTTTATAAGAATATTATTTTTATTTTTTATTTTTTACGGAAAAGAATGACAAACTTTTCTTTCTGACACATGCTCATATATATTCTTGATAGTGGTCAGAAAGTAGAAAAAAATGTAGATCAGCTCATATTGTGTAGCAATATATTTTGTTTCCTTTCCCCAGGCAGTTTAATTAATCTTACTTTTAAACATCTCTTATTTATTTAATCTAACCTTTTCTGTTTTAAATTTACTGGTTTCATTTCCCATTTTCAGTTTAAGCACTGTTTTCAATTCATCACGCGATGTTTAGTAAATCGCATTTTGCGATTCTCTTTGCGTCGTTTTAGCGAGGTCGTCTTGCTCCTGGCTTTTCTTGGCATGCTCTCACCTTTTTATGGCAACCCTTTAGCTGCCGCGCGTGAGTTTAAAAGCTTTCTCTCTCTCTCCTAGCAGTCAGTCATAGTGCAGTTACTTACTGGTACAGCGTCATACGGTTTTAGCTCGCCACGCATTCCGCGGGCCTCGTGCCCCGGTAATGTCAGAAGTAAATGCCGTGTTTCTTTTTGCTAGAGAATATTTTTATAACAAGGCTAAGTCTCCTCTCCTCGGGACCTCTTCTTAGTATTTTTATTCAACTAGTTTTTAGCGTATATTCACATAAATTATTGAGAAGATCCTTGGTGAAAATCAAGACTGAGGTCTAGTTGCACAGATGCTTCATGATCATCGGATGCCGAGCAGTGAACCCCACCTTTCACCTGCATACTTTGACTGAAAGAATAAAAATCTTCTTTGTTCGAAACAAGTATTAGAGTTGGTTTTTTTTATTGCAAGAGTGGAGGTATTGTACTTTTATTACTTTTCCTTTCTCAGCTTGATCACCCACTGGAATCGGGTTATTCATCTACATTCACAGCGCATAATTTATCGAGGCAACTGGACGATCGCGTTTATTCTAATGAATCCACTTCTAGTTTATGCAAAAGACAGTAGTGAGCCTTTTTTAGATATATTATAAGCACCCATTAGAACATTACTACTTTTTAATAGCTCAATTTATTTAATTAATTGATACAGTAAACTCCCAACTATCCGTCCTAATATGGCAGAAGGGTACGCCAGGGTTCTATAAATGTTTACTCACTTCCTGGACCCCCCCCCCCTCCCCATTATATTAAAAACACATGTAACACATTTGGAAGCCCAGTGGGGTAGTGGTCAGCACGCCTGTCTGCCGCACCGCAGGTCGAGAGTTCGACTCCCGACTGGGCAAGGTTAACTCAGCCTTTCATCCCTTCGGGTCGATAAAATGAGTACCAAGCTTGCTTGGGAACTAAACACCGAGGGTCTCATGTTAGGTTGACCACCTGGCCGGGACGCATGCTGCATAGCACCTCGGGGCCCAGGGTCAAGAAAACAGAGATGGGCACTGTCGGCCCAGATCCTTCTTGGATTGTATAGCCACAGAGTTTAGTTTTAGTTTTAGTTTAGTAGTTTAGTTTATGTAACACATTTTAAGATAAATTTTGTACATACAGTTTCAAAATGAAGAAAAACATTAACGTAAAACGTAAGCCTAATTTGTAAAAAAAAATGATTACATCTCATTTTACTGTTTATTAATTAGTGTTCCCGCTAGGCCATTTTTGAAGGGTGCAGCGCCACGCCCATTTAAAAATCGGTAAAATGCACCCTCCTAATAAAAAAATAAACAAATGTGCCCCGAATTCTCCCAGTGATCACGCACGAAAATATTCGCCGTGCGAGAATCGAACGCATCCTTTTTTCCCCCCCATGAGTATGACATAGCTACAAGCAAAATTAATTACGTAGTATATTCTCTCCCCTCCATGCTTCCATATAGTCAGTAGGAGACAACAATTCCTTGGGTGGTCATTCGGATTTTGCCCAGAATAGAAAGGAAATGAGATATTCTATGGGAAGTTGAGCAGGACAATTGGCATTGTCCTTAGCTATTTCCCAAGTTCCTTCCATCCAGACATCGAGATGGTATCTCTGAGATTTGACTCTGGATGATGCTACAGAAAAGAAGTCTTTTTTTATCTGTAACTTTAGTTCCCCACCGGAATAGGCGCCGCCTGTACTGGTCTGGAACTGAGACAGAATAAAGCGCAAGCGACAACCGGCGAAGAAAAAGTTATTTCAAATAGAAAGGTGGCGACGACATTTTAATTCCGACCTTGAGGAATAAATCTATGACCCTCTTCTTTCCATATACTCAAGGCCGAAACTAGCCTATTTTGCACCCGTGGCAAACATGGATTTTGGCGCCCCTCCTCACGCACAATAAAAGTTATTGACTGCAGGTAACCTATACAAATCTACCCTATATATATAAAATCCTAATGAAACGAATTTATGAAACGAATATATGAAACGCCTGAAATGTATCGATTCTTTGAATCGACTGATTAAACAACTGACTTTGTTTCACGGCAATTTCTCCTAAAATATGGAATACTTTGCGATGAAATTAACAGCAAAAATCCGCGTTGATCCACAGATCTCAAAACTGGTATTAGAATTTTTTTTCTAATTTTAAATACATTTTTTCTAATGATGACAACTCAAATTTTAATCATAACAGAATTTTTTTTTCATAATTCAGGAAAGGTTACTATTTTAAATTAATTTGACGACAGTTTGTCCTCCTTTAAATCTATGCTAAGAACAATGCTTTTTTTGTATTTCGTTATCATTTTATTAAATACAAAACTTTCATTTAAAAATGAAACATTTAAATTGATGGCTTTCACTTCTTTTTTTTAAAAAAAACAAAACGAAAAGAAAAATATTAGGCACAGATGTCATATACGCACCGGGGTACCTAATTGGCGCACAAATGGAATTATTTTGATAGACATGGTAACCCGGTTATTGTTGTTTATTTAATAATAAATGTATATTTACTTTTATTTCTTTTTTAAATTTATATAAATTATTTTGTTCTATAGTAATTAATTATTTTTTTGCTATTTCCTCTTGGAAATAATAGAAAATAATTAAAAAATACGGTACAATGTAGTAGTTATTCCGTCACCCAATTTCGCAAATTATATAAATCGCCAAACCACTCGCCAAATTGTACAGATTGACAAAATTTTTATTTTAAATAACAAAAGAACAAATAAATTAGTATAACATTAATAAATATAAAAATAAAACATCGAAATAAAAATCACTTGATGACGTAAACACGTGTAACTTGCTAAAAGTCAAGTAAATGTGACATTTACCATCAACCATTATTGGCATTTAATCTTATAGTTGGTGATAGATTTTTTGTCGACGGGATAACTAAGTAGTACCAAAAATACATATGTAACTGGTATTCGAAAACGAGGTTTTAGTCAAATTTTCGTAAAAAAAAAAAGAAGATCATGCCAAACATGTGGTGCGTATATGACATCTGGCGAAATATTAAATTATGTAACAAACCATGACATTTAATTTCAACTTCAAATCAATGTTTTAATTTACCACTCGAACAATAAAAAAAATGCTAACTGGCGAATTGAAAAAAAAATATTGGCGAGATTTGCACCCGCCTTTTTTTTCTTTCGGCACAGATGTCACATACGGCCCCATATTTGCACGATTTTTTTCTGACGCCAACGTCATATATGTAACAGGTACTTAACTGGCGCCAAAGTATCATTATTTTGCTTGATATGGTAAGCCGGATGTTGTTGTTTATGCTGTTAATGTGTTCCCCAAATTGGCGTTGGAAAAAAATTGCGCCAATATGGGGCGTATATGACATTTGTTCCAAACCTTCATATGAAAGGCGAGGATGGCCACCCAGGGAAACCCAGCAAATGCTTTAGAGTTTTAGTGCAGTCCCTGGGGGCATATGAAAGGCGAAGGGATCAGATCGTATTTGTTTATGGCATTTGATGACAAGAACTATTATAATATAGATGAAATGATGGGGATAGAATAATATTTGGCGACTTATCACCTGTGCCTGGATAACATTAAAGTATCAAAATGGCACCTAGAGTATAAAAAGCAAAGTGTTCCGCCCGGAACTGTTGATGATAGTCACATGATTTAGGCTATTGTTATAGAGATTGTTTTAAAATATCGGTTGACAAAGACTCTGAATGCTTAATTCAATTTATTTTAGTTTCTTTTCAAATGTTTAACTGATCCTCTTTAATCAAAAACGAAAACAACCACTGGATGTCTTAACAGCAACTGATTCTCCGTTAAATTTTTGTAATCAAAGGGAATTGAATGGAAACCCGTTTACAGGGAGATCTGCACACCTTTTTCAGTATAATTTAATCTTCTCTAATATTTTAAAAACCCCTTAGATTTTTAGATTCTGCGGTGTCTGAATGGGGGTTGGCGAGCGTAGCTTGCAGGGGGCAGAGCCCCCTAGTAAATAAATAAATCCTTAAAAAAAAAATGAAAATCATTTAATAATAATTAAAATGCTAGCAAGAAATATGTAAACAACGCTTCCCATAACATTATCTTGAGCGTTACAAGCCTATGCTTCGTTACGCAAAGAAATTGGAACGCTAATGTTAAACCTCTGGGAGGGTTTTTATTTCTCGGGGAAGGGGAGGGGGATCCCCCCCCCTTCCCCGAGAAATGAGATGTCCTTCTGGAAGATTTCAGACTTTGTGTCTTCAATGATCAAAAAGTGCAAGCCCCTGGAGCCACACAAATCCCTCTCGGAGAAAAGTGTCTGAATTCAACACTGTAATGCACCCTCTCCATAATTCCATCTGTCTTGTCATGGCTAATGTTTTCAGAAAAGCTGTATGGCACAGAGATCTACGTGATGCCAGCCAGATACGTAGATTTTTTTTTTTTTTTGACCCGTTACAGTATTAAAGTTAAAAGTTCAACCCGGCATAAAAGCTAAAAGTTTGGTCCGAGCCCGGCCCGAGAGAATTTCTATAAAACAGATTTTTAAGCCGATATGGTAAAGAATTCTCTTGTACAAGTTCTGACAAAAAATAGCCTTTTTTATGTTTATGCTCTTTATTTATTTATTTATTTTTAAAGTGTCTTGGGCTGCGCAGTACAAATACTTCGGTCCCAAAATAGTGCTCTTCCCTAGATTTCTTTCTGCATGTGTCCTCGTCAGCTATATATTTTTTTAATGAATCAGCGTTTGTATGTAAATGTCTGAGTTATCTGAGACTACTACACTCACGCGAAAACGCCCTTTCGCTAATGTTAATCCTATGGAAGATTTTTTTTAATATCTCGTTTGCATTTCGATATTTTTATTATTATTGCATTGCATTGCATAGCTGAGCTCAATCTCTTCAAATTCTTTTTTTTTTTCTATTTTATTTACAGGCTTTCTTTATGAGGATAATTTTACTTTCGAAACCGGTTCTGAGAAACTGAAAAGACCCCCCAATAAAAAAAAACAAACTTGTAAACAATATCTAAAAATTAAAAAACGGTTTTTGTAAAGATTGACCTCAACTATCCAATGTAAAAAAAAAAAAAAAAAAAAAAAAAATCATTTAAAAGTATTGAAATGTAAACGAGATATTTAAAATAATTCTCCCACAGGATTAACATTAGCGAACGGGTGTTTCGCATGGGTGAAGTAGCCCCTTAACTATATTCCGAGGCTTGGGGATTTAAAATTCTGAAAAATGCTACAATACAATCTTCTAAGAAGGAAATTATGAGAAAAAAGAAAAAGCAGTTAGACCGAATTCCTTTCTTAGCAGATACATCATCCGTTGCAAATAGTATATCATATTCTTTTCGCACATATTATTATATTAATTTTGCATGGATCGAAACCCTTTTCCGTTTAAGACAGATTTCTTTTCACAGGTTTTACTTAATTTCATTGCCTAGAAATATATGTGCTATTTTCAAAAGTGTAAATTTTTAATTGTACAATAAGAGCGATTTAAAAATGTATGCATTTTTTTTTTTTCAAAAGTTGTTTGTTGTGCCGGGCCTAATTTTTGCACGGGTCAGGCCAATGATTTGCATACGGGATGTGTCGGAACGGAAAAGGTCTGAAAATTTCGGTACAGGTCCGCCCCCCCCCCCCCCCAAAAAAAGCCTGACCCGAACAGGACTGAGTCTACATAAAAAAAAAAGTATAAGTTCCGGAAAGAAAAAAAGTATATCTTCCAGACGGCACGAATCTCGCAAATGAAAACTAACCAGGGGCCATGCAATGGGATACCTCTATTGCAGAAAAATATAAATATCACGGAAAAGAAGGCTTTCTGCTTCCATCAGAGTCAAAGATTTAAAAAATAAATTCATTCTTAATCTACAGATGCAATATACAAAACAAACATGAAGCCGCTATTAGTAATTAGTCAACAAACATGAAGCCGCTATTAGTCAATTGGATATTTTACCTTGCTTTTAAAAGCAATCGAAAATTGACAGATGCTGAAAGAAATACATCAGTTTCCACATAAAGTTGTTTATGTAGCGAATAAGACTGTGCCGAAGTGACGCAACTAACGCATTCAACTTTGCATTTTTGTTTATGTGATGTCAACAATTTTACTGTAATGAATAAGCAATTTATGCTCTTTACTTTCAATTAATGCATTCATAAGAACAGATTTGATGACGCCGACTTCCTACTTTTTGTGCAGCAAAACATTTTGGAATCCAAAACATTAAAAAGACTTATTTTTTTAAAGATTTATAAAAAAAATCTTCTTGACATGTATTTGGGGGGGGGGGGGGGGGGGGGGGGAGCAAGGGGACGTCCTCTGTATACCAGGGCTTAATTTGCGCTGGAAGCCTGCACAGGCCCGGGTTTGGCTCGTAAATGGAGGCAAACTTCCAAACGGGCCGGACCGGCAGGATTAGGACAATTTTTAACAGGACAGGCCACGCATACAAAAAAATTAAACACGCCAGCGGCTGATTAAAATTTAAGTGGGACGACCGACTCAATATAAAAATTTAAAGCCAATAAAATATGAACCATTTTCAATGAATATGATTTTTTCGATAATAAGCATAAATGTGCTGCAAGAGTCAATGCTAGTTTGACCAAAGAATAAATACACTAGAGTTATACGGAATTATAGTTTCTTTGGTTTGATAACATCAGTACAAAAATACACCATGTCAAGCTTAGAGATCGGCATCGGACAGTTACATCGTGTTTCAAGTCCGAGCTTAATTTTTTTAGCAGACTCGAGCCGGAACGGAATCAGGTTTACATTTAAATACACACACACACACATATATATATAGTCGAGTCGACTGGAACTGAACTTTGTTCTCAGGATATGTTGGAAAGGCAATTTGTTTAGTAAAAATAGTAATACTAACTCATTTTTAACTATAAAGGCATAAAACTGACAGTCCTGACTTTTGAAGCGATTTGGAATTGAATAGCGGTTTCTATTTTTTGATTAATAAATTACTTATCGAGTTTTAAGCGATTCTTGTCACGTGACGACAGGTTTCTCTCATTCACCGTGCTATCACGTCCGGAAATTCGATTCAAAATGCCGACTTTGCAGTATTTTCTGAAAAATCTTTTGTTTTTATCAAAAAAGAGGAAAATACGATGTAATTATATTGTTTCTGAATGAGAACACCTGCCAATTTTACGTGTGTTCCGAAGAAAAATGAATCGGACTCCTTTCTTCTTTGTATTTGAGAATAGCCTTAATAAATTACAGAAAAACATTTTCAAAAATCTACTTTTTACTATGCATCTTTAAAAGTTATGTTTTTAATTTTTTTTTCTTTTATCTTACATTTTAATGAATATCTATTTGAATGTTGAAAAAGTCTAAGAGTTAAGTAATCATTAATGTTGCTATTTTGTATTTTCTGTCTTGCGAACACATAATAATCTGACAAATACTGTAAAATTTTTCCTTAAATATGTATTCAGTATTCTTAAAAAGAATCCTTATTGTATGGTAAGAATTTTTTTTGCACGAGACGGGCCTGTTTTTAATGATTTTGTACGGGCCGGGTCGTTAACTGCGAAAATATAAACAGGTCTGGAAATTCCGGCCCGTGCAGTGTTCAAGGGACATCATGAGTGTCAGGGCCCCTATTCTTTTTTATTTGCGGTTTGGATATTTATTGTATGAGTTTTATGAATTTAATCTAGGTATGTTTTTGCAATTTGCCAGTAGTTGTTTAAAGGATTATTAAGTATTATAAATTATTTTAATGTTAATTAAATTTATTCAGTTTTAAAATGATTAAATTCTAATAAAAACATTTTTTAAATTACCTAAATAAATCTGGAAGGCCCCGAAATTCCGGGACTCAAGGCTCGGGCCTAGGCAAAAATCAGGCCCTGATAATCAACTATTGTAATGACATAACTTACATATTTTAGCACAGAGACAGATAGTCTTTTTTTTCCCTCTCTTTCGTAATGTTTCTTTTTCCAATAAGTGCGTTGGTTACCAGAGAAAGAGCCCAGAGGACAATACATCCCTATTTCCTGAATGGATAACAATGCCCCCCCCCCCCCAAAGAGCTGTTATTTTAATCAGTTGTAAGCTAAAGGATGGTGTCCGAGCCGAGGGATGAGGAGCCGATGTTCAGAGAGGGGATAATGGCGGGAGTGGGTCTGTTTAAAGGCAGAAAATTGTTGCCAAGACTTTTTTTTTTCTTTTTTTTTGTGTGTGTGTGTTGTTGTTGTACACAGTATATTGCGTGTACCATGGACCCTTTAAACAAAAGAACCCCTCCAACTGGAATTGTACCCAACCGGACTGGAAGGAGCAGTTTAAAAACTATATAAATAAGAATAGGTAGTTCTGTAAACACAGTTACAATTTAAAAACTTATATTCAGTGCGCACATTCCGAGCTAATTTTTTTTTTAAAGAAATTAAATAACGATGCCTTGTGCTAAAAGATAGCATAAAGAATAAGAAAAGAATAAGAAAGATGTTGGCAAAAGATGCAAGAAAATCGATGATATGCTTAAAACAAAGGTAAGCCATTTACTCACATACTGACTTTTGTCCCCTGCGATTTTTAAAATTTTTCGATTTTTATTGTTATTTTCACTGTGATTTTTTTGCATTATTTTGCATTCTGCAGCTTTTTTTTTCTTCTTTTTTACATTTGTAAAAGGTATTTGGTTTAAACGTTTAGCGTAATATAATACATCTTCGTGATTTCTGAATTTTTAGTAATTTTTCATGTTAAAGACCGATTTTTTTTTTACAATTATGAAAGAATTCCAGTTACAGTGTTTCAGCTCACTGTACTAAATTTTGTCATATTTTTTTTAAGTTTCACGGCGATTTTCTCTCACTAGTAAAAAAAAAAACATGTTTTAAATTTTTAACCCAATATAATAAATTTTGTTCTCTTTTCAATAAAGATTATTTGAAATTCGTGCTGTGAATTTTAAATTTTTAAGATTTTTATACGGGCTCGGGCAACATTGGACGAGTCAGCCAGTTAAACAGATAAAAGTACATTTAGGAATGATAATGATTTCATATTTTTGATAAGCTGTATTCAAAAAATGTTTGGTAATTTGTAGTTCATATTTTTATGCCAAAAAACCCTTGCTTGTACTTTTCCATTATTTCTTAATCTGGGATGCAACCTCCACACATTTTAGAAGATTTCAGATTTTTTTTAAATGTATCTACTACTCCCCCCCCCCCCCCTTCTGAAATTTCGTTTCCTCCGCTTAACCCGTTATGTCCCAAATTATGAATTGGCAAAAATTTCATCTTCTAAAGCATATTTTTTGAATTTTTGAAACTACATTACACGATTTACACAATCATTTAATAAATTTTAAAAAGATTTTGCCAATTAAAATTAATTAAATTTGAATTTATAGGGATTTTGTGCAAAATTTATACAACTTCACTCAAATCTTTTATTTAATTTTTATTTATTTATTTATTTATTTTTTTTACTGTTTTGTAGAATAAGGAAATGCACAAATATAATGTTCTTACAATAGACATATATCCGAATTGAAACTTTTAACCCCCAGTCTTTAAATGTTAAAAAAGATGGAAAGATGCAAAAACAAAAGAAAAAGAAATCAGCCATTAAAAAATGTTTTTATTTTGTGCAACCAATAATGCTTTTGGAACAAGATAAAGTAAAGTATATCTATAACTCATTCTAAACGGTATTACTATTAATCGATTTATTAAATTAATTTTACAACAAGTTATTTTAATGGTACTTTAAAGTACCATTGGTGCATAAGGGTTAATCAGCCCCACAGTTCAGTTAAATATTTAAAATTATTTACTTTATTACTTTTTCTGTTTTGTTTGTTATTTTATTATAAAAGAATTTGAACTCTTAGAATATTATAATTTTTTTCTATTATAATTGTAAATTTTAGTATAAAGTAAAAAAAAAAAATTATAAATAAAGTATAAAGTATTGTAATAAATGTAAAGTATAAATAATCAATCATCCAATCTAATCTATCTCTTCTCGTCCCCCCCCCCCTCTTTCTCCAAAAGTTAAAATCTTTAAAACTCTTTTTTTTTTTTTTTTTTACTTGCAACTCTGTCACTTCATTGTGACAATAAATAAACCAATCATCTAAATTCTGCTTCTCTTTCTTATCAAATACACCAAATTTAAAGGCTTTTATTTTTTCTGTTCTAATTGTTAAAATTCTACTAACGATAATTAATTACATAATAAACCTCTCCCCCCCCCAAAAAAAAAAATGCTTTTGTCTCTTTGCCTCCACTTCCACAGCTCACAAAGCTTATGATCTTTAAATTATATTTGGTGATTTATTGTAATAATAATTAATTGGTCTCCCATCTAAATTTTACTACCCCTTAAAATTTCTGCTGTACCCTTAAAACTGCTAGTTTATGGGACTAATAATTTTTCAATTTTTTATTTGAAATAAAAGTACTTACCTAGATCTTTGAAATATCAATTTAAGAAAAAAAAAATGTAATCTGTTACTAAATGTGCGCATAAACAATGATGAGTTTGTAGTAATGTATAATTCTTATATTAGTTTCAGTTTCGAAGATCTACATTTTCTCAGGGTCGAAACTGGGGGGGGGGGGGGGGGGGGGGGAAGCAGAGGAGGCATGTGCCCCAGGTGCCAAATGAAGATTCTGTTTGTTGATTTTTCTCACGTCCATGTTTGGCACTGTATTGTTAAAATCATCCTGTCTGGGATATGCCAAAACACAGAAGAATCTAAGGACATGGCATAAGGATGCTGTATAAAGCAGAATTTTTTTCAAGATTTTAATGAATCAATATTTGACAAAGTAGATTAAAGTAATTCAGTATTACATATTTTTAATTTTAAAATAAGTTCGCTATTAGAAAATTAATAAAATTCTCTTTGTAAATATACTTTGCGGAGGAGGGGGCAAAATCCATGCTTGCCGCGGGTGCAAAAAAGGCTAGTTTCGGTCCTACCTTTTCTGAAGAAATAATGCCCTTTTTCGCTGAAAAAAGTGCCCTCTTTCAGCTTCAACTATGCCCTTTTTGTGGCTAGCACCCTGCCCCTTTTTTTTATCTAGAGTGAACACTATATTAATAAATGATTGCACAAATATGAATAGTTATGCGTAAGATAAAAGAGTCAAAGCTTAGTTTTTGAAAAAGTAGTTGATAGATGATTGTCTCTGCTATTGCATTCTTGTAACACCTTCTTGCTCTTTTTTATCGTGTGTTAGCACTTTCCTGCCTGTCTCGGCCGATCGCAACACTCCTCCTTTTTTTTTTAACTAGGCCGGATAGTCGAAAGCTGGATACTCGGGAGTTTACTGTAATTACATGTAAAATATTGTAGCTTAAATATAAAATCATTATTTTTTCAAAATATTGTTCACTGTTAAATTTTATTTAATTATGAAACATTCAAATAATAATAATGCAGAGTTTCCCCCAGTTTAAAAAGGGCAGGGTGCTGCTTGTCACAAAAAGGCACTTTTGGATTCCAAAGGGCATGTTTTGGATTCTTAAGGGCATTTCTTGAAATTTTTAAAAGACATTCTTTTGATTTTTAGAATTACTTTTTAATATTTAATAGACAGAACACTATTTTAAAGACAGCAATGAATCAATTTTTACTATGCAAGTAATTTTTTTAATATACAAAGGAGTAAAGGTCCTTTTTTCAGGTGGGGGCAACAAGTGAGCTAATTTTTTAAATGAGGGGCAAGAGTGGTGCTATTTTGTAAACCTAAGGGCAGGCAGGGTGCAGCATGCTCCTGAAACTGTCTGGGGGAAACTCTGATAATGAAATAAAAATCATATAACTTCTCTTTCTAATAGAATATGTCATTATTGAAATGTATTATCGACAAAAATATCACAGAAATCATTTTGATGGGCTTGGGCTCGAACCTGCATCTTCTAAAAAAATTCAGAGCTTTAAACGGCTGCTTTATCCTGCTATGCTAGCAGGAACTCATTCTAGTTCCTTCTAAATTGAAGAGGTTCAAAAAACAGTAAACGCATGAACAATTGTGTCGAATTTGCGTTCTGATCTAAAAAAAAATAGCTTTGTGTTTTAATCTATATATATATAAAAGAAAGCCTGGATTTTGTATTAATCAACTCGCAGCCAAAACTACTGAACCTAAAATCTTGAAATTTGGGCTAAAAATACTCCTTATGGTATTGAGTGCCGCTAAGAAAGGATTTTCTAAAATTCCACCCCTAAGGGGGGTAAAAAATAGAATAAACTTTAAAAAAATTCCTTAAAAATCTGATTTTATAGTTATTTTTCAACTGATAACATATTTTAGTGTATTTTTGTATGCTGAATCGAATGGTACTAACCAAATTATTTTAAGTCTAATAGTTCATGAGATATTTCATATTTTTCTAATTTGGCACCAAAACCTCGAAATATCTAACATTAGAAGTGATAATTCATCCATATTGCAAATCCGTTACTGTAGCAACGGAAAAAATTTAAAGTAAATCTTTTTGTTAATTCATTTGGTTAAAGAATTAAACCGGCAATATGAGTTTGAAAAAAAAATACAAACGCCTTGAAAAAAAGATATTGAATTTATTGAAAATACAAGGAAGCAATCCACTGAGAAATTAACTTTATAAAACGAAAATATTTAAAAATGAAAGCAATGTTTGTAGAACTAAAAAAAAAAAAAAAAAAAACAACTTTTGGTACATACATCCGGGCAATGTCAATACAATTGCGCCAAGCATGGCGACAATTACACTAATTACAGCAACCCTTATTTTTTATCCAATTGATAGTTTATTATAGTTTTAAATTTATTTTATTATTATAGTTTTTTTTAAAATTATGGTTCATAGTATGTAGTTTTATGTTATAGATTTTATTTATTTATTTACTTTAAACAATTTGCTATTTTTAACAAGGTTATGTATTTAAGAATGTTAAATTACTGTTTTAAATGTAGTTGGCAAACGATAAACAAGATTGGCAATTGTCAACAATTTTGGGCAGGGACCCGGAGCTGGAGCTGGGAGCCGGAGCGCTCCGGAGCTGTGTTTTCCCTGGAGCTGGAGCTCTAAATTTTACCCAGCTCCAGGGCTCCTTTAGTTTTTAATATTCTTTTAAATCTTTTTTTTTTTTTTTTTCCCAGTCTTTTAAATTTCTAGGCTTAAAATATTTTAATTACATCATTATTCAGTATTTTAATTATATCATTTTTTAGGTTTTTATTATTATTAGAGAAGGAAACCTTCTCAAAACATGGTAACACTACTTTACTTCTACTTTCTACTTGAACTAAGTGACAACACTATTTGAAAACAAATATGGCCGCCTGTTGTTTACATGTGTAGTTGTATAATTTTGGCTGTTTGAAAAGTGTAGAAGAAATTTAAGATTTTTATGTTTAAAATTCCACCAAACTTTCTATTTTAAAAGCAAAAGCTAAAAGATGCCATATTTTCTGAACAAACATTTCAAGTTTGATGAGAAGTAAAATGCATTTTGTCAGATCTTTAATGAAGGTAGAAAATATTTGTGAGCAAAAAATTAAACGTGTAAATTAAAATCTGCAACTCAAAAGCGCGAAGTCGGAGCCGAGGCCGGAGCCACAGTATTTTCTCTAGGAGCGGAGCTGGAGCATCAAAAATTGTTCGGCTCCGGGTCACTGATTTTGGGCGATCTATTTCATGGTCCGCATAATACGTAAGTACCACTTTTTCAATGGAAGAAATTGGAATTGAAATAATACATCGCGATTTATCATTTGTTCCTGGATAAAAAGAAAAAATAGGTACTTTTATGTCAGCCGTGTGTAAATCTCGCCATTAGCATTTTAAAAATTGCCAATAGCAGTAGTTACATTTCGCTTATGTAAATTAAAAACAATTGTTTGTTTTAAGTTATGGCATTATTTCCTATTTTTGTTTTACTTTTCAGTTTTTTCAATGAAATTAGTGTATGGCATGTATTTTAAATGTATGTATTTTAAATGAAATGAGTGAAACGTTTATATTTTGAATGAAAATAATAAAATAAGAATAAGGTATGGAAACAATCTTTGTTGATTTATTGCATGCGCCCGGCTGACATAAAAGTATCACAAAAACCATATATTCACCTTTCTTTTGGTAGTTGTTCAAGGGATACCTGGTTTTTCTTCCATAATCGGATACCTCGCCAATCGGTGTATTAGCTACAATGTTGAAAGCGTCGTTTACGTATGAAGCGAAAACTTCACGATGAATTCTATTACAGATAATCGTATCATCATCATCTACTACATATTTAAAACGGAAATTTGCATTTCATTCCGATTGTTTATAATATTTTCATAGGATATGCCACTATTAGTTAAGTAACGTTTTTGGAACGGTTTTTGTGTATTCAGTTCATTGACTTCAGCTACCACCAATTTTGAATATTAATCACCTTCTTAGGGCCCTTTATGATCATTCTTTAAGAATGATTGGAATTGCTTGCAATTTTTTTAACACATTTCTAGCATCCCTTGACTATTTTAAAAACTACTAAAAAGTATCTTTATGTGCAACTATGTGACACCTAAGTCCTTGGTCTCTTTGGGCCCGGTACAGTGCCCCTTAAAGTTTTTGCACCATAAATTGTTAATAAAGTGCCTCCTCTTAATGCGATTTTCATTTTTGGAACCCCTTTTCCGTTTAGTTATTCTCTCGTTTCTTTATTCCTGCTAAAATCCTGAGGGCATCCCAGGGTTCCATAGGACCCGATCCGGAGCCCCTTGAACTTTTTGTGTGGCATGCATTTTTCACCACCTAATTTTCTCGCATTATCAATGCAAAATTTTAAAATTGAGTCTTGCACTCTTCTCCCCGGACCAACACCCTCTTATTATTACTGGACCCTAGGATCCTGCTTTAAGGATCCCTCCCAGCATTTTTAGCATTTCTTTAAATTTTTATTCTAATGATTAATTCATACCCTATGCTTAATTTTGACTAATTGAAGATTTAAAGTGCTAGAACTTGCACCTTTTAACAAGTTTTCATGTTAAGGTCCTGCTCTTTACTGTCAGTCGGCCCTCTTCGGCCCTTTGTTATAGGTTTCTTAAAAGAGGTCCGATTCACTACCTTTCTTTTAGCAGCTTCTTAAGTCTTCCTGCTATGCATGAATGACAAAAAAATTTCTCAAAATTCAGCTACCACCAATTTTGAATATTAATCTCCTTCTTGGTCTTTCTTAACATAGTTTCAGTATCCTCCAGTAAACTTAAAACTACTAAAAAATTTTCTTATACCCAACTACATTCCAGTTAAGACCCTGGCACCCAGGGCCCAGTCTTTCTTTATACCTCAGCTACCATTTTTTTCCAACATTAATCTCCTTTTTCAGCATCAACTTACGCTTACTCACTACAGCCGTAAATTAAAAATCGCGTTAATTTAAAGGTAAATAAATAATGGATTTCATCAGCTTATTAAATATCGTGTTAATGTTAAAAGTAATATATGAAATTTACAACGGGAAAAGTCATCTTCCACCGCTTGTGGGCGCATTCTTTCGTCCGATTCTAAGGACCTAATTTCAATGGGATTTGTTTCATTCAACTTACACTACGATTCAGCTTTTTTCTGTATTATGAAATTTTATCTTAGTCTTCAGTTACTATGTTACCAACATTTTCTAACATTAATAATGCATTCTTTTTTTGGATTCTATGGGCTTGATTACTACGAGATTTGGCTCAGCTAATTTGGTTTTCAATTGTCTCCGGCACTTTGGTTTTCAATTGTCCGGAGCACTTCCGGTACATGCTGCCTTAGGTGGCGTGGACCCAGATTATAGGTTTGTTCGGAAAGAAGTTTGTTGGGAAACACGCTAGACGCTGCGAAGGGCAATGGGTGCCTCCGAAATTAGGTTTTCAAAAGATATAAAATCATACAAACTTCAGTTTTGTTTAAGGTTATTATTTACGGACCCCGGGCAACACCGGGCGGGATAATTTCATGTTTGCTATTTAGCTTAAACATAATTTTTTTTTTTTTTTTTTTACGAAATATTCATTGATTACTATTGTTTTTTATTTTACTTTTTAATATTTTATTTACATATTTACGATGCAAGAAATAACTACTCTTTTCACGTTTGGGGGGCTTTTTTCTTAGCAATAGAGTATTGAAAGTGTGTGGTTGACTTTTATAGAAAAGTACCTTTGTATTATATTTTACTTGGAACTTTCATAAAATAATTATTCCATTGAGAATATTTTAAGAAAATTACTAATATTACTGTCAAAATACATATAAAAATAATTATTATTATCAACATCATGCAATATAAATATACAAAGTTATCAGTTTATTTAAACATTCAGCTTACATCTTTTGAATAGCTTCAGATATTTCTGGCCAAAAAACATCCACAATGTTATCCAATTTTTTTAAAGCAAAATCGTGGACTTCAGACTGATTCTCATCTAGAAGAGATAAGATGCCTCCTATAAGAAAATAAACAATGAAGATTAAACTTTATCTTAATCAAAATTAAAATGCTCTTAATGTTAAGAAATAATTTTATTATTATGCATATGCAATAATATAAAATACTTTGGCCAAACTTAATCACAAAGCTGATTTTAGTTAAATTGTCTCCAATATGACAGTGATGTCAGGGATGTGCTACAGCACATCATTTACACAAAAAATTGGACAAGGGATTAGAGCCGTACCGAGTACTCGGTAAATATTCGGTACTCGGCCTACTCAACCAATTTGCCGAGTACTCGGTACTCGGTGATATTTTGGCCGAGTACTCGGCCAATACCGAGTAGTTGTAAGAATTTCATTTTTTAAGCATATGAATTTAAAACTGATCTGTAAAAAGTTATTTGAATATCAATGTATAATATATGCAATAACTCATAAAACTATTTACTCGGTATTTAACAATATGTCTACAAAATATAGAAAAAGTTAAGAACAAAACCCTCATAAAATAATTCCAGATTAAAATTTAGTTTCACATTTATACAAATAAAAATAAGTTCTTTTTAAATATATAGAAAAACAGAAAAGACTATTATTTTGGATAAAGGAACTGTAAATGCAATAAATGTAATTAAAAAAAAAAATTAAATTTATTATCTTTCAAATTATGGTGCAAAAACACCAAACGTTCTACATTATCAGTAGACAGGGCATTTCTTTTACTACTATAAATTTGGCCTACCTCTGAAAATATACATTCAGAATAAACAGTGGTTGAAGGTGCACATAAGAATTTTTTTGCAAGGTTGCACATAATCGGAAAAGTTTTTTTTCCCCCACCATGCAAATGGGGTGTCAATTTTACATAAATCTTCTGTTAAGAAATCTTGTATAGCTTTTTGTACCTCTCTTTGTATTTTTCTCTTTTTTATTTTTAATCACTAGGGGGCTCTGCCCCCTACGAGCTACGCTCGTCAACCCCCGTTCAGACACTGCAGACTCTAACAGCACACTAATTTGATCGGCTTTAAAAAGATTTCGGAAGATTGAATTATAATTTGAATCTGACGTAATTTTCACCAAACTTTAATTTCTCTTTTTAATATTCACGTAAAAATACTTTAGCTAGAAATGAAATATTATGATCAGCTTAAAATATCAAATTAATGTCTCGTGCAATTTTTAAATTTAAACTGTTTTGCAATATTATTTTTTGTTCATTTTACATAAGTGTAATGTGAAGTAAATGTGACGTAAATTCTCCTATTTAAGACTTGTAACACACGTTAATGAATTTATTATTTTACAATATTCTTTCTCTTTTAAAATTCACGTGTAATTATAGTTTTTATGACGTAATTTTCAATGAGTTCCTGCTTTTTATATTTTCTGTTTATAATAGTCACGTGTAAAATAAATTTTTAATTTGAATCAAACATCATTGTATGCGCTGTTTATACAGTTGGCAACAGTTTAAATTAATACGATTTTCTAAAATATCTAAAAAATATCTCTCGAAATGCTGAAAATTTGAATTTAAAATAGAAATAAAACCTCAAAAAATGAGTCAAATTAAAAAACTAAATGCAATCTGCACACCGGGAAATCCTGACGCATAAAATGATCTAAAAATGATTAAATTCCTATGTACATTTTTTGCTCCTATAAAACTTTTTAATGGAACGACTTTCTCCAACTTTGGCATTAAATATCTCTTAAAATAATTTTTCGATTTGAAAACTGTCTGTATCAGCGTGTTTATCAACCATTTCTCTATAATACTGCCGATTTTCATATTTTTGTATGCAACAGTTTTTTTAATATTAGAAAAGAAGTAGAAAAATTCAACTATTTAAAGTCATATCTAACTTCAAATGCTGCTAACTCTGTAAAATGTTATACTTTAACTAATAGTAACTATTTATCTGCTATAGAAAATCTAAAAGAATGGAGAAAGAAGTAAGAAACTTTTGGTTATTAACTCACATCTGAATAAACTTTTATCACTTAATACAGTGAAGAAATCCAGTTATGTTTATGCACTCCGCAGATTGCTGGACACTTGCCAGACCGAAATCAGAAATATCTCAGATTACAGATTGAAAATTATTCACTGTTACTCGCTCCCATTCTAATTAAAATATTACCTTCTGACATAGTGTTGCAAATAACAAAAAAATGTGATAATGATGAAGAATTAAAAGTTATGGAAATAACTGCATTTTTAATCTCTAATCAAAAATCTTCGAACACAGACACTACATCTGAGAGGTCAGTGCGCGGCAAGCAGTCGCCGAAAAATGATTCCTACTGCTTCTGGTTTAATTAATTAAACTGTATCATTTTCTAAACAAATTAAATGCCCGGAATGCAAGGAAAAACATTTGCTGATCGAATGTGATTTATTTAAAAATAAATCATTACAGGGTAAGAAGGAAACTTTAAAGCAGTATGGTTATTGTTTCGTTTGTCTCAAACATGTAGGGCACATAGCCAAAAATTGCAGAAAATTTGTTAAATGCAGTGATTGTTCAAAATGGCATTATAGAATTTTATATCTTGAAAAAGAAAATGTCAGACCACAAGAAAATAATGAAAGCACTTCGTTATAAAATAAAACTTGTAATCGCGCAGTATTATTGCAGACTTTAACTGTCTGTTTAGACTTAAAAAGATCAAAATAAACACACGTTAGTACACTGTTTGATAGATTCTGGAAATCAACGTTCTTATTTGACAAAAGATATTAATCGAATGGGATATGAAGCTGGGGGAGAAGAAAAAATGATTCACGGTCATTTTGGTGGTATTCAAGAATCAAGAAACACACTTTCATAAGCAGTATAAAATATATATTTAAGTAATTTAGTAAGTACTTTTAAATGCAATTTCGATGTCTATGATCAAGACAAAATATGATGTATTGAGGTTCCTAAAATAAAAAATGGTCCTTGGATAAATGAAGCTAAAAGAAATGAGATAAAATTCTCAGATTATGATGTATATACTATACAGGGATGTGAAAAATTACAAATGAGCAGGAAATATAAGTTTACTTATCTGAGCTGATAATTATCGAAAGTTATTAACAGGGAAAATTAAGTCCTTGGATAGTTATGTAACTGCTATACAGACCAAATTAGGGTGGACATTGATGAGTAAAACTAATGAAGAAGATACAAACGATTCCACAAAAGTTGTTTTATCCTTACATGTAAATGAAGCAAAACTCAGACTTATGGCGATTAGACACTTTAGGAATTCTTGATCCAGGTGATAAAGGGTCTAGTTTAGAACTCGAACAAGCCGTTAAAGAACATTTCAACAAAAATATTCAAATAAACAATGAAGGACTTTATCAGGTTAGTCTTCCATGCATTGTTCGTCACCCCTCTCTCCCCAGTGCTCAGAAAATTGCAGAACATAGATTAAAGAACTGCATAGATTCATTAAAGAAATCCGGTGATTTAGCTGCCTATGAAGCAGTATTTAATGAGTGGCTTCAAGAGGGGATTATTGAGGAGGCCGAATCAACTCCAGGAACAGAAACTGAATTTTTTCTGCCACACAGAGCAGTCATAAAAGAAAATTCCATGACCTGAATATGGGTCCGCTCGGGAAAAAGACTCACCCTCTATTAACGATTGTTTGTTGAAAGACCCCAATTTAATAGAACTTATCCCTTCCAGTGTTCGAAATTAGCGGTCGTTAGTCATCAAATGCAACTAAATAATTGAATTTGACTCGGCTCAAAAAATTGGTCATCAGTTTGAATATCTGGATTGGACATAAAAAATAACAATAAGTTTGACAAATAGTCACAAAAAAAAAAAAAAAAAAAAAATCAATTTCATCAATTGTTCACAGAAAAAACACCAATTTCGTCAAAGATTGCTGGAAAAAAGCGAATTTCTTCAAAGGATTGCGAGAAAATACGAATTTCGTGAAAGAATCGCAGAGAAAACGCAAATTTCTTGAAAGAATCACAGATAAAACGCGAATTTCTTCAAAGGATCACAAAAAGAAATTTTAATTTCGTCAAGGGATTGCGAAAAAAAAAAAAATGGGAATTCCTTCAAAGGATCGCGGAAAAACATGAATTTTGTCATGGGATTGCGAAAAAAAACAAATTTCTACAAATGATCGCAAAAAAAAAAAAAAAAAAAAAAAAAAGAGGTCATTTCGTCAAAGTGATGTGATTAAAATGCACATCATCAGAACCACCAAACAGAACTATTTGAATTAAAAAAAAAAAAAAAAAAATCCCAACGTTCACAGGACCTCCCCCAGAAGTAAAGATTATTATCAGACACATTTTACAACCGGCACTCACGATTTTTAAACTAAGCAGAACTCTTACAAATAAATCCTACGAACGGACACTTTTATAACATCATTCGATTTATGACGATATACCCGAAAAGATGTCTTCTCCCTAGGACACAGCTGGGCGATAATGACGGGTCAGGCAGAAATAGAGGTAGGGCACATAATTTTCAAAAAGACCACTAAAATTGCAAGAGCGGCAGAAGGGAAAACAATAAGTGAGATCCTATTCGATACTGAGAAGAGAAAGAGAAAGTAAAAATGGACGAATAAATGTAAGACTAATACAATGAAAGCAAGAACAGAAGTCATTCTAAAAATGGTTTTCTAAGAGTGTCACCTAAAAAAAAAGAGGCTCTGCCAGTTTCCTATCAGTTTGCTCTAGTTCTATGTGGAACGAGATCAGAATGGAGGACTGTGCCCGAAGGCTCTCAATATGGGTACTTACAATATATGGATCTAACTACATTCGGCTCTAGCGTTTCTACCAAGTGATGATTCTTGATATAAGAGGTACATTTTATTTATTTCCTTTCTGCCTGCTAAATTTTATGAGATATACAATTTTAATCGAAACATGCCCTTGCCTAACCGGGTCAGTAAATTAATTACATAATTTAAGATCAGTTGGCAATCAATAGTTAACGATTGCAATTAATATGTAATCCAATTCGTAAGTTTCCAATGAAAGTCATTCCAAATATTATATGTGTTTGTATTGTCTATTTGTGTTTTCTGTATATAAATAAATGTTGTATTTGTGTGTAAAACGGAATAGGTGTCTAATTAACTGATTCATGTGTCTGCTTAATTTTTAATACTAATTAATTTGAACATTTTAGTTAGCGGCTTCAAAAGGAATTTGGTGTTGCGAAAATACACAGCGCAAGATGATTAAGTTTTTTTTATTAACGAAGATTATTGATTAAAATATTTAAAGAGAGTAAAGGAATGTGTCAAATAAAGTATTAATTTATATATATATTTATAGGAGGCATAGTTCCTTTAGGTATACCAGATTCCTAGAAGCAAAACGATCACTAAGATTATAATAATTCCTTTTAGCCCCAATAGCAGAAAATTCTCCAAGTGTCTGCGACAGATCTTTCAGGGACTGAAAATAATCTGCAGGTAAAATGTTACAAATGAACCTTTAACTAATTAATCATTTACTTTTAATGTTTTTAAGCATTTTACTCATTTTTATTAATAATAATCTTAAGTTTTAGTAATAAATAATAAAGAACTAAACATAATATAAAGTTGGAAAAAGATCCAATGGAAAAAAAAATCCGCAAAAGGGAAAAGAAAATCTGCGACGCACGTCACCCGTCAGAAACTTTCTGCTACCGGGCTTTTAGCTAACTAAAAGATTATGCTTAAAGGGGTATTGAAGACATGCTTGATGAAGGGGTAATGAGAGCTAATTTATATTTATAAAGTTTATTTTAAAATGCAAATTAAGATGCCTTCCCCCTAGGATACAGCTGGATAATGAGGGGTAGGGTAGAAATACAGGCAGGGGACATAATTTTCAAAAAGACCACTAAAATTGCAAGAGTGGCAGAAGGGAAAACAATAGATGAGATTAGGGATTGACCGAATACCGAATAGTTGATTCGGTATTCGGTGGTTCGGCATGTAAACCGAATATTCGGCTCCGGCCGAATACTTTTAAGTATTCGGCCGAATAATTGCAGATAACTATTTTTTTAGAATTAGAAGAATTCTCTTTTACTTAGCAGTAGAATAGGCTAAACAATGAGGTTTAATATTATATGCATGAGTTCAGAATTCAGCTTGCACTACAAAAAACAAGTCAAAGGCCATTTTTTATTTAAAAAAAACTTTTTCCTTCCTAAAATAGTCTACATAGGGGTGAAATCAAAACAACTGCCAACTAGAGAAGAAGAAAAAAGTAAGGAAGATGCATCCCTTATCATTTAATTTTAATTACTTCTACATTAGTTTTTTTAATTTAAATTTATTTAATATGTATTTTCTTTAATATACACATCAAATAAGTATATTAGAGTTCCTATCTGTATATCTAAGGTTATTAAAGAAAATACACACATCCAATAAGTATACTCCAATGCTTATCCTATAGCTTTTATAACCGTTATATCAAAAACGTTCAAATTTGTAATCTTCATCACCACAGTGTTAAAATATTAATCAAAATATAAATATCTATCAATAATTTGATAGAAAATAGTTAAATGTACAAATTGATACTTTTTGTATTTTGAGAACATTCCTATTCAATATGTTTATAATTAGACAATCAGTAAATCAGCTTAATAACAACATTGTTTCTTTTTATTTGAATGAACTTTTGTTTTTCTGGTAGTCCTTATCCTTAATAATAGCCTGCATAGTTTAATACTTTCATAGGTTATTTTTGGGTATTGACTAGTAATAAAATAATAAAAAGTGATGGGTTAATAAATTTGTGAGTGGAAAGAAGTCATTAAATTTTTTGTTAATTAGATTTAAGAATAAAAATGTAACTGAATTGAGAATTTCATTTCAATTAAAGTTTATTAAAAAAGCTAGTATATGCAAAAATGCATATTAAAAATTTTCAAGTATTCGGTCGCCGAATACCGAATATTCGGCGTACACTTCGACCGAAGCTTCGGTATTCGGCAAAATTGCTGCTTCGGTCAATCCCTAGATGAGATCCTATTGGATACTGGGGCGAGAAAGTAAAACTGGACGAATAAATTACAAAAGTCAAATGTAAGACTAATACAACAGAAGTCATTCGAAAATGGTTTTCTAAGAGTGTCACCTAAAATAATTTATATATATATTTATAGGGGGCATAGTTTCTTTAGGTATACCAGATTCCCAGAAGCAAAACTATCACTAAAATTATACTAATTTCTTTTAGCTAATTAAAAGATGACCCTTAAAGGGTAGAGTGTCCCAAAAAAAATCAACTTTTAAATTTGTGAACTCTCACCCACTAAAACTGTTCTTCCTGTGAATATAAAACACCTTGAATTGTTTCAGAATTAAAAAAAAAATATTTAGAGGTCCCCCAAGGTCATTACACTTGCTTAAAAATGGCCAAAATAATGTGAAATGCAGCATTTTTTTATTAGCTACATTAAAAACCATTAATGTTCAAATGACATTTTTTAATTTATTAAAGCTTTTTATATATTGTTTCAAACAAATTTTGTATAAATTATGGTTTGGCTCCGGTAGGAAGAGATACAATATATTACTGAAATGAAGAAGAATGATTTTGTAGACATTTCTACCTTTTGTATAAGTATAATTATGCACAAAAAGTGAACTTAGGTAAACAGTTATCTTACAATTCATAAATAAAACCATCGAAGAAGAATGTTTTAAAGTTATCACACACTTATTTACACATACACACATTTTTTATCAACTACGTTTCAAAATGATTTCTGCAATTGCTCTTTATAAAATTTCTTTCTATGCATCCCTATCTCCACGACTTGTAAAAAAAAACTGTTCTTGCTCTTCATTCTTTGTTGAACAACTAAAGTCATGTATGAATACAACAGTTTGTTCAGCAACATCATTTACACAAGGCAAGTTTTTAGCAAATATTGGAGCACTTTTATAGGGTGGCGTTTTGGACCAATCTTTGATTGGTACACTGAGGAAACAATCTTCAATTTTAGACGTTTCAAAGAAACTATTAGAAATATATAAATCATCCAATTTGAGAGAAAGTATTTCTAATGGATGTCAATTAGAACTTCTTTCTTTTTTAGTATTCAAAACTATCTTTGATTTTTGCTTACCAGAAAGAAGATCTGAAAACAAGCTAATTGTTGCAGTTTTTCACTCACATACTATGAATGACGTAACAGTTTTTAATCCAATATTGCTTATGTGTTTGACATCATATTCTTTCAACCTTTGATTCAGTGAAACCTCATTAGGAGGAGCATCAATAGCAGATCAGCAAGTAAACCAAGACTGCAAATATACACACACAACAAACCGTTTAAATTGTTGTATACTTTGAAACTCTTGAGCAATTAATATCATTGTAGGGTAGATGCTCCAGTTGTGGCCACCTTTAGAGAAAATTTGAAATGGAAATTTTACAGTTATTGACCGATTGAATCATAATAACATCATTATTTAGCAAATTTAATTGTCTTTCTGTGAATGATACTGATTTTCTACAGAATATTTTAGATTGTGAGTAATAACTCACTAAATAATTTATATCAATTTGTACCAGTTGTGGCCACTCCAATATCATGTAGTTTAACAAACATTTTAATTGATAATAAGTAAAAATAAAGCATTTTTATGCAACATCTATTTTACCACACATATATTTGTTAATATATTAAAAGAATTTTGCAATTTTTTTTTTATGAATTGATAAAAACATGAAGTAAAATGTACTTATGTTGATTTTAACTGAAAATTTCAATTAAAAAAACAAAAAATATATTTGATTCATAAAAGGGACAATAGTGCCTGTAGGACATCAAGATTAACTATTTAAATCAGTTTTATAATTATCCAATGGATTGTGGATTGATTAAAACACGTGAATCGTTACCAAAGAGTTATATTTCTGGTGCTCCAAAACTTTGCTAGCTTGTAGTGCTGGCAGGGTTCGTAAATATCATGATATTTTGATATATATCCGATATTTTCGATATATATCCGATATTTTCAAAGCAGCCAACTTACTGATAATAATATATGTTTTTGAGCATAATATAGATTAGAAACTAAAATATATTGCACTTAACATGAAAACTTAATCAAACAATATTCTAAAAATGCATTTTTCTTTTTCTTTCTTTTTTTTTTTCCACTTAGAACAAAATTGAAGATGAAAAAATCAAAAACAATAACAATTTGCTTTATACACTTATAAAGAAAAACTAAAGATAGTATTCAGTATCAAGACCAAGTATTAAAAAAAAAAAAATCAGATTTTTTAAAACAAAATTGTAAATACAAAAAAGTTTCTTAATTGAAAAATTTTAACATAAATGTAAGTATAAAATGTCTTATAACATGTTGTATAGTTTAACTCAACTAAACCAAAGCTTGAGAAAAGATTCTTTTCTAATGAAGCTGTATATAATTGGTTATTTAAATTTGTCAGTTTATCTTTCAATAGTTGTTCTGAATTATGTCCCACATAATTATTAGTTTAAAATTTAAAAATAAAAGTTTCAAATATAAAGCTTGAAAAATATACTTGTTTTCTTTTTTGAATAAATAAGTCACATCTAGAAGAGACAAAAGTCCTTTATCTACAGATTCACACACTCAAAAACAGTTGAAAATTTATTTCATTTACACTGAAATATTACGAAGTACGACTGAAAATATCAAAAATATCTTGTGCAGAAAATACGAAACATACTGATACATTGAAAATAAATATCAACTGTATGAAAACATCAAAAATCTTGATAATATGAAAATAAATACTGGACAGATATCCATTGATACATATCACCGAACCCAGGTTGTATATAAATGATTATCTAAATTACATTTTATCTTTCAATGGCTATTCTGAATTAAGTGTCTCACATAATTATTAGTTCTACATTTAAAAATAAGAGTTTCAAACATAAAGCTTGGAAAAGATTTGTTTTCTTCTTTTCCTAAAAAAGTCACTGCCAGAGGCAAAAGTTCATTATCTACAGAATGACACAGTCAATAACAGGTGGAAATTTCATTTACACTTGCTTTGACTGTAGAAAATATCAAAATTACCTACAAAGGTGATATTTTGAAAATAAATATCAAATATACAAAATATCAAACATCTTGATATTTTGAAAATAAATATCAAGAATTTGAAAATATCGAAAATATCAAAAATCTTGATATTTTAAAAATAAATATCGGATATATATCAAGATATATATCCATTGATATATATCAACGAACCCTGAGTGCTGGCATTATGCATTTTGAGTGGCCTTAATTTTACTTCTTATCCTAGAACAGTGTTCCCTCTAGACCATTTAAGAGCACAGAATTCTGTATTTTTTAAACTTGGTAAAATGAACGCTGTTCTTTTTAAATAATGTGAAATATATTCTTCCCTGTACTTAGATATCTCTAGTTAAGATTTTCGCAATATTTAGTATTTCTAAATCCGTTTGCCCAAAATCTGGCAAAAATTATGGAACTTCTTCATTTTTTTAGGAAAAATACAAGAAATCACGCTGTAATTTTATTGAACTTTTTAATTTATAATTTGTAAAATCTTTCAAAATTTATGTTTTAATTTATTTATCATATAGGACATATCGCCCTTCCCCTTTGGTTTTATCAATACTAAACACAATATATTATAGTTTCTTTATCAATATATCATTCTTTAGTTACTAGCACAGTGTCCTCTCTAAAGTAAATTATCTATTGGACAGAGAAAACAAAATCTCTTTGATAGAACGGAACAGATGTGTTATTATCCCACCCTCCGCCATCTTGGATTCTTTTTGGCGAGAAAACCCTTTTTCCGCCAAGTAGTAAATCTCGCCAAGCACCTGTTTATACGCATGTTTGGCTCAACGAAAATAAAATGTAAATAATAAACAAAATTCGCTAAACTGGCAATCAGTAATCCTTGTATGAGCGCTTCGCGCACATTTAACGGAATAAAAAACATCGCCGAATTCAGCATTTCTCGCGATATAGCATTCTCAAAATTCAGCAGTTCTCGTCTTGTAGCAATCTCAAAATGTAAAAAACTCTTAAAACAGCCAAATATACCTAAAAAACGAAACTCGCTAAAGTGGCAATCAGCAATAGTTGTATGAGCGCTTCGCGCTCATTTACCGAAAAAAAAAAACATCGTCGAATTCAGCATTTTTCGCGATATAGCATTCTCAAAATTCAGTAGTTCTCGTTTTGTAGCAATCTCAAAATGTAAAAAACTCTTAAAGCAACAAACTATACATAAAATTATCAACATACCTTAACATTAACAGACATCTGCTTTCTTGAAACCTACAGCACAAAATATAACACCGCCGTCATCATTTTCCAAAATAGGCTTAATACGCATTGACACGCTATAAACAAACCTCCCTTTCATGTCAAAATTTCCTCATATTTCTTAATTACTTCAGCAAGAGCGTTTAAACGGACTACAGAAACTATAGTCAATGAAATACATCCAATAAATTTAACATAAAAATAAAAAGACAGCCATAGAACACGATATCAAAGAGTATCTGGTACAAGAGTCAAGCAACCGTCAGCAACGACAGCACGCTCTCGCGTCATAAAAAAGGGGGTTGTCATAATAAGTTACTAGACGCCAAATGCCGGGGTTGCCAGAGCGATAAAAATCGCCAAATACTCAACATTGCGGAGGGTGGGATAATAACACATCTTAGCCACACAATGTAATTTTCCTTCACATTTATATAGTTTATACAAATGTTAGTACAGTTTACAGGTCTATACCAAGCCTTTTAGCATTTTATAGAAAGCTTTGTAGCTTTCTGTACACCCTAGTCTATTTTTTAATTTACTGTGGATATGTGAAAAGTTCGAAAATATTAGCTCTATGGATGAAGAACTATAAGGCATGGGATGGAAATTCCTCATTAAATGTATGAATTCAGAATTCATTTCTTTGTTATTTAGTGCTTTCCACCAAACTTTGGCTTTTACATCTTTTGTTTTAAAGAAGCTTCTTTGAAATGGTTGTTCTTCAATTTCATATGCCAAGAGGAGTGAATTTGGCATGAAATCTATGAGCCATTCCCTTTCCATTTGTGTTTCACTTAATTCATCCATTTTTGGATACAGATGTCATATTCGCCCCATATTGGCGCGATTTTTTTCGGTTGCCAATTTGGCAAAAACATCAACAGCATAATGGAATAAAAAAACAGCAGATGGAATAAAAAAACAACAGCAGATGGAATAAGCAGATGGAATAAAAAAACAACAAACCAAAGGGAAACTATAAAGGAGCCATAAGACTGGAAAAGTCTTGTAAGGGTGCCCCCTGGTTGAAAAAAGCTTAAAAAACGCGAGTAGCTATGAAGCGGTTAAGGGGAGTTTAAGTATCAAAAATTAGAAATTTTGCTTACCACATCAAGTAAAATAACGACACTTTGGAGCAAGTTAAGTACCCGTTGCCTATATTAGTGATGGGCGATTCTCGAGAATTCGACAATCGAGAAAAATCGTCATCGTAAAAAATCACAATCGATACAGCCATCGATTAATTCATAGAATCTACAATCGAGATGTTTTACAATCGATTATAATGAGAAAAGCTAAAAACAGTTATTGGAAAACTTAGCTATTATTCTGGCCGACAATTTCATAGTAGTGATAGGGCTTAGTGATGGGCGATTCTCGAAAATTTACCAATCGAAAAAAATCGTTATCGTAAAATACACAATCGATACAGCCATCGATTACTTTCGAGAATCTACAAAGGAGATGTTCTAGAATCGATTATTGAAATCATTGTTTTTACATATATATAAGGCAGATTTTATTAAATATAGGGTAACTGAAAACAGATGGAATAAAAAAACAACAAACCAAAGGGAAACTATAAAGGAGCCATAAGACTGGAAAAGTCTTGTAAGGGTGCCCCCTGGTTGAAAAAAGCTTAAAAAACGCGAGTAGCTATGAAGCGGTTAGGGGAGTTTAAGTATCAAAAATTAGAATTTTTCGGCAATTAGTACCAAAATGGCCAAAGAAATAAGAATCAAAAGCCCCCGCTAGTGGCAAAAATATGAACTAAAGGATGATAAAAGGGATCAATTTTTTTTTATTGATTTTTCTACATCATTTGAGATTGGATCTTTAATTTCCCCATTTTTATAAAGTCTTCGACTGGAATACATTAAACGAACTCCCGCGGGGAGAAAAGTAGGAGGGAGGGGCAAGGAAAGTGCATAATATGAATAAGTGGTCACAGGACTTTCCAACGATATGGCACATGAGGGGTGCCGGCTAAATTTAGTAAAGTGCCCCCGATCAGGGGCAAAGTAAGGGGAGGGGCGCGGGCGATATATAAAATGAAATAGTAGTCACAGAGCTTTCCAATGATATATCACATGAGGGGTGTCAGCAAAAGATAGAAAAGAGTCCCAACTTCCAGGATTCCAATTATCGTCCCCCCCCCCCCTCCCCGAAATATACCCTGCCCATCCTTCTCTTTGAAATTTTCATACATTAAAAATTATTTATCGGAGGACTCCGTAAAAAAATCCGATCTAAAATGTTTAAAAACGCTACGATTTCAAAAAAGTTAGAAAGTGCCTCTCTCGGGGCGCCAAACTAAGGAAGGAAGAAGAAAGGTTCATAATATGAAAGAGTAACTTTGCGATGATAACCGAAAACTTTCCGATAATAGATCAACTGACTGGTCCAAAAAAAGTTTGAAATCTACCCCTCCCACGTGGGTTCCCTCTTTTATCCTAGAATATACCCGGAAATCACGCAGCCCCACTTTTAAAATTTTATATTTAATAAATAATATTTATCGGAGAGCTCCATTAAAAAACCTCATTTAATGATATTTATTGTAGAAATCTCTACAATTAAAAAAAAAAAGTCACCCCCCCCCCTCCCGAACCCCTTCCGGAATTCAACTCTGGGAGGAGAAAGGTTCATAATATGAAAGAGTGGTGAAAGGACTTTCCGATGATATGTCAAGGAGAGGTTTGGTAAAAGTTTGAAAATTACCCGCCCCCCCCCTCCCTTTGTGCACTCTCGCGCACCCCAGAATTCACTCACCTTCCTCTTTGAACATTTTATATTTAATAAATAGTATTTATCTGAGTCTCCAGGTACGGGGCAGCTTGGCAGAGCTAAAATAAGAGAAACACTGAAAATTCGTGGCAAAATGACACTAAATTTAACAGTAAAGTTTGAAACTAGGACTATACAGGACTGAATACATAAACCACTATGCTTCATAACCCACATCGGTTAATAGCAATAAAATGATAAGGGCCAGTTAAACTGATGGCATTGAGCTCACAGGTTATTAACACTAACTGTATATTATACTCTTATTTCAAAGAATAATGTCCCTCAAAAAATAAATGAAGGGAAATATCCCCCGTTTGCCCCTTTTATACTTAATCAATGAACCTCCAAATCTAATGAAGGAAGCGCCATATCAGAATAAATCGTTATATTAAATTTGAAGCAAATCCAATAATTCTGCATGAAAAACCCTTTTATCTAAATTAAGGGGAGACTAGCCCCTCCCCTTTATGCTTAACCCATAAATCTCCAAATCTAATCAAGGCAGCTTCTTAACATAATAAACCGGTATCCCAAATTTGGAGCAAATCGAATAATTCTGCATGAAAAACCCATTTATCTAAATTAAGGAGGGGGTCTACCCCCCTTTATACTTAACTAATGAACCTCCAAGTTTAATCAGGGAAGCTCCTTAACATAATAAACCGGTATACCAAATTTGGAACAATTCGAGTAATTCTGCATGAAAAACCCATTTATCTAAACTAAGTGGGGGACCAGCACCCCTTCTCCCCCTTTATCCTTAACCAATGAACTTCCAAGTTTAATCAGGGAAGCTCCTTAACATAATAAACCAGTATACCAAATTTGGAGCAAATCAAATAATTCTGCATGAAAAGCCCATTTATCTAAATTAAGGGGGGGCCAGCCCCCCTTCTCCCCCTTTATACTTAACCCGTAAACCTCCAAATCTAATCAAGGTAACTTCTTAACGTAATAAACCGGTATACCAAATTTGGAACAAATCGAATAATTCTGCATGAAAAACCCATTTATCTAAATAAAGGGGGGGGGGGGGACCAGCCCCATCTTCTCCCCCTTTATCCTTAACCAGTGAGCTTCCAAGTTTAATCAGGGAAGCTCCTGAACATAATAAACCGGTATACCAAATTATGAGCAAATCAAATAATTCTGCATGAAAAGCCCATTTATCTAAATTAAGGGGGGGGGGAGGTCTAGCCCCCTTCATACTTAACCCGTAAACCTCCAAATCTAATCAAGGCAACTTCTTAACATAATGAACCGGTATACCAAATTTGGAGCAAATCGAATAATTCTGCATGAAAAACCCATTTATGTAAATTAAGGAGGGGGTCTAACCCCCTTCATACTTAACTAATGAACCTCCAAGGTTAATCAGGGAAGCTCCTTAACATAATAAACCGGTATACGAAATTTGGAGCAAATCGAAGAATTCTGCATGAAAAACATATTTATCTAAATTAAGGAGGGGGGACCAGCCCGCCATCTCTCCCTTTATCCTTAACCAATGAACCGTCAAAACGAAACAGCAGAACGCCTTATCAGAATGAACATAAAAAAAATTGAAGCAAATCGTACATTTTAATCAAGAGTTATCGCGTTATGTACATACATACGTACGTACAGTACATGCATACACACAGAACCGACGGGTACATTAGCTCTCAGGCTTAGATAGCCTGTGAGCTAAAAAGAGATTGGATAAGCAGATGGACTCCTTTGAGAAATTATGACTTAAACCAGAAATGCGGTAAGTTTGACTCTGAAAGCTTCATTTCCATCTCGCATTTCGGCAAATCTCATCTCGATGATTTTTCCAGCATTTCGACGCTTCCAGGTGGCAAACTGCTCGATGGTTGGTTCTCTCGCGGTTTTAAACCTTTCAGAATGGGAAGTCTCTCGAGAGTTTCCTCTCGCCCTTTTCAACCTTTCCCGATGGGAAGCCTCTCGCTTGTTACTCTCGTCCTTTTCGAAATCTCCCAATGAAAAGCCTTTCGAGGATTTCTCTCGCGCTTTTCAACATTTCGCTATGAGAAGCTTTTCGAGGATTTCTCTCGTCCTCGGCAGAGAAGAAAAGTAAGAAAATTTATCGAGAGTACCAAGGGAAAGGGACGAGATAGAGAAAAAGGCATGACAATGAGCTGTGAAATGAAGCTTTAATTTTCAAAGTTTCTCTTATTTTAGCCCTACCAAGATGTCACATACCTGGAACCCTCCGATAAAAATTATTTATTAAATATAAAATTTTCAAAGAGGAAGGTGGGTCGGGTGATTTCGAGGGAGGAGGACGTGAGAGTGGACTCATGGGGTGCAATTTTAAAAATTTTACCGAACCCTTCCTGTGGCATATAATCGAAAAGCCCTTTGACCACTCTTTCATACTATGAACCTTTCTTCGCTCAAAGGGGGGTGGGGAAGGGGCGAACAAATTTTTAAAACCGTAGCCGATTTCTATAATAAATTTAAATATCACTTTAAGTATGGGTTTTTTATGCAGTCTTCCGGTAAATATTATTTATTGAACATAAAAATTTTAAAGTGGCGGCTGTGTGAATTCCGGGGTGAAAGAGTGGCCCCACGGGGGGAGATAGGGGGAGCAATTTTCAAACTTTTTTTGGACCAGTCATGTGATATGTCATCGGTAAGCTCTCAGATAACTCTTTCATATTATGAGACTTTCTTCCTCCCCTCCCCAATTTGGCCCCCACTGCGAGGGTAGTTTTTTCTGCTTTTATCATTTTAGATCGGATTTTTTTATGGAGCCCTCCGCTAAATATTATTTATAATATATGAAATTTCAGGACACTTTTCCAAATTTAGCCAAGACCCCTCATGCGACATATCGTTAGAAAAGTTTGTGACTACTTATTAGTGCTATGCACTTCCGGTGGCCGCCCCCCTTCACTTTGCCCCCCCCGTAGGACACTTTTCCAAATTTAGTCAGTACCCCTCTTATGAGATATCGTTGAAAAGGTCTGTGACTACTTATTGATGTTATGCACTTCCGGTGACAGTCCCCCCCTCTTTGCCCCCCTGGGGGTCACTTTTTCAAATTTAGTCAAGACCCCTCGTGTGAGATATCGTTGGAAAGGTCTGTGACTACTTATTAATGTTATGTACCTACGGTGTCCCCACCACCACTTTGCCCCCCCCCCCCGGGAGCACTTTTCCAAATTTAGCCAACACCCCTCATGTGAGATATCGTTGGAAAGGTCTGTGACTATTTATTGATGTTATGCACCTCCGGTGACAGTCTCCCCCAATTTGCCCCTTCCGGGGGACTTTTTCAAATTTAGCCAAGACCCCTCATGTGAGATATCATTGGAAAGGTCTGTGACTACTTATTGATGTTATGCTCCTCCGGTGTCCATCCCCCCATTTTGACCCCCCCCCGGGGACACTTTTCTAAATTTAGCCAAGACCTCACATGTGAGATATCGTTGGAAAGGTCTGTGACTACTTATTGATGCAATGCACCTCTGGTGACCGCCCCCCCTTTTCCCCCACGGGGGTGTTTTTCTAAATTTAGCCGAGACCCCTCATGTGACATATTGTTGGAAAGGCTTATGACCACTTACTCATGTTATCCACCTCCCGCACCCCTCCCCCCACGGGGAGGGCCTTTTTATAAATTCAGATCCAGACTTCTAATGTGACATATGGTTGGAAAGGCCTAAAGACCTGTGACGACTTAATCATATTATGCAGCTGCTGTGCCCCTCCGCTCGCTTTGACCCCTCCCCCAAGAGATCTGGTCCGACGTTCATTCGTTTCGATATTATATTTTTTACAAGATTTTGTAGTGCGTGCACACCACACCCGCCTGCTATCATATATCAGTGCCGTATATAGCGGGTAACCTGTTCGTGATTTCATATTACAAGATTACGTATAAATTAGGGGCCCCGATTAAAGGAGGGGCCCGCTAGCGGTCGAAGTCACCTAGTCTTTATTAACATCGACTCATTCCAGTTCACCTGCAGACGATTCTTGATAAATGTATGACGTATATAATACATAATATATGATTTATAAAATAAATTTGCAAACTGTAGTCATCGAGAAAAAATTTATACAATCGAAAAATATCGAGATGTCCATACAATCGAGAAAAACATCTCGTTATCGCCCATCACTAGCCTATATGATATTGGCGTCAGAAAAAAATCGCGCCAATATGGGGCGAATATGACATCTGTGCCCATTTTTGTGCATTGGATCTGTCATACATGCTAAAAGGTGAAAGGGCTCTAAAGCCAAATCAATTTGTTTTTTAACAAGATCTTTATATTGAATTAATTCAGAACAATGCACTAATTTCAGCCATTCAGAACAAGCATCTGCTCTGATGAATATTTAAGGTTTTGGCTACTTGTAACTGTTGAAATAGATCCTTCACTTGTTTAAATAAATTAGTCATTCACTAATCTTTGAATTCTAATATCAATATCTTTTTCATGATTTTTGCAAATGTCAAGCAATGCAGGACTATTCTTATAAATGTGGAGATACATTCTATATGGTTATTCCATCATACTTCGCTTGGCAACTGGTGTTTCACTTATCAGATGATGATTTAGGAAATACTTCTGTATATCAACATGTTTAGTAATGGATATTGGAGCTGTATTTTCTGCCAGTAATTCATCCAATGTGCTGTACATCCATAAACAATCATATTAGAGTACAAGTGAAATGGAAACCCTACTTTGCGAAACTGATACTGAACATCTGTTGTTCTATTTATAGATGGGGAATAGAAAATATGGTAAAATTTATATGATTAAAGTACTATATCAGCAGCTTTAGAGAATTAATTCTTTATTTCCCATCTCTTGATATGCATCAGTTACATAAAAATACAGCTTCAATCAATAGTATTTAAATACAGTTTAATGACTAGTAGAGTTTATTGTATCCTTAGGTTTTTACCACTTTTTCCTAGGTTTTTACCATGTCCTGGTAAAAACTAGTTTTTACCGGTAAAAAGCCAACCCTGACCTATAGGGATTAAAGAACTTTGCCTATAGTGTGCACTTTTTGAAAAATTCCCGCTCGGCAGCCCTTCTTTTCTATAGTCAACAGTAATTATTGTAGCATAAATCATATATTACAATCAATTCTTAAGTAATCATAACTGATTCAAGTAGAGAAAAATATAATAAACACTAAACTGGAAATCATAAAAATTACACTGTCATCTCTGAACAAAAGCTTTAACGTATGGAGTTTATTGGTAATCATTAAATATAAAGACGGTTTTTCAAACCTGGATCCAAGATTTTACTCTAGTATGATCTTTCTTTGCATATTTCTAAATGTCTGCTTTCAAAAACGTATTTAATAAAATCTAGGAGAAATAAGAACATTTTATCGCTGCTAACGATTACCGATACAGAGATAATAAGGAGCCTCATATACAAATAGCAGTATTATACTTAATTTATCAAATAAAATTAAAAAATTACTTATCCACCATGAAAGTGAATATTTGTGTAATAAGATACAGATCGAAGAAGAAAAAAAGAACACTGAAGACAGAATAAAAATATTAGCAACACTTGCTGACAGAATAACTGATAATCTTGAACTAATATCTTTAATTCAAATAAGAAGACAACTTTAGATGTCTCATGTGTACAAACAAGATGTCAAACTCAATTCAATAATAACAAAAGCTAAAAACTAAAATATATAATATAAAGAACATGACAATTTCTTTTATATTTCCTGGTGAAAAAAGATATGTATTTACCAGCTGATGTAATATTCATGTTGATATATACCGATACCTTTAAATAATTATTTTACGTTTTTATGTATATACGGCACGAAACGAGACACAAAAGTTGACTTGCGAATTTGGATGCTGTTCGCTGTTGCCAGTTTTAAATTACAATTTAAGTTATGAAATAGGCAGAAATCCACACAATCCACTGCTTAAGTACTGAATAGTTTTTATTTACGAAATAAAATGAAACTGTATTAAACCATATGCCTCTTATTAAGAAAGTATAAAAATGAAAATTGTCATCAAAATATTAGAAATAAATATTCATGAAATGGAAAATGGAAAGGAAACTTTTTTGGCATTGCAGATGGCATCGATAAATAAAATTATTAAGCGCGTTTGTTTACTACCGGTGAGAGGAATATAACATAAATAAAGTATGTTCCTATTGTTATTAGCTATTAATACTATAAACTAACAGATTTTCTGTGAAATTTTTATCTACTGTGTGTATGAAACATCCCATATTTTCTAATTGTTATTTGTGATACCTACTATTTGAATTCTGCATGGCTCAATACATTGCATAACTTTACTTTTAATCTCGTCATTTAATGTTTAGCACCTGGGTGTCGCTCGGCAGTTTTTCCAGTATTCATATTGCATTTGTGTGAACACAAAGTTTTATATTATTTAGTTTCATTATTTATTTCTGCATAATCATATATCATATACTGTGTATATTTTGAGTAAAGGGAAATTTTTATTGCTTATCTGTGCATAAAAATATAATTTATAGTTTCTCAAAATTATAATAACAATTACTGGAGATTCATTGTTGGGAAGAATTCCATATTGTGTGCTGGTTAGCGCGATTGGCGAAAAGATCCAAAATTGCGTCAAAGAGCCATTGCAGATTTAGCATCATACAATTTTGTTAAGATGACTGAAAATCCTTGTTTTTTTAATACTACACACATATATTTAACACTGGGTCACATTCAAAAAATAAATACGATGCTAAAACAATACTTTACCGTTATTTTCAGTATTTCAACAAGTAATGTAAATATAGGGTAGATGTGCCAGTAATGGACACCCCTTGATGTTTTTGGTTCATAAAAAAAATAACTAATAAATATTTAGCTTTAATTATTTTTTTTATAATTCCCCCTTGTATGTTTTATAAAACTATGTTATTGTTGACACTTTTAATCAAACCAATCAGGAAGCAGAAAATAATGTTTCAAAGTTTTGCTGTTTTTCTATGAAAATCTTAATGAAGAGGTTAAGAGCTGGCTTCGTTTAATTAATTTATATATTATTTATTTTCTTGCAAAATTTGAATGTTTTTGTTTGAGTAGCAATAGAAAACTTTGAATTTTATATACTAATGGCTAATTACAAAATTTGGAACAGATGTCATAAGTTCCCCCCAGCCGCCATCTTGGAATTTTCTTGGCGTGAAAACCCTTTTTCCGCCAAGTAGTAAATGTCGCCAAGCACCGGTTTATACGCATGTTTGGCTTAATGAAAATAAAATGTAAATAATAAACAAAATTCGCTAAAATGGCAACCAGTAATCCTTGTATGTGCGCTTCGCGCACATTTTCCGAAAAAAAACATCGCCGAATTCAGCATTTCTCGGATATAGCATTCTCAAAATTCAGCAGTTTTCGCTTTCTAGCAATCTCAAAATATAAAAAACTTTTAAAGCAAAAATACACATAAAAAACAAAATTCGCTAAAATGGCAACCAGCAATCGTTGTATGTGCGCTTCGCGCACATTTTCCGAAAAAAAACATCGCCGAATTCAGCATTTCTCGCAATATAGAGTTCTCAAAATTCAGCAATTCTCGCTTTCTAGCAATCACAAAATGTAAAAAACTCAAAAGCAGTAAAATACATAAAATTATCAACATACCTTAACAAACATCTGCTTTCTTGAAAGATCCAGCTCGAAATATTATCGCCGACATTTTCCTAAATAGGCTTATCAATACGTATTCACAAACTATAAACAAACCTTCTTTTCTTGTCAAAATTTCCTCATATTTCCTAATTATTTCAACAACAGCGTTTAAACAGACTACAGAAAACATAGTTAATCAAATACATTCAATAAATTTCACATAAAAATAAAAAGGCAGAACTATACAATACGATATCAAAATACATTCACAATATTCCAACATTAACTTCTCGGTTGCCAGAACGACACGTCACAAAAACACGTCACACGACATTCAACATATCGAGGTTGCCATATCCATAACCACCGTCAACACGCCAACAAAAAATCGCCAAACATTTCAAAACAACAACGGCGGAGGGAACATACGGCATCTAAGCCCAAAATTTCATTTCTTTTTAAGGTTTTAAGAGGGGGTGTCCATTACTGGGATGGTTAATTAGTCATTTTCCAGTAATGGACACCCCATGTAGACATTGCTAAAAATGCAATTTTAGTAATGTTTATGGTGCATAAAATACTTTGGCTTAACTGCAAACCTAAATAATCAAATTTAATTTTTAAATTATACTTACTAGAGATGCAACGAATATTCGGCCCATTCAGCCTGTCTGCCGAATATTCGGCTTCGGCCGAATATCAAGTCCATTATTCGGCCAAGGCCGAATAATACTGTAATAAATGTTTTTATATTTACACAGTATAACTTTTTAATTTGAAAATTTATATTCATCATATATAATGAAAATTTTATTTGAAATTAACTAACACTTTTTTTTAGATTAACTTTTATACTCCGAATGGGTTTTATCTACCCATTTTTATATAAGAGGCTAATTTAGGAATAATGTTAAAAAATTGTATGCTGTATCAGTAAGTACAAAAAGTATCTGTAATAAGCTAACAACATAATCTGTTAAATTTAAAATTAATCTATTCAAAATTGTTTTAATACAGCTGTACAAGCTAATTCAAAATTTTTTTTATCATAATGGGAAATTTAGCATTTATCCCTTGTTACATAACAAAATATTTCTTTCAATAATATTTTGAATTATACCTATAAAGAACATAAATATATGATTGATTAGATATAGATGTATTATATGTATAAAATATTTAAGTCATATATGTTGCAATACTTAAGGGTTTTTTTTTTTTTTTTTAGTAAAATACGCTTAAAAGTTAAATATAATTTAAGTGATTTTTTTAAGTCTGTTACTATTTCTTATTAAATAATGAAAGAAATGTAAATACTAAATTATTTTAATTAGTATGCATTTATGTTTTAGATATTTTTTTTCAAGAATAGAATTGTAATGCCTTAAAAAACAGTTAAAATGTTTTCAATAAACGTAGATTGTGATGCAGAAATAATAATTCAGCATTCTCAGGTGATAGTTTATTTCTATTTTTTTTTTTTTTTTTTTTCGTACATGTTACCTGCTTCTGAAAATAATCTCTCACTATATATGGTACTTCCTGGTGCAGAAAGGTACTTTTTGGCTAATTGTGAAAGGTTTGGAAAGTCTTCAGAATTTTTCGCCCACCACTCAAAAGGACACTGTTGTCTTTTTAGTAGTGGCTGGGAAAGAAAATTACTAATTTCTTTTACTTCTTCACATTGAGGGGCACTTTCTATAGAGGCTTCACTGCTGACAGCAAAGAAAAAATATAATAATAAAGATAAATAAAAATTTTGTTAATTGTGAGCTTTATAAAGTCTACAGTGATTTCTTTCCACCATTTTAGAGGATATTCCTTTCACCCTTTCTATCAGTGGTTTTTCTTAAGGTATTAAGATTTCTTATTTATTTTATTTCATCTGAAAGCTGAAACTTGTGTTTCTTAGTACTTTTAAAATTTTGTCATTATTTTAAAATGTAACAACAACACACATAATTTCTATTAAAATGTAACTAGACAGTACCTGATGAGAAACTTTTGCTAAGATTTTTTTTTTTTTTTTTTTTGGGGGGGGGGGGGGGTGTCTGAATTACATTATTGAGGCAATTTTTAGGCCGAACATAGCTGAATATTTTTTCAAAGTAAAATAATGTTTTAAAAAATTAAAAATTTGTATATACATAATTTTTTAAAAGAAAACAATACATTTTAATTGTGAAATATACAAGAATTGTGCATATAGTGCATACTAAATTTTGTTTTTAGGCAAAAATAAGTTCATTATTCGGCGGCCGAATATTTGGCTGTAACTTGGCCGAATATTCGGTATTCGGTTATTCGGCCAAACCATTATTCGTTGCATCACTAATACTTACCAAAATGTAATAACACCAAAACTTTTATAAATAGCTGCTTTTAAGTTATTTTATGTGATTAATAAAATTTCGATATTTTATTTATTATTTTTTTTTTATGTAGTACATATATATACCTCACATATTTTATAATCTGGCAATCAAACCAGTCAGGAAGCAGAAAATACTGTTTAAGAGCACAGTCAAAGAGGGGCTCATAGGGCTTAATCTTTCTCCGTTTAAATAAAAACAATGTTACAGAAGCTATTAAAAATCCATTTTCTGTCTTAAATGTTTCCTTATTAAAAAAAAAAAAAAAAAAAAAAAAAAAACCGTAATGCTACTATTAATGAAAGTTATAGGTAATAAGGTAATATTCATGAAACTAGTAAATCTGCAGATCAGGAGCCTCAAACATCAGTTCTACATAGGGATTGACCGAATCAGCAATTTTGCCGAATACCGAATACCGAAGCTTCGGTCAAAGTGTACACCGAATATTCGGTATTCGGCAACCGAATACTTAAAAATTTTTAATACACACTTTTGCATATATTAGCTTTTTTAATAAACTTTAATTAAAATTAAATTCTTAATAATTTAATTCAGTTACATTTTTATTCTTAAATCTAATTACACAAAAAAATTTAATGACTTCTTTCAACTCACAAATTCATTAACCCATCACTTATTTTTTATTATTGTATCACTAGTCAATATCCAAATTAACCCAATGAAAGTATTAAACTATACAGGCTATTATTAAGGATAAGGATTCTCAGAAAAACAAAAGTTCATTGAAATAAAAAGAAACAATGTTGTCATTAAGCTGATTTACTGATTGTCTAATTATATACATATTGAATTGGAATGTTCTCAAATACAAAAGGTATCATATCAATTTGTACATTTAACTATTTTCTGAGAAATTATTGATACATATTTATATTTTGATTAATATTTATCACTGTGGTGATGAAGATAAATTTGAGCGATTTTAATTTTAATGGTTATAAAAGCTATAGGATAGGCATAGGAGTATACTTATTTGATGCATGTGTTCTTTAATATAAACCTTAGATATACAGAGATGAACTCTGATATACTTATTTCAGGTGTATATTAAAGAGAATACACATTAAATAAATTTAAATTGAAAAAACTAATGTAGAAATAATTAAAATTAAATGGTAATGGAAAGATGCCCATATTCCTTACTTTTTTTTTCCTATATCGTAGACAGTTGTTCTGATTTCACCCCTATATAGACTATTTTAGGAAAGAAAAAAAAAGTTTTTTTGTAATTAAAAATGGCCTTTGACTTGTTTTTGGTAGTGCAGCTGAACTTTGAACTCATGCACATAATATTGAAACTCATCATTTAGCCTATTCTACTTCTAAGTAAAAGAGAATTCTTCTACTTCTAAGAAAATACTTATCTGCAATTATTCGGCCGAATACTTCAAAGTATTCGGCCGAAGCCGAATATTCGGTTTACATGCCGAATCACCGAATACCGAATCGACTATTCGGTATTCGGTCAATCCCTAGTTCTACAGTTTTATTTTGAAATTAGTTTATTTAGTATTTAAAATATTCAACTCACAATATCATTTCTTTCATATTTGTAATATTAATTATTATAAATGATATATCAAGTAATCTCTGGAAGATTGTTAAAAATAGTGACACAAAACTAAACATCAATATTACAAAACTTTTTTTTTTTTTAAATTACCTTTTAAATCCACCACTGTTTCAATAATTTGATAGCTGTAATTGTCTGATATTTAGTATTTTAAACTATCCATCTAAAATAATTAAAACATCGATCTTCTGATAATTACAATACTTGATGCAAACAGTAAATGATTATCACAAATATTTTATTAATTACTGGTATCCTAATTGTTAAATTTATATAAAAATAACTATTTTGTTTCATTAGTATGTATTCATTAAATTCTGGTTCTAAATACAGTCATAAAAAATTATATTTATTACTTTTTATGGGGTGTCCATTACTGGAACAGAGGGTGTCCACTACTGGGCCAGAGGGTGTCCATTACTGGGTTTTTGGGTGTTTTGATATATTTCTGTTATTTAAAATTAAATTTCTATTCATATGGGGAAATGAGGCTATAAGAATGGTTAAACATTGTTGATAGATTAATATAATATTGAAAAAAATGTAATATAATAATTATAACTATTAATAAAAAAATAATTTTTAAAGAAATTCCTTAAGGGTGTCCATTACTGGCACATCTACCCTATAAACATATCTAACAAACCTCGGAGGATTTATTATAACGGATTGTAAACGATGAATAAACGAACGAAAAAACTTACCAAAAATGACTCGTGAAATATCATATAAGATAAATCGATACAATCCGTATTGATTAAGTATTATCCATTCACAATGCTATAGCATTGTGAATGGATAATACTTAAGCAAAAAAGACGCCTGTCTGATATAAGTGAAAACTGGGAAATTGAGTTAGTAGCCAGTGGCCGGTAGACTCAGTTTCATTAGTGGCCACTATAATGTTTCAAACTTTCTTGACATCTACTTAAACTATAATCATTGTATATATACATACTAGAAAGATAGCCTGCCAAAAATGACGGAAAAGAGATAGAAAGGCATATACAACGCATGTGTAAGAATAAGTTTTTCTCACTTGTTCCGCAGTGGTAGATAAAAATAACACATTTTAAAAACGAAAAATGATGAAAATTTTTGAAACATTTATGAAAAACTTTGTACAGTAGAAGACCACAAAATCCGTACACCTTGGTTCCAAGTGTTGTGACGTCACCCATGGTAATTCCTGGTCACTGAGTTTCTGAGGTAATTCTTGATCATTTTCGCTTTTGTTATAAAAATAACAATTTATTAAACTGTAAAAAATCTTAAAGATACTTTAAATCCTTTGCTTTGAAATATATGCCTTAATTATTCATTTAGTTGAAATTAAATATTTTTAAAAAATTATATTCAAAACTGCTACTCAAATTTCTGCAAAACATTGATCTTGATTTTTATACATTTTCAAACAGATCATTGTCATTCTTGAAGTTTAATTATGTTATTCTTGAAGTTTAATTAAGTTATTTCCACTAATGACATATCACAGTCTTTAAAAAAGATTATAAAATTTTCCTCTACTATATTAAACATTTTTAAAAGAAGAAAAGGTACTTTTCGGTTAGCCGGGCGCTAGTGTTATATATACATACATATATACATATATATACACATATATTTACATATATATATGCATATGTATTTATCTATATGTGTGTGTGTATGTACATATGTATATATATGTTATGTGTATATAACACTGGCGCCCGGCTAACCGAAAAGTACCGAAGAAAACAGTAAGTGCTCAGAGAATAAGACACACTCTATGACTAAACAATTTGAGTAGAAATACTATCTCATTGCAAAATGGTGCATAAAAATATACATAATGCAATAGAGGAACCTAATTTATAATGCTGTGTATTATATTAAAGGTCTGTATTGAAAATTTCTTGAAAAGGGAGCTGAAAACTTCAGTTGGCCTAAGCAAAATAAAATTGATAACAAACATTCAGTTATATTTTTTATGGACCAATAAATTTGCAAATTATTAATAAATCCATTCACAATGGATACTAATGAAGTAGTAAATACTGCTTAAAAATGTTGTAAAAATGCATAAAAATCCTTTGGCTAATTAATGTTTTGTAAAATGTACAAGAGTCTTATGCACACCAAATAACTTTGTATTTATGCCCAAAACAAAGTTTATGTTTTATTATTCCACAATTATAAGATGAGCAAAACTTTTAGAAGATTGATTCTACTTTTTTTATTACTCAGTCATAAAAAAATTAATTGTACCACTTTATTTACATGTAAAAGGATGGTGACTGATAATTACCCCGTTTCCAGGGTAATTCTTGGTCATTTAAAGATTATAATTATTTTAATTATAAGTGAATATATATGTAAGTAAGCATTTTATAATATAGACATCACAGGGGGCTTATTCCACAAAAAAATTGGGAACAATACCTTTAATAGTTTTTATAATAATTAGATGTTGATGCTTTTTGACCAGGAATTACCCCGGGTGACCCTATTATATGTGTGTGCTTCACGATCTTGGTTACGACGTTGGCGAAATTGGCTGCAACTTGTCATAATCCTAATAGTGTGGGCCGCTAATAACAAAAAAGTAACCAGTTTTTAGTAAAATTTCTGATATAAAGTTCTGATATAAGGTTTTCAAAAACTTGTGTAAAATTGCAGGCCGTTTTCATGTTATGTCAGTCCTAAGAATAATATATCTAACACTGAAGAGTTTCCATGTACATGTGGAATTTAGAAAAGCTTTTCGAAAAGAAAGGACCTGAAATAACATTGTAATTCCTCTAACTTCAAAGTTTAATCGGGCCCTGATGTTGTTTACTGAAATCTAATAAGTACAGTTATTTTGAATACTATTACAACAGAATTAAAGAGTTAAACTTATTTAACTTAAACCCGCTGTTACTTCCCGATGTTATTTTTTACTATTAAGAAAGAAAATTATTTAAAATTTTCAAATCATGCATTTATAATTTTTTCCCATCTTTAATAACTAAGTAATGACAAAATATGCTTTTGTTCTGAGCTCATAAATATGACAATAAAATAATGTAACTAAGAGACATTGCAAAATTAAATCTTTGTGATTTCAAATGATACCGCCACCATTTTACCTACTATAATGTCATTAGAATATTGTCCATTGATTGTTGGAGAACTTACTTTGTGAATGATTACCTCAATGATTTAAAATTTTTTTAAGTTTCACGATGAATGAATCACTTGTGTTTGCTTAGGTTTATGGAATGAGATATTAAGCTGTGAACCTAATTTCAACTAAAGTTATCCAAGGATATACGCATTTTTAATTGAAATTAAAAATAATGCTTTGATCTCGAAATAAAAAGTTTTAGTTTGTATAATTGGTTATTTCTGTTAATTATTTATTTAGGTACTTTTCCATTATAGCGCATTTTTAAAAAAAAAGCTTGGCGCAATTCGGGCATCAGAAAGTGAGATATGTTGCCAAAATATATAAACAAATCTAATAAACTTTTATTTTTGTTTATATATGCACTTATATACATAAAAAATCGTTTCTAAATATATATAATATTTTTTTATATACAAATTATGGCACAGATTTCAGATATGAACCGGGATACCTAATTGGCGCCAAAATGGTGTTATTTTGCCTGCTATGGTAACCCGGCTATTGTTTTTTATTTATTAATAAATTGTTTATTTACTTTTATTTTCTGTTTTTAATTATGTAAACTGTTTTTTCTATAGTTATTATTCAAACTTTTATTTATTTATAGTTATTAACTTTTCAAAATAATAGCAAATAATTTTAAAATATATAAGTAACTGGTATTCGAAAGCGAGATTTCTGCCAAATTGGCGTCCAGAGAAAAATCACGCCAACCCCGATGCGCATATGACATCTGTGCAAAAATTACTTCTGTTTATTATAAAAAAGTCCTTCCGGCCAGTGCCGGGAGGAAGAGGTAGCTTTCATAATCCTTATTTAAAACAAGCCAACTTATATCACGCAAACACACGAAGCTCAATTTAGTGGCAACCGAATATAGGAGATTCAATACTAATTTTTATCAATATAATGAATGAGAATTTCGCGAAATAAGTCAGCTTTATCCAAGCTGCTTTTCTTTAATGTAACTTATATTTGACTGCCAAATTCGGCAATTTCTTAAAGTGCCTGTCATTTTAAGACAACATGGTGGATGAGGCTAAGCAGTGAACTTGGTCGAGACCTTAGTAATTGTTGTGCACATGCTCACTCACATCGGAATCGTTTAATATATTGGAGTGCTGTCGCATGCAAAAAATCAGATTTTTCAAGATGTCACCCACAATAGAAATTGAAACTGCTATATCTGAGCCATTTTTTAAGGTAAAGACAAACAAAAAATGCTCCTGAATCCTTATATCAAGATCAAATACTTAAGAAAGAAACCTTTTTCAATTTCTAATTTTTTTGCACCTCACTTTAAATATATATATATTTTTTAATTTAATGGCCGCCATTTTGAAACAAGATGGCTGATGAATCTGGCCAGCGAACTTGGTCGAGGTGTTGATGTATACTATCCACATACCTTCTTACATCGAAATAGGCGAATACGTGTGTTATCGCGTGACAAATACAAGATCGTTTCAAAATGTTAGCCATGCTAGAAATTCAAAGTGCTATAAATCAACCATTTTTTAAGATATCAACAAAAGAACAAATTTTCAGAAACAAAAACTGCTCCGGAATCTTTGTATCAAGGCCAAACACACACAAAAAAAAAATCTTTTTCATTTTCCAATTTTTTAATACCTCCTTTTGAATTTTAAATTTAATTTTTTTTAAATGGCAACCCTTTTGAAACAAGATGGCGAATGAAGCTGGCCAACGAACTCGGTCGAGACATTGGTATGTACTATGTACAGACCAAGTTACATTCAAATAGGTTCATACATACGCCTGTTGTCGCGTGACAAAAATCAGGTCGTTTTAAAATGTCAGCCACAAGAGAAATTCAAAATGCTATTACTCAGCCATTTTTTTTAGATATAGACGAAAGAAAAACTGTTCCGGAATCTTTGTATTAAGGTCAAACACATACAAAAAAAATCTTTTTCATTTTCCAATTTTTTGGTATCTCATTTAAATTTTTTTATTTTTTTATTTTTTTTAAATGGCCGCCATTTAGAAACAAGATGGCGGATGAAGCTGGCCAACGAACTCGGTCGAGATATTTGTATGTACTATGTACACACCAAGGTACATCCAAGTCGGTTCATAAATACGCCTGTTATTACGTGAGAAAAATCAGGACGTTTCAAAATGTCAGCCACGCTAGAAATTCAAAATGCTATAACTCAGCCATTTCTTAAGATATAGACGAAACAAAAACTGCTCCCGAATCTTTTTATCAAGGTCAAACACATAAGAAGAAAATATTTTTTCAATTTTCAATTTTTGGTACCACATTTCAAATTTAAATTTTTCTTAAAAGTTTAAATGGCCGCCATTTTTAAACAAGATGGCGGGTGAAGCTGGCCAACGAACCCGGTCGAGACATTGGTATGTACTATGTATAAATGAAGTTACATCCAAATCGGTTCATAAATACGCCTTTTATCGCGTGACAAAATTCAAGACGTTTCAAAATGTCAGCCACGCTAGAAATTCAAAATGCTATAACTCAGCCATTTTTTAAGATATAGACGAAACAAAAACTGCTCCGAAATCTTTGTATAAAGGTCAAATACATAAGAAAAAAATATTTTTCCATTTTCAATTTTTTGGTACCACATTTCAAATTTTAAATTTTTAAAAAATTTTTAAATGACCGCCATTTTGAAACAAAATGGCGGATGATGCTGGCCAACGAACTCGGTTGAGAGATTGGTATGTACTATGTACACACCGAATTACATCCAAATCGGTTCATAAATACGCCTTTTATCGCGTGACAAAATTCAGGACGTTTCAAAATGTCAGCCACGCTAGAAATTCAAAATGCTATAACTCAGCCATTTTTTAAGATATAGACGAAACAAAAACTGCTCCGAAATCTTTGTATAAAGGTCAAATACATAAGAAAAAAATATTTTTCCATTTTCAATTTTTTGGTACCACATTTCAAATTTTAAATTTTTAAAAAATTTTTAAATGACCGCCATTTTGAAACAAAATGGCGGATGATGCTGGCCAACGAACTCGGTTGAGAGATTGGTATGTACTATGTACACACCGAATTACATCCAAATCGGTTCATAAATACGCCTTTTATCGCGTGACAAAATTCAGGACGTTTCAAAATGTCAGCCACGCTAAAAATTCAAAATGCTATAACTCAGCCATTTTTTAAGATATAGACGAAACAAAAACTGCTCCGGAATCTTTGTATAAAGGTCAAATACATAAGAAAAAAATATTTTTCCATTTTTAATTTTTTGGTACCACATTTCAAGTTTTAAATTTTTTAAAAAATTTTAAATGGCCGCCATTTTGAAACAAAATTGCGGATGAAGCTGGCCAACGAACTCGGTCGAGACATTGGTATGTACTATGTACACACCGAATTACATCGAAATCGGTTCATAATTACGTCAGTTACAGTGTGACATAGGTCAGATATATATATATATATATATATATATATATATATATATATATATATATATATATATCAATTTTGAACGGAGGGTAGTTTCGGGGTCTGGGGGTCATGATCGATGAAAATATACCAAAATTTTTTGAAATCGCTTTCCTCCGAACGGCTGCAATAGGTAGCTTTTTTGTAAAGAAAGCTACCTAAAATGGGTAAATAGCTTTTTTTATATTAAATAAATTGCATACATATGGAAAAAATTGCTTGTGAGTATGAAGCAGTAAATAGGTTGTCAGAAAATACGTTGGCAAGCTTCTTTCTCGCCAAGCAACTTTTCTCCGAAGTATTGTACATAAGCAGTGATTGCTAGAAATGTATTTTTAATTATGATATGCGCTTTTATTTTTCACTACATTTATGCATACTATACTGTGTGTATAAATGCTACAGTTCATATGCAGGGCTACACAAAAGAATTCGTAAGGGTTACTGAGTATGAGAGTAAATTGCTTAAAGGTGGTTTTTAAAGGAGTTATGCATTTTTACGCTGAACTGCATTTAGTTTACTAAGAAATGTTTGTAGAATATAGATAAAATGATATACAGGGTCACGCAAAGAACTGGATACATAACCGTCTATGGATGATAATATCTGGAAATGTGATTTCAGTAGTTTTAAGAGTAGTTTAAATTAAAATTTGGCTAAATAGTGGCATGTAATAACGATACTATTGGCTATGGACGGTAACTGCTGAAATCAATTTTTAAATTTTTTTATGCGTCTTCTAACATGTTTATTTAGTTATCTTATTTCCCCAAATAACGAAGTTTTGTTGAAGCATTCAGGATGTGTTGGAAAGTGTTTCATATTCTATGCTTAGCGCATGATTTTTCTTTCTTCTTAAGTCTTATTTTGCATTTATTTTATTCTTAATTTTTTAGTCTTATACTGCTTTATAGAAACTTTGGCACAGTTGTCATATACGCCAATTTGGCGAAAACATCAACAGCATAAACAACAACATCCGGGTTACCATATCAAGCAAAATAATGACACTTTGCCGCCAGTTAAGTACCCGTTGTGTATATGACATTGGCGTCAGAAAAAAATTGCGCCAATATATGACATCTGTGTCGAAACTTTAATATTTAATTTTTAAACTCTTCACTCCACACCCCTTGCATATAGTACAAACTATAACACAGATAGCGCAAAATAATAGACAGTTTGGTACTTTTCCACTGTAGGGACTTTGGCATTTTTTTAAAAAAGCTTAGTGTAATTTGGGCATCAGAAAGTGAGATTTGGGTACTTTTCCGTTATATGGATACCATTGTCGCCAAGTGTAATAGTTGACACAAAATGAAAATCACGTGAATTGAAGCATTTGAAAAATAAAAGAAAAAACATTGCCAATACTAAAGTGAGCATTTAAAAAATATAACATTCCAGACTTTTACGAACTATTTCATTAAATCACAAATATATACTTAAAATAAGTGAACAAACTGTTATAAAATAAAGCAATAAAATAAAACTCATATTAAACTGCTGGCATAAAATTACAAATATCTTTTAGGATTTTGAAATAATTGGCGCATTACCACCATTGGCATGGTGTCCGTATAACGGAAAAATATCGAGATTTATTGTCAAATCATATAAACAGCTATGAAAACAAACTTGATGAGCGTTTTTGTTTGTTTTATATGTTTATTTTATATGTATATTATTGATGTTTTTCGGTGCAAATTACATCTGTTTCTGTATAAAATTAGAGAAACGGCTTTTTTATATTAAATAAATCGTATAAATATCGAAAAAAAAAAGCATGTGTATATAAGATGAAACAGTGGATAGGTTCCCGGAAAATATGTTACCAAATTTCCTTTTTCGCCAAGGCACTTATACTGGAAAAGTACCTAAAGCACATTAAAATCGCCCAGTTAGGAGCTCACATAGTACAGCGTCGTCTATTGGCGGTTATTTTATTAGTAGCATCGGGAGGAAGATGTAAAGATGTACTTTAAATTCTCACTCATAGATTTTGAAAAATATCTTAAAAGAGCGGAGTTTAAATTAAATTTCAGTGACCTCCTTTATGAAAGATTAATGGTTTTAAATGGGAATTACACCTAATTAGCCAGCTATCACCAAATTGGCTAACATTTGGCGCTACTGTGGTAACCCTGCATTAGTTTTTTTCAACAATTACTCATTTCAATGAGGCGGTCCTACCGGAATCGTGAGGGACACACAGAGACTTGGATTTTATATAAATAGATAATAAAAAATTGAACTTAAAATTTATGATAATTAGTAAAGAAACGCTAATGTACTAATGATTAGCGTGTAGTAATGAAATGTACAGTGCGTGTAAAAACTATAAGGACAGCAAAAATTTTGGTAAATTGAAAATGCGACAAATGAAATGGTAATTTAATGTTGATCATAAAGCGGAAATACTGATATAAAATTCAACAGAATGTATCTGTGTCCTTTTTATTGCGAAAAAATCATAATTATGCAAAAAAACACTATTTTTGACTGTGTAAAAACTTTAAGGACACCTGTAGTTTTTTTATAGAAATGGCATATACAATTATTATTAAGGATCGACCAAAACAGGTTTTTAATGCCGAAACCGAATTTTGGAGATCTTCCTATTTTCGGCCAAAAACAAAAACGAATATGTCCAAAAACTTTTTAAAAGTAATTAAATTGTATGTATTATAGTAATTAATAAATACATAAATATCTTATTAATTAATTACATGTACTTATTAAATATGCAAATTAATTATGCGTATTTATGAAATATACATAATTATTAATTAATTATACGTATGGCCCAAGTCTGTGTGCCTTAGATTCAAAACTTTTTTTTTCCCTATAAAATAAAACGTAATTAATTAATCAACTACACAGAAAGATTTTCTAATTATTCGAATTTCATTTAATAAATAAAATAGTTTAGTTTTATGTATACACACCTCGATTTATCTTTTATAATGATTTCTGTAAATGATCATCTGTTATACTTGAACTTTCTCAAAGAGTATTCCAAACTCTTCTGCTGTTTCAAACTGAAAATTTTCTATTACTGTTATGTCTGCAGCTTCTAATGAGCACGTGAAAAAGTTTAGTTATACATACATTGCTTGCTTTATAATTTGCATTCAAGTCTTGAGTCAGTCATGACTGATAATTACAAACAACGAAGTTCGTAGCAATAAATAGTCTCACTTGAGCCAGCCAGCAAAGCTCAAATTGATGAGAAATGTTAAAATTTTCCGACAGAAGAAACGAGATTTTCGGAATACTGATATTTTCAGTTGAATTTCGGTCCAAAATCTGAGTTTCGTTTTCGGCGAAACTCAGATTTTGGATCTAAGGCACAGAGAGACAATTTGGGTCACACGTATAATTAATTAATAATTATGTATATTTCATAAATACGCATAATTTATTAATTATTATGCATATTTAATAAATACGTATAATTAATTAATAATATATTTATGTATTTATGAATTACTATAATGCATACAATTTAATTACTTTAAAAAAAGTTTTTGGACATTTTCGTTTTCGGCCGAAAATAGAAAGATCTCCAAATTCGGTTTCGGCATTAAAAACCTGTTTTGGTCGATCCTTAATAATAATTATATATACCATTTCAATAAAAAAAATTCAGCTGTCCTTAAAGTTTTTACACAGTCAAAAATAGCGTTTTTTTTTTTTTTGCATAATTATGATTTTTTTTTTTTCAATAAAAAGGACACAGATACATTCTGTTGACTTTTATATTAGTATTTCTACTTTATGATCAACATTAAATTACCATTTCACTTGTCGCATTTTCAATTTATCAAAATTTTTACAATTTTTTGCTGTCCTTATAGTTTTTACACGCACTGTAATAATGATTTAAATAATGTGCTGTAGGAAAGCATTTCTTTTTTTCCTTTAACCCCTTCGGGACGGTAGCCTTTTACGAAATTTTTAATCTTTTGTCACCGTTTTTTAAAAACAGAAATTTGTATTTTCTTGAATCGAGAAAATGCGCTGATTAAATAAGGCAAATTTTACAGTAAAATTTTACTGGTGAGAAACAACAAGGATTCTGAGCGCTTCATGCGGCACGCATACGTGCCGCTCGTCCCCAAAGGGTTAAAAAATTGATTTTTTGATCAAATAAAAAGTTCTTCATAGATTTTTAAAAAAATTAAATATTTGGATTCAGTGATAAAAATTAAGCAAAGATGCATAAATTTCAAATCTATAAATGCAATATTTGTAAAAATGTTATATACCACAAAACAATTCCACTATGAAAATTATCGTCTTTTTTTTTTGTTGTTGTTTTTTTTTTTTTTTTTAACCACAGTCTCTCGTTTTTTGCTAATAAGAAATTGAAAGCATCATGGAAGACGGTAGTATTTCGAGTGACGCAGCCTTAAGCCTAAAATCGTATCGTATCGTATCGTTAAAATCGTATCGTATCGTATCATAGAATTCGTAGATGGCGGAACTCATATATACAGCTAACTCGACATCAAAGAAAATGCGAAAAGCCGCCTTTTAATAACTCAGCAGATATACGTCTTATTGTTCTGAATTTTCTAGAACAGTCTTATATCTGCAGTCTAATCGTATACTGAAATTTTTACATTTCTACGTGCAGTATATTTTGAGATCTAAATAGTCATTTTTAAAGTGAAAACGTTGGTATAATATCGAGGAAGTTCCTAATATGAAAATCTCGAAAACGGTTCTAACGATTATTTTTAAATTGATACATTATATAAATGTGATTAAGGCGAGTTGAATAACACTTTTCTTTTTTCTGGGAAAACTCTCGTTCGTTAAATAATTCGATTTTTTTTTCTCTCGAAAATGACACGGACGATTTTTTAAAAATCAAATAAATATGTTTCAGATGAACCAAATAACAATTTACTTGTTTCCAGCAAGACTCTTGTTCGTTTTATAATGCACATGAAAAATCGGACTATATTTCTTCGCCATTCTATGGAAATTTCACCGAAAATGCATGACACTGTATTCATACACATGCTTTCTTTTTAACCACTTTTGGGGAGAAAAATTTTGTCTTCCCACGGCTGAGTGGTTGAGGGCCATCGTCTACTGATCTTAACATAGACAGTTCGATACTCGCTGATGCGTGTGAAGTTTTTTTTTTTTTTTTTTTTTAAGTCTGTTAGTTGACCATTATTCTCAGTTCCTTTGTAATTTTTTAATTGCTATTAAGTTAAATAAAATTACAATTATAATGACGCCAATTTAATGATGATTATTTCTTGGCAATTTTTCAACAATAAAAATATTACCATAAATTTTATAAATATATTTAATTTCAATCACTTTACAAAAAATATACATTAATAATTATTATTTGAATATAAATCACACGATCAGAAACGTAAAAAAATAATTCATTTCAGCTCTTCTTTTTATAATATCATCTTTTATTATTATGACGGTCAATCAATATATAATCACTGACATCCATAGTATTATTATTATTATTATTATTATTATTATTATTTTCCTTGCATAAAAACTATTGTGATGTAATAATTATTTTATAATAAATAATTTAGTTGAAATGTTTTATTTATAAATAACAATGAAGTTTTACATAATAAGCATATCAGAATTTTGGTGTCGCCATCTTTTGACGCAATTGCGTACTACATTTTGTCTCTTATTTGGAAAAAAAGGAAAAAACTAACGCTTTTCACCGCTTTGAAAGAATCTCTTGTGACTAGAGGTCTATTTCGCAAATATTAAGAAAATTACTGCATACAAAAATATTAAAATGGGTAGTATTATAGAGAAATGTTTGATAAAAATGTTGAAGTAGACAGTTTTTAAATCGAAGAATTATTTTAAGAGATATTTAATGTTAAATCTGGATAAAATTGTCTCATTAAAAAAGTCTCATAGGAAAAAAAAAGTTTCTTTTATATTTGGTAATTTTCAAATGTTTAACTAATCTTATTTAATCAAGCACGGAAACAGCAACTAACATCAGCTGATTCGGTCTTGAAATCCCTCAGTAAAAGGGAAACCCGTTTACAGTAAGATCGCCATTGATTTTTTAATTATACAGAGCAGCCTCGATTATCCGAGCTAATTGGGACTGTTAGTAAATCGGAATCGGAAATCTCGGTTAATAGAAACTGTGTGTAAAAACTCGCCGTGCTTGCGAATTTAACATCTCTTTTAAAAAAATATATAGAACGTTTTTTAAATAATAAAAATAAATATATGTAAAGTTCTGTTTCACAGCTTAACAAATTTAAAAAGAAAATCAACTACCAGTAGTAAATTTTAAAATGCAATTTGAAAAATTTACGAAAGTTCACACAGCCACTGGAAACAAAGCATTGTTCGCTATTGACTTCTCAGGGTCCAGTGTTTCTTTGGAGTTGAGTGCTTTTGGGGGCAGAAGGGCCTGTATAGCACGGACAGTGAACTAAAGAGTGTGGTTATTTTTAAGGCTCATTCAAAAGGAAAAAAAATCAGACTTTGTTATCGGCTCGGTTAACAGAAACCTCGATTAATCGAAGCTCGGTTAATCCAGGTTCTACTATAATTCAATCTTCCGTAATCTTTTTAAAGCAGATCAAATTAATGGACTTTAGCACGAAGTCACATAGCTGATAACTGCCATGCTTGTTGGCCACCTTTTTTTCAAAAAGTTTGCTTCACCTTATTCAATTAATGAGATATCTCCGATAAAATAAGTCACATTTTCCCGTTCTAAAATACTGGTATCCAAAAATCGTAGCATGTAACCGACACTACAAGTACTCATGGAACTAGACTATTTTAAGTCTAATTTTTATTATAGACTATATAAAATTATTAAAAATATATATTATGATAGGAACTAGCGGGCTTCGTCCGCTATTTACGTTACGGATATAAAAATCATGTTTTTTTTTTTTAGGGAAAAAGAAATAAAAACCTATTTGACGATAGGTTTATAAAGACACATTTTGTATTTGTTATATTTCCGGGGATGAGGAGGGGGGGGGGGGCTATTTTGATTAAATATCGCAATTAGTCCACATGGCAGATATAATTATGATAGACACTAGTGGGCTTCCCCCCTCTATGGCGCCTTATGGGTCCAGCTTCCATAACTCAGAAACCACCTTTCGGACATCAATGCAACAGATTCCAAACGTTATAATTAACTTAATAATCACCCTATATAGCATTAAAGTAAATTTATGAGTACTGCATACTATTTTTTTATCGTAATTTCTGAAGAGAAAAAATTATTTCGGTTCCATTCTTAGGTACTGGTCTGAAAAATTTTGAAAAAGGGGGGAAGGAGGGGACATGAGACTGCTGTTTGTGAAACAACACAACGGGGTCTGGCTTATTCAACTTGGTTTTTGGTGACTTCAATTGGAAGGTGGTTTGTTTAAAAGAATGCGTTCCCTGCCCCATGAAAATTGGAACTATTGGTGCACCATCTATGTAAGGATTTAATAATTATAAATTAACATTTTGGATTTATTAATTTAAGGATAAAGTGTTTTTAAAGGAATATCAAATGAAACCCTCTGTGCGATCTGCGATTATACTTACCCACTTGTTTTCATATACAAACTGCTATAAGGAATATTGTAATAATATAGTAAAAATTAAATCTGCATTAAATTCCATAAGTATCTTTTTTTTAATCATTTTATCACTAACCTCAAAAAAGTAATGATATCAATGCAAAAACCCTTGACGGGTTAAAAGTTTCTGACGCAGCACTTTATCTTATGCTCTAAGAATTTTAAATATGGAACTTAAAAATACTGATATCAAATTTTGAGTGACGTTATGCTATTTCTTAAAAAATATATTTGTATTTATTTCATCATTTTATTTTTGTTTTATTTATAATCGCATGTGCAAAAGTTATGTTCAACATGAAAAGCTGCATAAAATTTTATTCGCTGTTGCTTTATCATTTACATCTCTCATAAATTCAAAATATGAGTTTTAAAAGATATGATATAAAATTTAAGTGACGCCTTGATGTGACTTTAAAAGGTTTGTTTTAAAATTCAATTTAAATTATTTTTGACTTGGTTAAAATATTTTTTTACATCTACACAATACTTTTAATTTTCCAATTCACTGTTAAATATATCACTTTCATTGAATCTATACTATGCATTGAAATGTATTTATTTCAATAAATTGATTTATCTTTTGTGTCACGCTATTCAAAATTGTGAGTAAGATTTATGTAAATGGTTTCTTTGCGTCATTGTGTCCAAACTACATGAAATGTATGAAAAAGGATAGTTTGACGCAAATAAACCATTTACATAAATCTTACTCACAATTTTTAATAGCGTGACACAAAAGATAAATCAATTTATTGAAATAAATACATTTCAATGCATAGTATAGATTCAATGAAAGTGATATATTTAACAGTGAATTGGAAAATTAAAAGTATTGTGTAGATGTAAAAAAATATTTTAACCAAGTCAAAAATAATTTAAATTGAATTTTAAAACAAACCTTTTAAAGTCACATCAAGGCGTCACTTAAATTTTATATCATATCTTTTAAAACTCATATTTTGAATTTATGAGAGATGTAAATGATAAAGCAACAGCGAATAAAATTTTATGCAGCTTTTCATGTTGAACATAACTTTTGCACATGCGATTATAAATAAAACAAAAATAAAATGATGAAATAAATACAAATATATTTTTTAAGAAATAGCATAACGTCACTCAAAATTTGATATCAGTATTTTTAAGTTCCATATTTAAAATTCTTAGAGCATAAGATAAAGTGCTGCGTCAGAAACTTTTAACCCGTCAAGGGTTTTTGCATTGATTTATTTTTCATTTAAAAAAATTCATTTTTTAAAATAATTTTCCAATTAACTGATTTTAAAGAAAATCACGTGCTTGGAATCGGCATAACAAAATACACATAGATGCATAAATTTCAAATCTTTAAATGCAGTATTTGTAAAAATTTTATACTCTGCGAAACAATACCAGTATAAAAATCCTCTGTGGTTTTTATCACCTTGACCTCTTATGCAATTTGAAAAAGAATTTTTTTTGCAGTCTGATTAAAATCCATGCTTTAGTTGAATTATGAATACTGAATACTTTTCCATTCTTTTAATTAATTTCTTGACTAATTATCAGAAATTTAAAATTCTGAGTGTCAGGTGCACCAGGAGAGGCCTTCGACAACCCTCACAAAAATTTTCAGCTTAGTACGTGCGGTAGATTTCGCTAGCCATTGCAGACAGACAGACAAACACACAGAATGAAACTTTCTTTTATTAGTATAGATTTACAATTTGTTATCATTTGTATCCATTTTTTTTTTTTTTTAAATCTTCAAAAACTTCAATTTGAAATGGATAAATCACACTTTTCAATCCATAAATGTAGCTCAAAGATGCCAATCATCCAAATTTCAGTGGGAAACTATTGATTTTCTGGTTGACTCCCACTCATACGTTTTGTAGTGTATCTCTCCCAAATTTTTGTTGCTTTTCAAAATATTTAAATTTTTAACTGTCATATGAATTTTATGTGATTCTTTCTAGATTTGTTCACTGTGCTGTTTGCATTTGATTTGTTCCTAGTCTCTTCACTCATAGCATAAATATATTTCATACCTGAAATTTAGTAACCAATTTGAAATAAATTCCACTTAAGAATAAGATACATTTTATTAAATAAAATTTCTAGTTATAATTGGCATATACAATGGAAGACTTGCAAATTATCAAAAATTGATAACAAAATGTAATTTAGCAAAACTCGGGGATCTCAAATTTTGTGCTCAAAAATCTGGTGGTCAGCATGTTAATCTTTGCCAGTGATCTACTGCTATGCTGATCAACATGGCATAATTTGCTGTGTTCAATCTTTATCCGATCACAACATAAATGTCAACATCCATGTCATAGTTACTTCAATAAAATCTTAATACCAAAAATAAATAAAATCACACAATACTTTGAACATATAATTTTTGTTCTATAATTTTTACAGTAATTTTTATGCAGCAAATGTTTTTCTCTTAAATTTATTATTGAAAAGGTAAAAAAAGATGTTAGATTTATTGAATTTGTTGCTGTTCTTTTCCTATCTAAATCTGAAAATTTATTAAATAAAATTTCTAGTTAAAATTGGCATATGAAATGGAGGATTTAAAAATTATCAAAAATTTGTACTGAATTGATATCAAAATGTAACTTAGCAAGGCTCAGGGATGTAAAAATTTTAAACATTATGGTGGTCAGCATTTTAATCTTTGCCAATGATCTAACGCCATGCTGATTGGCAGGGCATAATTTGCTATGTTTAATGTTTCTCTGATCACAACAAAAATTAAATGTCAACATCCATAGAAGGCTGATTAAGACAAAATGGCAGTCTAGTATTCTTTAGGACCTTCTTTTTATACCATCGCTAAACTCTAAAGAAAAAAAGTGGGAACATATTATAGATGCATAGCTAGATAAATGGGCAATTCCACGGTTACTCTTGTTACATTTATGGTGGTGTTTTAACATAGAAATGCATTACTTTTGATGCCTTTTTTTTAAATGCACAGAATTTTTTGCTGTATAATAAAGAAGAATGCCTACTTTTTGTATTTGTGCAAGAAAAACATGATAAACTTTATTAGTTTTATAGACTGAGTCATCTAAAGTATGGTTACTCTTGTTACCTGAAAAAGACATAAGTTTTTTATTCCTCTACATTAATGACTATTTTATCTAAACTACATACCAAAATCTTCAAATTTAAAATTATTTCAAAAAAGGAATGATTACTTATTAAATGACAGCTATCTAAAAATTTTAAATTCTAATATATTATTTAAAATTGAAAAAAAAACAGGTTACTCTTGTTACAAAAAAATGGTTACTCTTGTTACATTCCCCTTCAAAGAGTAGGTAAGAAAGTTATAAGGCACATTATGAGAACAAATAATTAATAATAATAATGCATTTATTAAATTTTATCAAAGGAAAAATTATTTCTAGAGTATACAAGTGATGGTAAACTCAATATTTTTACAATTTATACTGCCCCTGGTTTTAAAAATTGAAACTAAAATATATATGGCTATGGTGCATAATATGAAAGGGTGGTCAAAGGAGTGTCGACTAAAGTTTGAAAAGGGTGAAGGTTAGAAAAGTTGCTAAAAATACAGAAGTTAGAGCCCGGACAGGTAAATAATATGATTTTTTGAAATTTTTATGATTTTTCATGTGATCGCAAGTGTTCTGCTAGAAGTATGCAAAATTTTACATCTCCAATTTAATTAGAGGCTGAGTTAGAAAAATTACTTAAAATATACAATCAGAGCACAGGGGGGTAGATATAAGACTTTTTCAAAATTTTATGATTTGTTGTTTGATGTGAGGTGTTCAGCTATAAGCAGGGCTGCAGATTAGGAGTCAGGCTTATTTTGAGCGAAAGAGTCAGAGTCGGATCTGTTAAAATTCCCGGAGTCAGAGTCATCCATTTTACAAGCAGATCTGCGTTGTTGGAGGCAGGCCCATTTTTGAGCAAAAGAGTTGGAGTCAGATCCTGTTAAAATTTCTAGAGTCGGAGTCGTTCATATTTCCTACCGACTCTGCAGCCCTGGCTATAAGTATCCAAAATTTTAAGTCTTCAACTTAATTAGGAGCTCAGTTTAAAAAAAAAGCTCAAAATGCATAAGTTAGAGCCCAGAGGGGTAAATATAAGACTTTTTCAAAATTTTAAGAGTTGTCGTTTGATGTGAGGTGTTCAGCTATAAGAATCCCAAATTTCAAGTCTTCAACTTAATTAGGGGCTCAGTTAGAAAAAATAAGCTTAAAATGCACAAGTTAGAGACCAGAGGGATAAATATACAACTTTTTCAAAATTTTATGATTTGTTGTTTGATGTGAGGTGTTCAGCTATAAGAATCCAAAATTTCAAGTCTCCAACATACATAGTTTCTGAGAACGGGCTCTGTGACGGACAGACAGAGGAGTGAGACGAATAGAGTTTCGTCAGATGAACGAAACCATAAATATTTAATTGCTTTATAAACCTTGGTATCTTCTAAATTTGTTTGTTCTTAACATGTAGAATTATTAAAAATATTTACTATGAGTAAAAAAAAAAAAAAAAAAAAAAAAAATCCTGGCATTCTATAGAACAAGAACATGTTAATTTATTCCTTAATTCATGCCGAGATGAGTTGTTAATATGCCAAATTTCTGTTTAACTGTTTATAATAACTTCAAGTTTCATGTAGCTATTACAGGTAGTGTTGAAATGATGAAAAAATTGGTTAAAATCATTTAATAAATTAAAAAAGTTGTGGTTACTCTTGTTACAAAGAATCTAAAGTTACTCTTGTTACAAAATGAAATTTAAAGTAATAAGCCATAATTTTCATAAATTAATTTCATACTGTTGAAGATTGCACAAATAACAGATAAGCAACACATCTATATGGATAATTGTGATTTTAATTTATTTTTTTTCTCCTTAGGATAAACTTTTATATGTTTTTGGTTACTCTTGTTACATGTAAAAGAACAAATTTAATTAACCTTTTTAATTAAAATATTATGTATATATATATATTTTTTTAAATATTAACTAATAAAAAGATACTAGTACTGTAAAAAATAAAACTGTAGCAAAACAAACAAAACTATTATGACTGATTGGCATTTGAAATAGTATGAAATTCAGGCATATTTGCTGCTAAAAAAAAATGTTATTTTGTAACCCATTTACAAAAAAAAAAATACATCTAAATATAGAAAAATACCTCAATTTTATTTTTCTTTGGACTTTTTACTAAAAAAAGATATATAATACACCTATGTCTTAAGAAGAAAAAAAAACGTTCATGATGTCCTACTTTGCATGAAATTGCCCAAATATATATATATATATATACATCTCTTTTTGTTTTTAACTCCTTCCCATTCTAAAAATCCAAAATATTGATCATTACAGGATTAAAAGGTACATTAGAAAAAAACGTTAAATTGGTATCCCCAGAAATCAACGGACCCATAACTTTTGACCTATTTTGGCTTGTGTTTTTTTAATCAGGCTTTGATATTTAAAAAAAATTGTTTTTTAACACATTTTTTAAATTTAATAATAGATTTAAAACGTCTATATTAAGAATATTGTTTATTTCTTGTTTAACCCATTAGTGGCGATAAAATCCGGCTTTATGCTAGTTTTGCTGCTTTACATAAATTTTTTGCAAAGGTGAGATCAGTTTTGCACACAAAAGTTGCACATGCCTGTTCTTTATCAAATGCATCTTTTCTGATAAAGCTATTTTCTATAGACAGATTTTCTGCTTTAATTAATTAAAATTGTAGCTAACGCATTTAAAGTTGTAGCTTATAATAAGATTTTCTTTTAGAATTAAGACCTGATTAAAGCAGAAGTCAACGGGCTTTGACTTATGGGAACTCCAAATTTAGGCTGCTTTTTTTGAAAAATGTGTAGTATAGTATATTTTTAATAAGTTTTTGATCCTGTACTGATTATAATAAATAACAAAAGTTTTTTTGTTTCCAGTTGCTTCACAGTAATGCCAAGCAAATATTCAGTTTAGTTTGTGGAAAATGAACTGCATTCTTTTTAAAATAGTAATTAATGTGTGATTTTATATTAAAAGTACAAAAAATGGCAATTTAGGTTGGAAACATAAAGTGTAAAATAGGATGTGAATTTTCATGAAACAGTTTTGGTTATTATTTTTATAACAAATAAGGATTCTTCCCCTACCCCCCCCCACATACACACACACACCTTTTTTTAAGTAAGCATGCAACTATTTTGGCTACTATTTTTGTACAAATGCTACTATTTTGGCTACTACCTTTTTCATCGTAGGCTACTAAAGATACTATTTTTAATGTCATTCAGCAGTGGCAGCCCTGTTTTCATAGAACAAACCCATCGCCATCCTAATTTTGCATTTAGTAACTTGCTTTTTTTCATCCCTTTACCACATTTAGGACAAAAAAGGGGAGAATCACTGGGAATTAAACCTACATCTGTAGCAAATGAAATGGCCACCTCCTCAGTTTGAATAATGGCCATCCAAGTGAAAATTGAAAAATTCAAGAGTAAAGGAATGCATTATGAAAAAAAAAAAAGGCAGATGTAAACGAGACTTACCAATAGTCATCCAAACAGAAATTATTCTTTAGAATAATCTGGGCTTAAAAAGTTAAAAGATTCTTGCGTAAACAATAAAAATTCATTAATAAATAATAAATTCATGAGATAATAATCTTAACACGGACAGGATTAAAATCAGGAGGACTCCTGCAGGCAAAGTAGGTTTTGAATTAAATATGACATCATTTTCCCAGATAAAAGCATTTTGCAATTCCAAGATTATGGATTCCAAAAACATACAAAATGACTTTAACACTTAAAGTGACAAAATGTTTTGAAGGAAATTTTACATAACATTACATCTACAGAAAAATATCATTGAAAAAAATAAAAGCAAATATTATAAAAATATGCAATATTATTACTTACCCATCAGTAGATTGGATTTTATCCAGTGATCTGAATCACAATGCTAAAATTCAACTGCTGGCGGTATTTACTTTAAAATATTAGCATAAAGATATATATTGTATGTGTTATTAATGTTTATTTATTAAAAATATATCGAAAAAATTTATTGTAATAGTAAATACGTAATATATTGTACTATAACTTCAAAATGTTGTTCTTTATCAAGGAATATTCACTAAATCTCTGTAAAACTTTACACATGCAACCTAGGTCGAGGTTAAAACTTGTCTGCGCAGTAGTTAGAATAACGGATAATCATTCTGGTTTGATGTCACGAAGATAAAATCCATGTAAGTATGAAGAAAGCAACCCCAAAGGTTTAAGATTGCAACAACCACATTAAAACATTTATCACAAATAAAACCAGCACACAATATGGAACTTTTCCCGCATTGTTTACTTTGTGTATATATTATAGCTCCATGTTATCGAAATAGCAGTTACGATTTTTTGTTATAATGGTGAATGCACTAGTAATTGAAAAGATACCTACTAGTTATTGACCACTAAGACACAAAACGGTAAAAAAGAAAAAAATAATGCATGGATATATTGATTTTGGTTGGTAGAAAATTCACATATAACACCCAATGAAATGCATTGTTACAAGTTATACTAGCAATTAAAGCTGTGATTTGATATTAAAATAGATCTAATTAGAATGCTTTCCACAAATCTAAAAAAAAAAAAAAAAAATACACTCCCACTATTAAGAAAAAAAAAATCTTGGTATTTTCACCTTTATTTTATATCAAGTTCGATTTAATTCACCTGGGGCATTAATTGACAGGTAGTTCATTTATGTTTCTTTTATATAAATAAATTATATTTTCTTTTAAAAATAATTATTTATATGTAGGGTTTTTTTTTTTTTTGGGGGGGGGGGGGGGGAGAAGCTGGTCAATTACTGGATAACTAAAATGTCAACTACACTAGTAATTCACCAAAACGAAAAAATTGCAGAATTTTTGTTTATTTCCCAAACTTACCTTTGAGGGCCAAAATGAGCATAATTTTTTAATTTATATTGCGATATTACATTATTTTTAGTTAGGAAGAAGGGATTCTCTAATAGTTAAACAGTAGTTATTCATTAAATTTTCTTGGTCCATTATTGACCAAAAAAGCATTTTCCTGTAGTTTAGTTTTTTTGGTACTACTTGATTATCCCGTCGACCAAAAAACTATTGCAAAACTATAAGATTGAATGCAATAATGGATGATCATAAATGTTACATTCACTTGACATTAAACTCATTACACATGTTTGTTACGTCATCGAATGACTTTTAACTCAACATTTTATTTGTATTTTTATTAATGTTTTACTAATTTATTTGTTTTGTTATTTAAAATTACTGCAAATTTTGATTTTTTTTTCCATTTTTTTTTTCAAGCCTATATCTAATGTTTACATACATTCCATAATTATATACATCTACGTTTTTTGACTAAATAAAGAGCACTTGGTTCCTTACAGTCTTCCGTTATCATTTGATATTTATTAAGGTTGTTTATGGTTTAATTTTATAATTCTGCATTTATATACATAAACAATTCTTAGTATTAGTTTATCCAAAATTATCTAAATAAATCAAATTTTTTATTTAGTTTGTTGCTACGTCATCATTAAAATAATCCTATTCTTTAGTGATGTTTTTGTATTTAAATTCATTAATTTTCCTAACTTAAAATTTTAGGATGGTAACATTCTTCCATTTGTATATTTTGGCAAAATTGGTCGATGAGATAATCAAGTAGTAACTGTTTTTTTCATATAAGACTTCAGTATTTGTAACTCCAATTGTAGATGATTTTGAATATATAAGCTTACTCAAAAGTTAAGTGAAAAATTTAGTTTAACAAATATGTAAAACACAGTTAAACGTAAGTGACAAAAGTCACGGGTGCAAAATAAAAGACACTTTAAAAGCTCTCTTCTGCTTGTGCAGTTCACTTTTGTTAGTGTATTTCAAACTTCGTGGGCATTACTTCAACCCTGATTGGTTTAATCCATTTTCAATGACGGGTTTCTGGGGCGTCACCAGTCTTGCCTCAAGCCTGATTGCATCACTTATTGTAATTTCCACCTTTGACATTACTAATTGATATTTCTGATTTAATAATAAATGTCTGCAAGAGAAAAGTTAATTAGGATAAATGACGTAAATGTAGGGGAGAGTGGGGAGGAATGGGACACTTTTTACAAAAATAAGAAAATCAACTTTGTTTGACACAAAAACAAAAATTTCGATATATAGAATACAAAATGAAACACTTTCTAATGCCCTTGAACAATATAGAAAGATAATTTGCAGAAACAATTTCATAAAGAAAGTAAAGATGAAAATAAGCACTCGCCAGTCACCACTCGGCGACTAAACGTGAAAAACTGGCGACTAAAAATATGGAAAGTACCGGCCAAATGCAGGATTTTCCAAAGGGATTTCGTCAAAGAATCGCGGGGAAAAAAAACCGCGTATTTTGTCAAAAGATCGCGAAAATACCCAAATATCGTCAATAGATTGACGACTAATTTCGACAAAGAATCGCTCAGGAACCCAATTTTCGTCAAGTGATCGCGGATAAAACGCAGATATCGTGGATGGATCGCGGATAAAACACAGATATCGTGAATAGATCGCAGAAAAAACACAAATATCGTCAATAGATCGCGAAAAACAAGCGCGAATTTCGTCAAAGAATCACGAAAGAAAACGAATTTCGTCAAAAGATCGCGAAAGAAAACGAATTTCGTCAAAAGATCGCGTAAAATGCTAATTTCGTCAAAAGATTGCGAAAGAAAACGTAAATTTCGTCGAAGGATCGCGAAAGAAACCCAAACATCGTGAATGGGTTGCGGAGAAAACTCAAATATCGTCAATAGATCGTGAAAAAAGCAAATATTGTCAATAGATCGCGAAAAAACGCAAATATCGTCAAAATATTGCAGAAAAAACCCGCAAATATTGTCAATAGATCGCAAAAAACGCAAATATCGTCAGTAGATCGCAAAAAAAGCGCAAATATCGTCAATAGATCGCGAAAAAAAACGCAAATATTGTCAAAAGATCGCGAAAAAAACGCGAATTTTGTCAAAAGATCGCAAAAAAAACGCACATTTTATCAAAGCATCGCGGAAGAAACACAAACATCGCCAATAGATCGCGGAAAAACGCGAATTTTGTTAAAGTATCTTGTAAAAAATGCATAATTAGTGCCAGAAGAGACCCCCTCCTTTACATTTCAGAAAATTTGCTGTAAATTTCAGATTTTTTTTTTAATTTTGAAAAGTATCTAAGTATAGTGGGCTTATGTAGCATGTATGACTATATAAGCATGTTACATATAACTTTACTGTTAACTTAAAATTTAAAATAGATTGGAAATTAGTATTTTAAGTTTATTCAAAATAATATGAATTATAAAATATTTTTATTTATTACATAAATTACTTATTTACTCTAAACTTATATATTTTAAAATTAAATATTCAGTGACATAAATGTACTTACTGTCTACTAAAGAAATTATTCTCACTAGCCAGCTACTAAAAAATATCAACTTACCGGCCAGTGGCCACTAAGCAAAATTCCTTATTTTCATCTTTAAAAGAAAGGGTAAATTTCAAAATGTGGACAGCTATTAGTGTTGGCTATATATATACAGTTCAACAAAGATTGTAGGTTGATAATGTCTGTTCTGCAATATCAAATTCCATTGCCTTCATCACTGGAAGGAAAATTCAGTAGTCTGAGATAATATTAAAAAGTCATCAGTTTATTTACATTTTGAAGTAAATGAATATATTTATAATGTTATAATTAATATACTACCGTCGAAAAATACTTGCATATTAGCAATTTACATTCACCTTATTAAAAAGAAGGGAAACTATTACATCTATGCATAAACAAGTCATTAATATACAAAAAAAAAAAAAAAAAGCATAAAAAGTATATGAAGCAAATTTACTTTTGATTCTTGAAATAATCTTTTTCTTTAAACAGTCGAAAGCTTATTCAGATCAGCTACTTTTTTCAGCTGAAGCTTGGGGTACCATTGCTTCATCTAATGTGTGATTGATGAAATGATTAGAATGATACATAAAGAAAAAAAAACCTACTGTTCCATTCCACTCCACTTTCCCCATATCATAAAATACTTATTTTCCCATTAATTTGAATTTGTCTTCTAAACCTAATTATTTAATTTGATTATATGCTTGAAATCTAATAATTGTCAAATGTGAGGAAAATTTATTTAAATTTATAGTCTAAATGTAATCAGTTAATTTGAATTTATCACCTGAATCCAATAAGTGTCACACTTGGAAAAGTTAATTGCTATTTATGGCTTTGAATAATCATTTCATGTGTATTTTAACTGAGGTTTATAATGATTTTAAGTACTCATTTATCTAGTGTTTTTAAAATACCAATCAATGTCAAAGCTGTTTATGATGGATTAATCACTTTTATGCATTAGATTTAAAGTTAGAAAAAGAGTTGGGAATTTTGAAAAATGGTTTAACTGTTATCCTGTTATCTATATAAATTAAATTTATATGTATAAATTCTTATAACACAAGCTAAAAGTTCATAAGTTCCGTTTTCATATTTTTTTCTATGCCATTTTACAACAAATCTCACTTTCTGAAACCCAAATTGTGCCAAGTAGGGTTGGCAAAAGTGTCAAAAACCCAGATTTGATTAAAATAATATCAAAAGAATTATTTAGCAGAGTTAGGTAGACTTTAATCAATAAAATCCAAATAAATCCACTGCATAAATTTATTAAAACTGTGGGGTATAAACTGCACAAATACACTCTTGAAACCCATTTGCACAGGATATTGTAAACTACAAATAAATTGTTGCATGATTTTTTATTATTATTATTTGAATAATGCATGCTTTTATGATGAACAGGTAATAAATCCTTAATTATTTGTAATCATTAAAATTATGAAGGTTTAATCTAAATTTTGCAGAGGTAAATAAATTGTTTAGATTTTTCGTTATTTTATGGCTAAATGCAGAAACTAATCTGTCTCAATTAGCATCTAATGATCATATTAACTTTCCTTAAGATAGAGCAAATTCAAAGATATTCCCTTCTAGTACAAAACAGCAAGGGAGAGGGGGGTACCTTTGAACACTGTAAATATTTTCCTTTAAATAAATTACATTTTTTAAATATATGCGGCAGCACAGTACTATTGGTTCAATGTAACAAGAATACTAAGCTTTGTTATTTTGCATGCACACTACTGTCTAAGCAAGATATGTATGTTTTGCTTTCTTGAATCTAAACTTAACAAAATAAAGTTGTAAGCTTTTTGTTGATAATCTTATATCCCTAAAATTATAATTTACTATTTAATACCTAAATAAAGATGTTAGCGTAAACTTATAAGATTTGCTTTATTCAAATTCTCAAACCTAATTGAGTAAATAGTTGTAATGCTAAACTCCATGTGATGGGGCACTATTGAACGGAAAAGTTGGGGCACCATTGAACAATCAAAACTATGAAGTAAAGAGTTATAGATGTATCTAAATATTATTGTTGAAAAAAAAATTAAATATGAAAATTAATAGATTCATTAAATGTTATTGTACTTAATATTAAAGTTATACTGATGCAGGGCTTCAATTACAGGCAAATTCAGGACACACAACAATAATTCATGATTTAGCAGATTTGTCTAACAATCACCCTATACTGTTTCATTTACAATGGTAAACATTATTTCAGGATTTCATAAAAGAGGGTTTTATCCATTTTCTATAACAATTGGAATGAAAATTATTTCATTTTAGTCCAATTTCATGCAAAAAGAACTCTTCATTACATTGGCCAGATTATAAATTGCTTAATGCCAGGTTTCTTCGTAAAAAATAACATACTATCCGACTACTCGTAAGGCTCTTAGTTCAGTTTTACGTTATTCCCAGGTTCGAGAGTCTGATGTATAAATAAATAGGTTCTGGAAACATTGAATGTGAAACACTAATTTATTAATAAATCAAGATGATAAATATATCAACAACATGCCTCAAATATTTGTTTATCTTCATATAAATATATATATGTATGTACGAGGGTAAGTCGGAAAATAAGTTTTCCCTGGCGACTGTGGACAGAGGTGTGTATGAAAGACAAAAAATGTAATGAGACATTAAAGATAAAACATAACTTTATTTTTCCACATAAGTACCAAGTACATTGAGGCATTTGTCCTCGAGGAAAAAATCAGGGCTTTGCATACGGATGAAACGTTGAACGGCTATGGGCGACAGACGATACAGCAAGAGAACGCGAATGTGCAAGACACCGATACACCATTGGGTAGAGGTCGACCAGATTGTGACGGGGGATGAAACGTGGGTCTACCATTTCACGTCCGAATCGAAGGCCGCGTCCATGAAGTGGAAACATCTGTCATCACCTGTCCGAAAGAAGTTCAAAAGAACTCCGTCTGCAGGTAAAGTGCTCCTCACCGTTTTCTGGGACGCTCAAGGAGTTTTATTGCTGGACTTTTTGGAGGATGGAACCATCAAAGCTGTGCGGTACTGGACACTCTGTCAAAATTGAAAGAGGTGATTCGAAAAAAGCGGCTTGGCCTTCTCAGATCTGGCATTCTGCTGTTGGATGACAATGCGAGACCACACTCAGCGACGGCAACGCAAAACCATATTGCAACTCTTGGTTCGAAGCGCCTACACCATCCGTCATGCAGTCCTGATCTCGCACAAGTGACTTCCATCTGTTTCCAGCTTTGAAGAAGAATCTCTGCGGAAGGCGCTTTGAAAGCAATGCTGAAGTCAAACAAGCCGTTCAACTCTTCTTCCGTATGAAAAGCCCTGATTTTTTCCTGGAGGGCTTTTTGAAACTTATCAAGCGGTATGACTAATGTATCAATGTACTTGGTAATTATGTAGAAAAATAAAGATATGTCTTATCTTTAATGTCTCATTCTATTTTTTGACTTTCATACACAACTCTGACGACAGTCGACAGGGGAAACTTATTTTCCGACTCCCCCTCGTATAACAACATTAAATAATATGCATGAATAAGGTTATACAAATTGTGAACTTAACACTCATAGAGATTTTACGGTGCCAAGGATGCCTAACTTTCATTCGTTCACTTAATTGCATCTATTGCATTTTGTTGGTTGCCCGATTTATTGATAAAGTGTTCCCACTCACCTCATAATTTCCTTGGTCAGAAGCATCAAAGTGTTGCTTTGATGCTTCCTGAAATCCAAGTTAAGTCTGGTAATCCAATTCATAGCACTGTCATTTAAAGTATGATCCACTGTACAATAATTTATTAACTCTCAATTTGCGGCTGCACAGAAGCAAAACCCGCATTCCTTTTCTGAGCCCAGAGAATACAAGTTTTCCCTTCTTTAAAGGGAAGGGTTATTTTCTCTCTGAGCTAAAACTCAATCTCAGGAAAGGCGATGTGTTCCTTCCAAAATCTAAACTCTCCTCTGCTCTCAATTCCTATCTTCCTTATTTTATTTTATTTATTTATTGTCTGCTTAAACCCCTCCTAAAATCATCTCCTCCTATAAAAATTTCTAAGGGGCGAGTTCTTTTCTATATTTTTCTTAACCATTTGTTGCTGGACCAACTGACGCTTACTTAAGCTTAGCATAACATTATAATTTTATAGTAACGCTAACAGTGGTGTGTGGTGTGGTCTAAAACTAAGCCCTTAATACCTTAATCCCATTTATGGCGTAATCTGAAACTCGTGTTACTAACATGGGGCATATTTATAGCTGCTCACTAATCTCTCTAGAAATATATTGATGACAGTCCCCAGATGTTCAAAAAAACTTCAAAACCCTTACTTAGAAATACTATATTCTGTAGCTTAACACTGAGACATATTTATTGCTTAAACGAATATTTTCTTTCCCGACCACCCACTACACACGAATGCCTACCAACATCGCTCAGTGGTCTATATTCCTATATTATGTTTTTGTGTCTTTTTTTATCTTTCTTAATGAGCACATGAAAATTGGCGGGCTTATCCCGACAATACGATATATTTTCCAGAGGCATCAGATATCAATTTGGAGGGATTTTAAGGATATTATATAAAAAGGTTGCCACAATTAAACATAATTGGAGGGATCCTCTGTTCTGTCTCAACAATGTGCTTTGATGGATACAAATTTGGTTAAATAATAAAAAATTAGTAATTTCAGTTAAATGTAATTTTATTCTCATTATTTTATATTTTAGAAAGATACGCAGTTTTTAATAAAAACTGTCAACATTTTCACATTTTGTTTATTTGTTCAAATGTACCTCTACACGGGGCAGGTTTGAACAGAAAACTTTCAGCTTTTTAAAGCCTCACAGCATATTTAATTTACCTGAAAAACTGTAATTTTTTATTTCATATGATGCAGAATTACATTCTTTCTCTCACGAAATATTTAAAATTCAATAAATATAATTCAAATAAGAAATATGTGGATTTTTTTTTTTTAAATGTTCAAAGGTGCCCCCCTCTCCCCTATATTGCTCTTGCTACAAAATACAAAACCAGTTTTCTTGCTTTCCACCTACTATGTTCTATGTTAATCCTATAGGAGATATTTTTTTAATATCTTGTTTGAAATTTCATACATTTAAATGATTTTTTCTTTAAGTAAAAATTGAAAACACCCGTTCAATAATGTTAATTCTATGGGAGAATTAAAAAAAAAAAAAAAATTTAGTTTGCATTTCAATATTTATTTATTTATTTTTTGGTGCTAATATTGATCTCCACAAAGACCATTTTTTTACCTTTTCGATTTTGCTTGCAGTTTTTTTAATTATTATTATTAGGATACTTTCAGTTTTGGAACAGGTTTCGAACTAAGTTAAGTAACTATTTTTTCCATAATGGTATGGTGAATTATTAATTTGTCCTTAATTTCAGGAGATATTCCATAATAAATAAGATAATTTCATCAGTAAGAGGTGATTGTCAGTCACTAACAAAAATTAATTTTGGGATAAAAGGTTTAAAATATCATAGTTTAATCATTTTATCCCTACGTTTAATTATTTTCTCTTTAATAAAATACGCATTATTTTTATTTTTCTGTGTTTGTACTAAATGAAAAAATAAATAAAACAATTAATACTGCAGAGAAAATATTTATTAAAAAAGCTATATAGTATATATTTTTAAAAATAAGGTATTCAACCAAGTGCACAAAAAAAGCCACACTAGGAATCCACATAACTTAGAAATTTAATCAAAAACAAAGAAAAAAAAATATAATTTCATATTTGATTACAATTTAATGTATACTAAAACTACATTGCACTATCATTAAACAAAAATAATGGTACATTAGCAGCATTTTTCTGTTTTGTTCTGAGTTTACTTACATATTTGTGTTTTTGACGGTTTAAACCTATGTCCCATGAAAAACTAGTTTTTGATGGCTAAAACCCAACCTTGGTGCCAAGCTTTAAAAAAAAAAAAAAAAAAAGAAATGCCAAGGCTGGAAAAGTATCCTTTTTTTTTTCTAAATCCTTCATAAGACATTCTTATCTGGCTCTTATTTACTTTCATTTACTGTTATAATTATTAAATATTGATGTTTCTTTATCTTTGTTTTTTATACTATAAAACTTTAAAAAAATAATTCAAGTACTATTTCTGTCCAGAAAAATTTTATGTATTTATATGTATATAAATAATACACAGTGCTCTTTCCAAATTCTTTTGCCATTGTTTGGTTTTGTTATGTAGAACCCCCCCCCCCCCCCCCCCAAAAAAAAAAAAAAAAAAAATATATATATATATATATATATATACAGCAGAAACTTGTGTGCAGAACTGATTTATGCGTAGATTGCACACAATATTTTTAAGCATCCCCTTTAAAAAAATCCATTTTTTTATCCCACTTAAGGAGACTGTTTACCTTTTCAACAATTTTGTTTATTTTTAAAAATATGGTTCAAATGGTGAATTTGCTGCATTTCACACTCACCTAAAAGTACATTTTGAAAAAAAAAAAATATTTTTAACTGCACAGTTAATTAAAATTTTTAAAAAATTTGAAATGTCATATATATCAATATAAATTTTTTTTAATCCCTACTAGTTTTTTAAATACTAATATTTTTGCCCCCCTCCCCCCCCCTTTAAAAAAAAGATTTTTAAAGGTATATTACACAAAACTCCACATAGATTTTTAGATACATCTAATGTTACATTTAATATAATTTTTTTACTGATATATATAGCGCAAACAATGAAATCTAACACATCTTCATATACTTTTTTTTTTTTTTTTTAATAACAAAAAACCTTAACGCTAATTCCATACGTAGATTTATCACATATATATATAATAAAGAACATGCACAAAAAAGTTTAAATCTCTATCTCTAATACAAAAGAAGCCTTAGCATTTTTAAAACATGAAAGTGAAGAAAATATGAACATGGAGAAGAAGAAGCCATTTAGTTTTAAATTTGTGTGCGTAATTGCTCTAGGTGTATTAACAAAATTTACAATAACTCGCGATATAATTGCCGTATGGGTAAAAATGAGGTGTCAAAATATTCACGATTAAACAGAATAGGCTTTCATTTAATATATTTTTTAAAAATTGTTTTTTGATAAATTTTAGGGCAAATTGTCACCTTAAAATTTTTATAATGATCTGAGAATTCCCCCACCCACCCACCTGGTACCAATGCAAACTCTGATTATAAAAACTCCTATCTATCCTATACAAAATTTATTCAAATTCAAATACTATTCAGAATTTGATTCTATAAGTACAGTAGAACCCCACTAATCCGAACTAATTGGAACCGGTGCCAGTTCGGATTACCCGAAACTCTGATAAAAATCGAAAAGAAAAAGATGCGTGCTATAAAAAATATAAGTTATAAGTACTCAGTAGTATAGTAAACACCCTGTAATCTGGCACAACTTTCGAAAAAAATAATATTCCTGTTTAATCACTCCCAGTGTTTATAATAATCCAATGAAACTTCAGAATGAGGAATTACATAACAACGCATTACTTACTAATTACTCATTGGCTTTTACGAGTAGTCCTAAAGTGCATGTTTCCATTTTATATTTGTCTACAGTGTTCTACTTTTACATTATTGAATATATTTTTAAATCTGTTCAAGTATAATTTTCGAAAATGAAATTGGTTCGAATTAACCGGAATTTTGGATCAGCAGGGTTCGGATTAGCAGGGTTTTACTGTATACAATGAAATCCTGATTGCAGTGATTATCTAAAGGACTAAACAATCTGGCCAGTAAATGGCTCTGGAGAGAACACTGGATATGTGGATATGTTAACCTGAAGTAATGATTAATTTTCATTTTTAGGTTTGTGTATATTCTGGATTAAATATGAGCGGAGGAGTGTATGGCGGGGATGAAGTAGGAGCTCTGGTGTTTGACTTTGGACATTATTCTATTCGTGCAGGATATGCTGGGGAAGATACTCCTAAAGCAGACATACCTTCGATGGTAGGTGTTATTGAAGAAAATGTTTCTGATGCCATGGAGGTAGATGGCAACAATGTCACTTCACAGAAAAAATGTTTTGTCGACACAACTAGCATTTGTGTACCTCGTAAAGGTATGGAAATTGCTTCATTTCTAAAAGATGGAATGATTGAAGACTGGGATTTGTTCGAAAGAGTTTTAGACTATGTTTATACAAAACATGTAAAGTCTGAGCCTCACTTACATCCTGTCCTGATGTCAGAAGCATCCTGGAATGCTCGGCCAAAGCGTGAAAAGTTAACTGAATTAATGTTTGAGAAGTACAACATTCCTGCCTTTTTCTTGTGTAAGAATGCTGTACTTTCTTCTTTTGCAAATGGACGATCTACTGGAATTGTTGTCGATAGTGGTGCCAGCCAGACATCTGCTGTGCCTGTACAAGATGGCTATGTTTTAGGACAAGCTATTGTGAAATCTCCTTTAGCTGGTGATTTTGTTTCCATGCAGTGCAAGCAACATTTAGAAGAAAATCAAATTGAAGTTATCCCATCATATATGGTAGCATCTAAAGAAGTTGTCAAGGAAAATGAAGCTGCCAAATATGTGAAAAAACCTAACCTTCCAGAAGTTACCAAGTCTTGGCATAGTTATATGGTCAAACAATCTCTTCAAGATTTTCAGAGCTCTGTCCTGCAAATATATGAGACCCAATATGAAAAAGAAGCAGTTGAAAACATGCCAATTGTTCATTATGAATTTCCCAATGGATATAACCAAGATTTTGGTTCTGAACGTTTCCAGATACCAGAAGCATTATTTGATCCATCAAATATAAAAGGAGTACCAGGAACAACCATGATGGGGGCTGCTCAAGTTGTTACAACCAGTGTTGGTATGTGTGATATTGATGTTCGCCCAAGTTTGTACGGGGCTGTCATTGTAACTGGTGGTAATACCCTAATTCAAGGTTTTACAGAAAGGCTTAATCGAGATCTGTCTGCTAAAACACCTCCTAGCATGAGATTAAAAATCATCAGCTCTAATAATGCAGCTGAACGTAGATTTGGTGCATGGATTGGTGGATCTATTCTTGCATCTTTAGGTACATTTCAACAGATGTGGATTAGCAAACAAGAGTATGATGAAGGTGGAAAATCTCAAGTGGAAAGAAAATGCCCTTAATTTTCTTATTTAAGTCGCATGTAATTTCAATGTGTGATTGTTTTAATGAAACCAAAAGTTTCAGGCTTTTAAATTAAAATTATATATAAGCTTGTTTTTTCTTTCTTTATTTTGTTAAACTTTTATTTCTACATTAATGACATTGTTCTAAATAAATTGATATATTGAATACCCATTTTTAATGAATGAAAAAAACTTTTGGTAGTTGACATATTGTGCTTTGTTTGTTTATAAAAATATTACAATTTTATTAAAATTGCCACAAAAACACTTCGTCATCTATGCTTTACTGACAAGTTATATATATATATATATATACTGGTCACTCAATACAGTAGAAAAAACTTCTGACTAAGCCACAAAAATTTCTTTTGAAAGAACTTAGTCTTTCTTCATCACCTAGATTTTTTTTTTTTTTTTTGTGTGTGTATGTGTTATGCTTTAAGAATAGACCACATTATAGAAGGAACTTCTTTAAAAAACACAATGGTTTGGTCTCGCTGTCAAAGTGGTAACATGCCTTTTTGTACCTGTTGAAGAAAGACTGGGTTCTTTCAAAATATGTTGTACTATTATAATTTAAAAGTATTTTTAAGAGGTTGTTTTCATTGCATTGAATTTCATTAGTTAAATGCAAGTAAATTCGATGCTGGATCATGTGCTCTTTCCAAATTACTATTCTCAATTGTATTTCAATAATGACAAAATTGGCATCATTAAGAAAAAAATAATTTCAATTTAACCCTTTTGGGTCCAAATTATTTTCAAGTTTGAGAACAAAATTATTTTTACTTTGATAATGTTAATCGTAGCTATCCAAATTGATTTACTGAAGTTAAAAGATTATCTCATTGTTTGAAATCTAACAAATGTACTTATTTTGTATACTATTCAATTCATATTTATTAGATTAAGGAAGTGTTTTTGGAAACATTTGGAAGATATCGTATTACAATTAGGTTTTATCAGATATTACAACATTCTAATGTGTTTTGCATTTTATCACACGATTCATTCAAAAAAGTAACCTATATTTTAATTTTAAAGAGTGAAATATATGTATAAAATAAAGGAATTGGCAACAATGCAAAGAGAATTAAGCAAACTTTTATTTATTATTGTTATTACTAAATGTCAAAACATAAATGAAACATAAATGAAGTCATAGCCATGTACAGTCGAGGAAAAAAAATAGTAAACACCCCCTACTAACTCCTCAACAAATTACCGTCGAAGAAAGTTACTAGTACCGAACGATTGGAAATAAAGTCTACTTTTAAATTATGTATATAAAATTTACTTAGGGGACCATCTGCATATTAAAACAAACCATACCTTTGTTTTTTCAATAGCAGTACACAATTCTGACAGCATAAATGAATTCTACACCATTTGTACACTACAGCATAAAAAACAAATTTTTATGCAATTTGTATCATAAGTTTCGGAGAAATTAATTATTTTAAAATGAGCGTATTTTAAGGGCTGTATCCAAATCAAAGTTCGGTACTCGATTGTTAACCGAGAGAGCCCCCTTCTTGATCAAGGCACCTTAAGCATCACTCAAGCAGTCAGTGAAGTCTGCAGGATTACAAGACAGCATAAGAAATTTCAAAATGTCTAGTCACTTCTATCACAGACCCCTTAAACCATCATTTTGCCATTTTTTAAGCATAATTTGAAAACTACTTGGAAGAAAAATGGGAGATTTTGGATTTCCATAATGCAGGACTTAATAAATCTAATAAATCCATCAAAAAAAAAAATTTAGGTTATAATTAATAATTTTTTTGAATATTAATTTCATAATTCATATCATAAAATTATAAAAATCGCAAATTCAACGGATTTATGTTTGGGTATATTAGTATTATAGCTACACAAAAAAAATTCGCAGATTAGGAGCATAATTTCAGGAGACATAAATAAAAATATGAAAATGTAATTTAACACTTGAAGCACTAAATTTTGAATGTTTATAATTCAAAAACTTATTAATCAAATGACTTGAAATTTGGTGTCTAGGCATAGTTTGAACAAAAAATTTGAAATATCTCGTTAAAATTGGGTATTACCATTGAAAAAAAATGAAGTTTGGATTAGTTTTAATATGTAAATGGCCCCCTAAGCAAATTTTATATACATCATTTAAAGGTAGACTTTATTTCCAATTGTTCGGTACCAGTAACTTTCGTCTACGATAATTTGCTGAGTAGTTAGTAGTAGTGGTGTACCGAGTAGTACTTTGGCCGAGTACCGAATACCGAGTAGTTGTGTAATAAGAAAAACAAGTTGGAAATTGCTCGTCAAACGTGGCAAATGAGGTGCGTTCGTACTATAGCTAGTTTTATAATTATTTTTTGCACCCCATATTGTACTGAATGTATATTTTTTTGCACTTCATAAGTGCATAGTCTGTAACATCATTAAAATGCACTTGCAATAATTTTTTTCCCATTCCCCGCAATGAAACGGAAAAATTTTGACTATCCCTGTAATTAAACTATACATCCAATTTTCATAAAATTTGAAATGGCTCGACAAAATTTTGCAACAATTATATATTTAAAATTTCAGACCTTTCGGAGTGCTGTAACATCATTAAAATGCACTTACAATAATTTTTCCCATTGGCCGTAATGTAAAGAAAAACTTTTGATTGTCCCTGTAATTAAACTATACATCCGATTTTCAGAAAATTTGAAATGGCTCGACAAAATTTTTCAACAATGATATATTTAAAATTTCAGACCATTCGGAAGGCTGTAACATCATTAAAATGCACTTGCAATAATTTTCCCCATTGGCCATAATGTAAAGAAAAACTTTTGACTGTCCCTGTAATTAAACTATACATCCGATTTTCATAAAATTTGAAATGGCTCGACAAAATTTTGCAACAATCATATATTTAAAATTTCGGACCATTCGGTTGGGTAGTTTTTACTCTGTTATATGCAGACAGACGGACTGAACGACTACTATAGGTGCTACGTATTTATATAATTACGAACGCACCTAAAAAAACACTGATGTGCACATAATGTGAGCTTGTGTGTACATATATATAATATACATATATAGTATATAGAGATGCAATGAATATTCGGCCTGTCTGCCGAATAATACTGTAATAAATGTTTTTATAGTTACATAGTATAACTTTTTAATTTGACAATTTATATTCATCATGTATAATGAAAATTTTATTTGAAATTGACCAACACTTTTTTTCCATTAACTTTCATATCCCGAATGGGTTTTATCTACCCATTTTTATATATGAGACTAATTTAGGAATCATGTTAAAAAAATTTTATGCTGTATCAGTAAGTACAAAAAGTATCTGTAATAAGCTAACATAATCTGTTAAATTTAAAATTAATCTATTTAAAATTGTTTTAATACAGCTGTACCAGTAAATTCAAGTTTTTTTTTATCATAAAGGGAAGTTAAACACTTATCACTTGTTACATACAAAAAATATTTCTTTCAATAATATTTTGAATTGTACCTATAAAGAACATAAATATACGATTGATTTGATATAGATGTATTACATGTATAAGATATTTAAGTCATATGTGTTGCAATACTTAAGGAGGTTTTTTTTAGTAAAACTAGGGGGCTCGGCCCCCTACGAGCTACGCTCGCCAACCCCCGTCCAGACACCGCAGGCTCTAAATGCACGCTAATTTGATCGGCTTTAAAAAGATTTCGAAAGATTGAATTATAATTTAAAAAACAGTGGTGATCTCCCTATAAACGAATTTCTATTCATTTCTCTTTGATTGGGGAATTTTAACGCCAAATCCGCTGCGGTACTACTTGATTATCCCGTCCACCCATTTCGCCAAATTATACAAATTGACATAATTTTTATTTTAAATAACGAAAGAACAAATAAATTCGTACAACATTAATAAAAATACAAATAAAACGTCGAAATAAAAATAACTTGATGACGTAAACACGTGTAACAACATTTCAAAATAAGCTAATATAAAAGGAATTAAGTAAACAGAGTCTTTGTCTCCTGGTATTTTTTAACAAAGCGAAAAGAAAGTTCCTTTAAATGAGACATTTTAAATTAATCGTTTTTAATCTGACGTAATTTTGACCAAGCTATTCTTTCTCTTTTAAATAATCGTGTGAAAGTACTTTTGTTAGCAATGAAATATTATTTGCGCTTTCCTAACAAAAATAGTTGAAAAGATCCTCTCAAAATATTAAATAAATGTCTAGCGCAATTTCTAAATTTAAACTTTTTTGCAATATTATTTTGTGTTCATTTTATGTAATAACTATAATGTGACGTAAATATGACGTAATTTCTCCTAAGACTTCTAACGCATGTTAATGAATTTATTATTTTACAATATCCTTTTTCTTTTAAAATTCACGTGTATACTTTTTATGACGTAATTTTCAATAAGTTCCTGCTTTTTATACATAATTATTTAATTCTAATTTGAAAGTTTTTTTCCTGTTTATAATAGTCACGTGTAAATAAATTTTTAATTTGAAGCAAACGTTATTGCTTGCGCTTTTTATACAGTTAAACAACAGTTTAAATTAGTACAATTTTCTGAAATCTGTAAAAAATATCTCTAGAAATGCTGAAAATTTGAATTTAAAATAGAAATAAAACCTGAAAGAATGAGTCAAAATAAAAAAATTAATGCAATCTGCACTCCGGCAAATTCTAACGCATAAAATGATCTAAGAATGATTACATTCGCATGTATAGTTTTTGCTGCTATAAAACTTTTTTAGTGGAACGATTTTGTCCAACTTTAGCATTAAATATCTCTTAAAATAATTCTTCGATTTGAAAACTGTCTGCATCAGCGTGTTTATCAAACATTTCTGTATAAAACCACTGTTTTTCATATTTTTGTATGCATTATTTTTCTCAATATTAACGAAGAAAGACCTCCGGTCACAAAAAATTCAAAACCGGCGGCGGCGGTGACAGCGGTAGTTACTTTTTTTTAGAATAGAGAGATACGCTTAAAAGTTAAATATAATTTAAGTGATTTTTTTAAGTGTGTTACTATTTCTTATTAAATATTGAAAGAAATGTAAGTACTAAATTCTTTTAATTAGTATGCATTTATGTTTTACATATTTTTTTCAAGAATAGAATTGTAATGTTTCTATTTGCCTTAAAAAACAGTTAAAATGTTTTCAATAAACGTAGATTGTGATGCAGAAATAATAATAATTCAGCATTCTGAGGTGATAGTCTATTCCTTTTTCTTTTTTTTTTGAAAATGTTACCTGCTTCTGAAAATAATTTCTCACTATATATGGTACTTCCTGGTGCAGAAAGGTACTTTTTGGCTAATTGTGAAAGGTTTGGAAAGTCTTCTGAATTTTTCACCCATCACTCCAAATGACTCTGTTGTCTTTCTAGTCGTGGCTGGGAAAGAAAATTACTAATTTCTTTTACTTCTTCACATTGAAAGGAACTTTCTATACAGCTTCACTCTGTGATTGGCTTGCAATTTCATTAAAGCATGCCCACAAAGAATTTGGAACTTGTGAAGATGGAATGGTTATGTTGGAAATATTTTGTTCACATTCTGTTACTGGTACTAGTCTGTACTGCTCTGTTACTGGTTTCTCATACTAGCCTTTCTTAGTCTTACTAAAGCAGTTAATTTGGATTTTACTCCTACATCCTTTGCTTTATCTTTGTTGAAAAAGAACACTTTAAATCTGGGGTCCAAAACTGTTGCAATGGAATAGTGTTCATTGTCTTGAATCGATGCAAAAGGCCTTTCCAAATTTTGTAGAAGAGTGTCTTTCATGGTGCCTACACCAAAAAAAACTCCAGATTTAGATAAATATGATTATAATGCTGCAACTATTGGGATGACTTCAGAAATTAATGATCTCGATGAGGCAATTTGTTTTGTTATTTCTTCAAATGGTTGTAATAGACTGAGCAATTTTTCTAAATTAATCCACTGGTTTGCTGTCAGATTATTTATTTCTCCAAATTTAGTTGCATATAGAGAAAGTGCATTTTTTTGTTCCAGTAATCTCTCCAACATATAATAGGTGATATTCCAGCGTGTTACCATACTTTGAACTAATTTCTTCTTAGGAATTGTTAACTCATTAATTTGTATATCAGTTAATCTTGAACATGCTAATGGCGAATGATTAAAATGTGTAACGATTTTTTTACCTACAACAATTAAATCATTTATTGATCTTTCGTATGTTAGAGCATCAGATACTTAACAGTATCTGGTGGATGCAATGGATGTAATTTGCTTTTCCTTACAGATATTTCCTTCCTCTGAATCTGAAAATGTTCACTACCTATACACTTCTTAAAGCAAAGAAAACAAAATAGTGATAATAATAATGATAAAAAAAAATTGTTAATTGTGAGCTTTATAAAGCCTACAATGATCTCTTTCCACCATTTTAGAGGATATTCCTTTCATCCTTTCTATCAGTAGTTTTTCTTAAGATATTAAGATTTCTACTATTTTTTTATTTTATTTCATCTAAAAGCTGAAACTTATGTTTCCTAGTACTTTTAAAATTTTGTCATTTTTTTAAAATGTAACAACACAAATAATATCTATTAAAATGTAACTAGACAGTACCTGATGAGGAACCTTTGCAAAGAATTTCTTTTTTTGACTGAATTATATTATTGAGGCAATTTTTAGGCTGAACATAGCCGAATATTTTTTCAGAATAAAATAATGCTTTCAAAAATTAAAAATTTGTATATAAATAATTTTTTAAAAGAAAACAATACATTTTAATTGTGAAATATACAAGAATTGTGCATATAGTGCATACTATATTTTGTTTTTAGGCAAAAACAAGTTCATTATTCGGAGGCCGAATATTCGGTATTCGGTTATTCGGCCAAACCACTATTCGTTGCATCACTATTAGTATATATAAATTAACTAAATTAAATTTGAAATTTATTTGGGCACCTTTTAAAGACAATTTTTGACAATTCAAAACAGTAGCAAAAAAAGGAGAATTGACACATAACAAGTACAATTATTAACAAATATAAAATTAAAACAGTCTTCAACCCTCCAATTTATTCTGATACCTGAAATCTATCAAAAATAAAAATGTTTATTGGTTACTGCAACAATTCATTGAATAATGCAAAACATTTCATATTTATTTTGTAACTGCACCTTATTTTCTTTTGATTAAAAATAAAAAGAGAGGTACAAAAAGCGATACAGGCTTTCTTAACAGAAGACTTATGTAAAACTGACACTCCATTTGCATGGTGGTGGTGGTGGGGGGGGGGACTTTCCGATTATGTGCAACCTTTCAATAAAAAATCTTATGTGCACCTTCAACCACTGTTTATTCTGAACGTATATTTTCAGAGGCAGGCCAAATTTATAGTAGTAAAAGAAATGCCCTGTCTACTGATAATGTAGAACGTTTGGTGTTTTTGCACCATAATTTGAAATATAATAAATTTAATTATTAATTTTTTTATTACATTTATTGTGTTTTCAGTTTCTTTATCCAAAATAATAGTATTTTCTGTTTTCCTATATATTTAAAAAGAACTTATTCATTGATATCCGAATTACAGATCAGTTTTAAATTCATATCCTTAAAAAAAGAAATTCTTACAACTACTCGGCCAAAATTTCGCCGAGTACTTGGTACGGCTCTAGTTAGTAGGGGGGTGTTTACTTTTTTTTTTCCACGACTGTACCATCATTACTATATGTAGCCATTCTACCGAATATTCGGTTACGCCAAATATCAAACTATTCGGTATGCCGAATATTCGGTTTGACCAAATATCAAACTATTCGGTATGCCGAATATTCGGTTTGACCAAATATCAAACTATTCGGTATGCCGAATATTCGGTTTGACCAAATATCGAAACATTCGGCAAACCGAATACTTAAAATAAAACTTTTAAATTTTTTGTGTAAGGTTTATAAACATATTTTTAAAAACCTTATACAACTTCTAAGTTTAACAGCCAACTTATAAAGAAATTCAGAATAATTAGAAACAGAATCATATTTAAATAAAAGAGAATGTTTTTACATTATTTATTTGCTGTTAAGTATTGTTTATGAAAATTAACCAATCACAAGGATTTTCATAGGAATTAATTATGTACAAATGCAAGTTCCTGAACATTGTTCAGTAAATAACCTGTTTCATGCTAAGATTTTAAGAACAACTTTCACAATCTCTGAAAATGATTGCCTACTCTAGACACCGATCTAGGATGCATTTAAAAACTTCCTTGCTTAATCAAAGGGAATAGAACGGTTATTGTTGCTAAGTTACCACTCTATAAAATTTGAATAGATTGTATTATTTATTTTCTTTTACTTTAGTCTCTTCCTGACAAACAAATAATATATGATCCTGTACAATTATTTTTCCAATTTTTTCACAATTTCTCTTTGATTTTAAAATGTTTGTTTTAGAATTTAAGAATATTTTATTCATTTTAATTCACCGAAGAAGCCATGAAATTTAAAATTTTATTAAGTAAAAAATGTTTATAACTATCCTCCTCTTACATAACTCAAAGCAGATTTTTTTCAGCATAAAGCTTATTTGAAAAAAGCTCTTGTTTATTAGAATAAAAGTTTCTGTTTTAAATATCATGTAAAATTGTTTTAAAATTTAACATTTTAATACTTTTAAACTTTAAAATATAAAAGTATTCGACAAGCCGAATATTCGGTATTCAGTCTAGCAGTTACTATTCGGCTAGCCGAATATTCGGTATTCGGTTTGCCTGTAGGCCAAATATTCATTATTCAGCCAGGTTCACTATTCGGTGCATCCCTAATTTGAAGTTGACCTGAATGAACGCAGTCATGGATGCTGGCAAGGAGAGGGGGCATTTGCTCTTCTGTTGATTTTGAAATTAAATTAACTAAATTTTCTTTTGCTCCAATGATTTTAAAGGAAAAAAATCAATAAAATGTATTCTTCCCAAGTCACTTAAAACAATTATATATGAAAGGAAAAAAAGAACTAGGGATTTTTCTTCAAGGGGCTCTACCCCCCTCTTATTTAAGATAATTTTTAAACCAATGAACGTAAAAGGAAAACGTAACTAGATACTATATTCCACAAGGGGTTAAGAGCCACTTCTAAGAAAAAAAGAAATGTTTGCAGTTTGTTACAATTCTCCATTTTGAAAAATAAACGTTGGTAGAAGCTTAATTTTGTATTTTTAGTTATTTCTTTTTTGTTACATTACCTATTGCTTTTGACACCAATGTTTAACCCTTTCACGACAAAGATACCATACACAACTTTTAATCTGTCTTTTAACCCCAATTTTCCAATTTAGAAATTTTTACTTAATTTAATCACAGAAATTCTGTGAATAAATAAGGTAACGGTTTCTATTCAGAATTAGTGGTAGGAAAAACAAATATTGTATGCATCCTATACATACGTCACATACATGCGCCATTCGTCGTGAAAAGGTTAAAACACAAAGATATTCAAAGAGGTGTGCAAAGTGCAAACAAATGAAACGTGGAAGTTGCCACGAGCACACTTATAAAGCCCGTTTCTCTACTCATGCCACCTATACATACGTATACGCTAACATATTCGACACTAAAAATTTGCATCTTTGTTTCAAAGCATTAGTTTTATCTTTCGTTCAGTACTTTTCATGAAATTCGACAAAATATGCAAATTCTCTTAATTTTGAACATGAGTGTAGATTACATCTTCACAAATTAAAATTTTAAAATGGCAAATGTCTTAGCATTTGACAAGCAGTAACAGACATATTTATTAGCAATTTCTAATCTCATTCATGTAAATATATAAAATCAAGTACTATAAAATTAGGGAAGTTTCTTTGATATGTGCAAAGCCTGCACAAAGTGTAATATGAACACACACAGACTCAGATGTCACTAAGCATTTTTATAAGTATATTTTGATGATGAAAAATAAATAAGATATAAAATTATTTTTTAATTCAGAAAATTTTTAATTATAATCCTTAACATATGTGCTGTTTTATTAATAATTACACTGTAGGAAACAAATGCCGTGTTTGTCTACAAAACAGTAAATTTTGTCCAACAAATGTAGTCTATGTTTACTTTAACAGTGCACATCTTCTTACATTGCTTAAGGAAGTCTTAAACAATATCAGGATGTGAATTACTCAGCTGTATTAGGCTTGTATAATGGGTTGGATGGTATTTTCTTACTCTGCATGTTTCTGCTGATTAAGCAAAAGTTGCAATAAGAGTGGAAATTAAGTGATTGTATGAAAATATTCTCATTTGGGCTTGTAGAGAAAATGAGTAATACAATTTATTCTTTTTTAGCAATTTATTAATATAATATGCAATCAATCTTCATCTTGCAAGTTAAACTGTAATGCCTAGTATGAATAATTTTGTTTATATTGAATGATTTGTTAAAATAATATGTTAGGGCATTGAACAGAATTTTGTAATGATTTCACTTTATAAGGTGTTTTTTAAAGGTGTAAATTATTTTATGATAAACAACATGGATCAAAAATAAAAATTTTGTGGGTAGGAAAATGAACAAAATCGTAAAAAGTGATTAAATAAACAAGAAACAGTTTATTTTCTGAAAGGGAGAGAAAAAAAAAAAGCAGTTTAAATTCTGTTAAATTAATGGAATTAAGTAATGAATGTGATAAGAAAATTACAAAGAAAAAGAATAAAAAACACAGACAAAAACTTTCTGTAACAATTAAAATCAAAATGAGTGCTCTTGAAATTGCAGTTTCTCAAGAATCTAATAAATCACTTTTACAGAAATAAAAAAAGTTGATTTTGATAATGTGGCAGATTGGCCTGCAAAATTCTCAGATTAACAAGATAATACAGTGAAACTTGGATAATTCGAAATTTTGCTCGGCCCCTGGAATTCTGTATTAAAATAATGTAAAAAAATCGTGGATATTTCAAATTTTATTTTGGATAATCCGAATTTTTCATACTCTTTACCCTTATAATTTTGAGGGGGAAAATTGTTCCTGAGAAACACAATCCTGTTTGGCAAAATCCCAAGACTTGGGCACACTCCTTCAGCAGAGGAGATTTCACTGTTGGTTGAAAGGATCAAAGCTTAGTGGTTGCAATGGGAGATTATCACCACTTATAATCTTTCTCTTTTTTTTTTTCTCCAGAAGTGCAACTTCTATGCTGTTACTGTTGCATTGTCAAAAGCTAAAACTCCTTATAAGTCATTAACATTAGCTCAAAAGGTAGCAGTGATTAACGAAGTGGATGCCTTAAAAAGAAATTGGAAATTAGCAAGGAATTGAGAATTTCAACCAACACATTATTGACATATTTGAAGAACAAAGATAAAATTTTGAGCAGTGAAAATGGCTCTGGAAAAAAATCGAAAAAGAACGAGAAGACCTGACAATCCAGATGTGGACAGTCGTGTTCTTAAGTGGTTTAAGCAAGCACGAGATAAGAACATTCCAACTAGTTGCCCTATTATAAAAGCCAAAGCTGAGTAGTTTGCTGCTGCATTAGGCATTCAAGATTTCAAACCAGCAAGGTTGACTGAATCATTTCAATGATAGAAACGATATTTCTTTCAAAGCAGTGGGTGGTGAAAGCGGTGCAGTAAATATTCAAGCAGCACTAAAAAATATTTTTAATATCGACGAGACTGGACTTTTTTTTTATAAGTGCACTCCAAATAAAACTCTTGATTTCAAAGGAGAAACATGCAGTGACGGAAAACTAAGTAAAGAGCAAGTAATGTTATCTGATGGAGCAAATATGGACGAGTTTGAAAAGCTGCCATTATTAATGATTGGCAAGTCAGTCAATCCACGTTGATTTAAAAATGTAAAGTCTAAGACTGTGTCCTATGATTCAAATACAAAGGCGGATAACCTCCGAAATTTTTGAAAAATGACTTTTAAATATGCTAAAGAAATTTGGAAAACAAAAACAAGAGATTATCCTTCTTATTGACAATTTATACAGCTTGCAATAGCATCCCAAAATGAAAAATATGAGTCTCTTTCCCAGCCAAATGACATCTGTGATTCAGCCAATGGGCCTAGGAATCATCAAAAACCTTAAACATTTCTACAGGCATCTGTTGGTTGAAAGAATCCTCATCGGAGATTTTGACATTAAGAATCTCAATATTCTTCATGCTTCACGAATGTGTAGGCGGACAAGATCAGTGAGAGAACGGTTATGAAATGCTTTCTTAAGGCTGGATTTGTAATGAAAGAAACGGTAGGAGTAAATGTAGTGGAAAACTTTGAGAAAATCGATCCTGAGCTGGCTGTTGATAATTGGGAAGATAGACGTAAAACATGACCCATCAATCTTGTATGAGGGATATTTAAATGTGGACCAAAACGTGGCTCTATGCGGTGAGGTAACTGATGCAGACGTTATTGCTCAATTGGCAAAAACAACGAAGCTGAGGAAGGATTATTTGGGGATGAAGAGAACAAGGAAATACAAGAGAAGACTCTACCTAGTTTTTCAGAAGCTGTGGTACATATACATGAACTTCGGTGCTTTTTTGAAGGTCAGTCTAATGTGGAAGATTGTATTTTTGTATCAATTGATATGTTGGAATCATATGCTATGGCTCAATGATTGCATTCAAAGAAGCAATCTGACTTTTTTATTAAAAGTGATGAATAATTAAGCTAGTAAAAAATGTTTGATTTAATAAAAAAAATGTAGCAGTATTCTTTGATAAAGTTTATGTGTTAAATCTTTCATCATGGAGTTAATATTTTTTTATTTATCTCTCCTTTTTGACAGAATATATGTAATTCGAATTTTTGGATATTTCGAACTTTTTCTGGTCCCTTCAACTTCAAATTAACCAAGTTTAACTGTATTAAAAGAACCTATATGAGACATTTTTTTTCTACCTAAATGACGATGTACAAACAATTTTTCAGTAAAATTTATTTTAATGGAAAACAACTAACGGTAAGTTAATTTATTGAATGTGGCTGGTATACTCACCTAAATTCTTTCTAGTGACCTAACTAGAGATTCTTTATCAAATAAACTATACCTGGATGAAGTAAAACATTGGAATAATATGTTAAAGAGCATAATTTCAATCATTTTAAAGGTGGCTTCTGAAAATATCACATTTAGACGATTCTTCAGATAAATTATTTCTTGCAAATAATGGAAATCATGTGAAAATTATAGAATTATTCTCAAAATTTGACAGTGTGTTAGAAAAAACTTCTTAAACAGGCAATAGAAATCCCACATAAAAGTCATTATTTAGGAAAATATATACATCAAGAAGTAATTTCATTGATAGTGCAAGCAACAAAGAACAAAATTTTAGACGTAATCAAGAATGCAAAGTATTACAATAGAACTACCAGATTTCCACTAATTAAACCACTAATCAGCACAGCTTTGTTCCAAGCATTTTGCAGATCTCACGTCACGTCATGTGTATTTAATATTTGTTTACACGTATTTTAATCATATTTTGGGCAAATTTAGATTGTTAATGCTTAAAATAAATTATACACTTTAACTCATGAATTAAGTAAGAATTATTTTTAAAATAAGTTATTGGTTTTTATATTTGTTAAATATATCATCAATAGTTGTTTGTATTAAAACATGTGGTTTATGTTTCTATATTGCATTTGCAATAGGTCTTCTATAAATAGCTATTACTTAGCTGCTAACCAAAAAATCTTGTTTTTATAAATTTAAATATCCTTTATCAAATATTGTAACTACATATATAAATATTAAATATAAATTTATTGATATTTATTAAGGAATTAATTGCTTGGTTTTTGTATAAACTGTTTCATCTTCAATTCCATAAATTGTAATTATTTCTAGATGAGAGATTAAATATACTATCTAAGTAACCATCTTTCATTAATACAAATACTTTAAGAGTAAATTTTTTAAAACAGATTTTTTTATTTATTTACCATATAAATGATTAATCAAAATATTTTTATGCATACTGTAGTTTTAAAGTGTAAAAAATAAGTTTAATTGATGCATGATATACATGTATCATATATATAAGATTAAACATGGGGGGGGGGGGTGAAAAAATTGTCACCATTGAGAAATTATTTTTTAAGAATTAAAATTCTTTGTTTATAATCGTTCATACAGTGTGGATTACAGGTGTTTGTTAACTACAAGTTTGCAGATTAGTGGTATTCTACTGTATTCCATTATTGTAAACCACATACCAGATATAGGTGTCAGCATTGCAACCACATTGAAGAGACAGGAAGTGATCATAATAACATAGAAATTAAAAAAAGCTTATTGGAATTCATTAATATAGTAGATACTACAGGTGAAAACTAACCGAATCTAAGAAATCTTAAATTCTCAGACTGATAATGGCTTATGTATTGAAAATCTTCATGGACAAGGATAAGATAGTAGAACTAATATGCAAGGTAAGTAAAATGGTGTACAGTCTCATATTATGAACATCAACCAAAGAGAATTTTTCGTTTAATGTGTATATACTTTTAAATTTAGCCATTGTTGATGCATTAAAAGAAACTACAAAAATTGTGAAAATGCTTTCAGCAATTTTTAACATATTTTCTAGATATATATGTATATATTTAAAAAAAAAAAAAAAAAAAAAAAAAAAAAAAAAAAAAAAAAAAAAAAAAACAGTTGCACATGCACATTTTTCAGCCCATGTGTTCTAAATTAAAGGTGAAAAACTTAAGTAATTCTAGATTGGAAAGTTATTATAATGGAGTCAACGTTTTATAGACTGAAAGGCAAATTCATACATTTGAATTTTTCTCCCAAAAGCCACAATAAACTTTTTTGCATGCACTACAAAAACACCAGCTCTAGATGTATGCATATTGGAAGGCCTTGGAGAGGGGGCGGAGAGTTAAATTCACAAACAGAGTCAATTTATGTTCAAGGCTGGAGTAGCACAGTTGAAGTTTTTTCCAACAGAGCGAAAAATGTCCAGACCAGGGATCGAACCTGGATACTTGGCGTGCCGTGCCAATGCCTTACCTGTTAGGCTATCCGGACCGATACCTGGCTGACATAATTCACTCTTATTAGTTGGACTTGGCTGCGAACTGCAGCGCTAGTTTCATTCATCCGAGCTATAACTATAGCATTTACATGATGAAACTACTTTAACACGGAAACTCCTATATACCATGTAATTAGGTCATAATGAAGGGAACGAATATTTTTTCCAACTGGATTAAATCATGTTCAAGGCTGGAGTAGCACAGTTGAAGTTTTTTCCAACAGAGCGAAAAATGTCCAGACCAGGGATCGAACCTGGATACTTGGCGTGCCGTGCCAATGCCTTACCTGTTAGGCTATCCGGACCGATACCTGGCTGACATAATTCACTCTTATTAGTTGGACTTGGCTGCGAACTGCAGCGCTAGTTTCATTCATCCGAGCTATAACTATAGCATTTACATGATGAAACTACTTTAACACGGAAACTCCTATATACCATGTAATTAGGTCATAATGAAGGGAACGAATATTTTTTCCAACTGGATTAAATCATGTTCAAGGCTGGAGTAGCACAGTTGAAGTTTTTTCCAACAGAGCGAAAAATGTCCAGACCAGGGATCGAACCTGGATACTTGGCGTGCCGTGCCAATGCCTTACCTGTTAGGCTATCCGGACCGATACCTGGCTGACATAATTCACTCTTATTAGTTGGACTTGGCTGCGAACTGCAGCGCTAGTTTCAGTTCGCAGTTCAGTTGGACTTGGCTGCAGTTCGCAGCCAAGTCCAACTAATATCCAACAAGTATCCAGGTTCGATCCCTGGTCTGGACATTTTTCGCTCTGTTGGAAAAAACTTCAACTGTGCTACTCCAGCCTTGAACATGATTTAATCCAGTTGGAAAAAATATTCGTTCCCTTCATTATGACCTAATTACATGGTATATAGGAGTTTCCGTGTTAAAGTAGTTTCATCATGTAAATGCTATAGTTATAGCTCGGATGAATGAAACTAGCGCTGCAGTTCGCAGCCAAGTCCAACTAATAAGAGTGAATTATGTCAGCCAGGTATCGGTCCGGATAGCCTAACAGGTAAGGCATTGGCACGGCACGCCAAGTATCCAGGTTCGATCCCTGGTCTGGACATTTTTCGCTCTGTTGGAAAAAACTTCAACTGTGCTACTCCAGCCTTGAACATGATTTAATCCAGTTGGAAAAAATATTTGTTCCCTTCATTAAGAGTCAATTTACTTTTAAAATCATACAGATGTCTTTTTTTTTTTTCTTTTTACTTTCCAGTTATATTATTGCCAATATTTACTAAAAAATTTGAAAGATATTTTCAAGAATCATGTCATTTGTATTAATTGTGCATACAAAATTTTATTCCTAAATTGTTCAAGAAAAACACTGGAAGTACAGTGTAACTCCAATTATCTGAACTAATGTGTTCCATCAGGTGCTATCCAGATAACAAAGCACTTAAAAAAAAAAAATCATACTTTTAAATTAAAAAATTTTTGTAAATTGCTTTCATTTAATAAAAAAGTTTCCCTAATGTATGTTGAAAATAAAATCACATTTAGTACAAACTATTACAGAAATAGAATACAGTACTCATGTACACTTAGATGAGTTAATTGAATATGTGTAACAAAGTTAATTGTGAGTGGAGCTGCAGTAGGAAATTGCATGCATATTTTGAATTTAACCATTTTCCCTACATATGTCAAAAATATTTAACATTACCTTTGTTTCACTTGAAAGTCTGGTGGGAAGCAGAATATCTCTGAATTGGTAAAATACCTACATTTAGAAATCCAAATACAGACTTTAAAAATTCCAATTAAACATAAATTTTAAAATTGGTTTAAATAGAAATTTCAAAGAAATTATATATTTATGAAATAATATATACAGTTGAAATTTCAACAAGTTCTGTCTTTGTAACACTTAAAGTGTTTATGAATTCAGTTTGTCTGTCTGTGCTCTAATTCGTGTAAATAAAGTCCCATTGCCATGAAATTCTTAGATGTTATTGGGTATTACTATGGCATGTTTGGAATTGTAGATGAAGTGTATAACATTTACAGTTCATTTACAGAGAGACTCAAAAGAATTCCATTACATTATGGTCTATGTGGAAAAAATGTTTATGGTGTATTTTATTGATATCACACTATTTTAAACATACTTAAATTTATATATATCTCTGAGATGTACTACGGTCCTTACTGCAGAATATGGTGTGCATAGAATATATTGTTCATTTACAGGGTCACACAAAAGAATTTGGCTACAGAAGAAATTAAACTATTGGAGTATATGAACAATAATTGCTGGAATTTTTTTAAATATTACTTTGTGTGAATATATTCTACTGATCATATACAGGGCTACAGAAAAGTTCTCAAATACATTTCAGTTTATTCACAGAAACGGCTGAATTGAGGGTGGGCTGCACACACAGAAAACAAAAATCTGATAATTTTTCAACTTAATTGTAATAGCAAAAATTGGGTTTTCAAATTGTTTATTTAGACATGATATTTCATGTTAATAAACTGTGAAGTTTTGTTTCAGTGCACTGAATGTGTTGGACTAATCTATGCTGGATGCATGATTTTTTATTCTTGTTTTCTTCTCTTCTTATTATTCTTTCAAAAATGTAAATTTTATTTCCTAATATTGATCTGATAACTGGAGTTCAGATAATTGAAATTGTAGAATTTCTAAATTAAAACACTTAAAAGAAAATAGTCATGTTTTTCAACATATGAGGTATACTGCAAAAGAGGAACATGAAGTATTGAATGGGAGATCATGAAAAGAGTGGATATAGGCTATGTAACTTATTTATCATATAAAGAGTATATATATATATATATAAACCTTTAAAATCTTTTTGTTTCTCCAATTATATAAACATCAATAAATTAATGTAACACTTGCATAACTTTATTTAACGTTGTGTTATATTATATTTTATATTGTAAATAATTTTATAGTACAATAAATTACCTCATTGTTAAAACTTACTTAATCTCACTGATTTCTTTAAGGGAGCTGGTCACTCAGCTTCGGAATTCTCTTCTGTAAAGTTAAGTCTATGAACTTTTGATGCATTCGTATATTTAAAATATCTTCTCAGAAAATTCATACTTTTAACATCTTTTTTCTGTGTACTTTTCTTAAAGGATGTCTCTTTTTTTCTAAGTTTTCAAAATATTTCTAAAATCTATGCTGAATTTAATATTTTATGTGTTAAAAGCGGGCGATCTGTGAGTAAGTTTTAACACTTTATATAAAATTAAGTCTATACTTTAAAAATATTTTGAGAACTATGAAAAAAAGAGACATCTTTTGGGAAGTGTACACAAAAAATAGAAGTTAAAAATATTAATTTCCCGAGGAGATATTTTAAATATATGAATGCATCAAATGCCCATAGACTTTACATTAGTGAGGGGAAATCGGAAGCTGAGTGACCAGCCCCCTTAAGCAGATTTAAAATGAAGGATACGACTTAAGCCCATTAGATAAAATAATACAAGAGTATATAGAAACAAGGGTACTTTTATGTTAGCAGAGCACAGTTATTTGAGCATAACTTGCCAAAATATTGTTCCCCTCACCATGATTTGTATTGTATTAACTTAAAATATAAATCTTTCACCATTTCATATAAAATACATATATTATATGCCTTTCATTTATTTTTCTTAAAGAGAGAAAGAATATCATAAACCAAAACATTTTATTTCAACATCAAATCAGTGTTTCTAATTTACACATGTGAAAAATAAAAGTTGCTGTTATTGGCGAATGAGGGGGGGGGGGGAATTGTAGTAGAGGAGATTTGTGCCCGGGTAACATTACAGTACCAAAAAAAGGTGCTGAATCAATAACATATAAGAAAACAACAAGATAACTAAACAGCTAATAAAATCTTTATACACAATTCATAAAAATGTACAAAATTAAAGCAAACTTTTACAAAAACATTGTCATGATTGCTCTGTTCTGTCCCAGAAAATTAAAAATAAATATCACACACAATTATGTACAATATGTCTACAACACTGCCTACAATAAGGCACAACAAATAGAAATAAAAATGTTTTATAACACTTAAACAAATTTCTGAAATAAAAAAAGTGATTTTTTTTTATTAAAATTAATTTTATTATTAATTTTGAATTATTGATTTATTAATTTTAAACAGATTATTTCCATTTAGCTTCTTATAAAATAATTTAGCCAAAATATTTTTTTAATAAAAAATTCAATTTAATGAAATGTAGTTTAATAAAGAAGAATTTATGTCAAACAAATCAATGGATGTGACATGGTAATGTGCTATAAAAAATAACTAAAGTGTCCTCATTTACAGTCCCCCGACCCCCCACCCTGATTGTTGAGTTTTATCTACAATTTTCTGATATATTTTTTAGTATATTATTTTATCTTCAAATGTTTTGCAATTTAGATGTAAAAGAACCCAATTTCCTTTCTTTTATAATTACCAGTGATATATCATGTGATAAACTGATTGAAAATAAGTGATGATAATTTTTTTAATTTAGTGCTTAATCTACTAGAGGAAATAAGCCAATTTTGAACTTTTATTCTCAAGTAGCACAAAATCTGCTGCTTTATTATGTTTTTATTACAAATAAGGTGTAACTAAACTTTTAAATTATTAAAAATAATAATAATAATCAGTGTGAATTTATATCTATGTTAAGAAAAAAAAAAAAGATGTTTGCCTGTATGTCTGCAATGGCTAGAGAAATATACTGCCTGTAAAGATTTGATAAAATTTGGATGAGGACAGATTTTAATGCACTTGAGGCCAAGATTTTACATTTTATGAAAATTAGCCAAGATGTTAATAAAAAACTAATGAATATCGCAATATAGACAGCTCCCTTCCTTCAAGAAGATTACGCTTGTGCATCTTTGAACGTTGCGTGGTCCTTCATTTCATTTTTTATTATGGTCACTGGGACCTTCCATAGAGTTACAAAAAAGAAAAAAGTGAAAATTTTTTGCCTTAACTTCTGGTTATAACAGTATTGTTTGTTAAAAAAAATATCAATACTCATTATTTCAAAAAATTAATTTTCTTCCTGTAACTTCACGGATTCAACGTAACTTCTTGTAACTCACGTAACTTCACGGAAAAGAAGTACTCATAGAAATTTCTTAGGTTCTATAAACAGTTGATTTTATCCATTGCTCTCTTTGCATTTGTCATCGATTTTATTATTCCTGGATTAGGAAATGGTTATTTAACAGGTAACTTTTATGACATCCAGATGAATTTACCCTACCAGGCCTAAAGAAGTTTCGCTTTGAAAATGCGGGAAAAAAAGTATGATTCTTGGTCGATCCGGTTAATTGGACAATCCAGTTAATCGGCATCCAGATAAACAGCGCTCAACTGTATATATATATGTCATTATATACGTATATAGGTACAGTAGAACTCCAATTATCCGAACTCCGACTATCCAAATCGCTTTCACAATTTCAGTTACTGTGCTTAACTGTGCAAATCCTACGGGAAGTCATAAAATACTCCTTCTGTTGATAGGGAAGTCAAAAAGCTCAGAAGCATTTAAAAATGTGAAAAAGCTTCCCCTCTTTTATAAAAGCCAACCAAAGGCTTGGATTACTGCAGCATTGTTTACCGAGTGGTACGACGAAATTTTCATCCCTGAAGTGAAAAAGCACCAAAAAATGTCAAGAAGGCAGTAAAGTGCTTTTTGCTTGCTGATAATGCACCAACTCATGCCACCAATGAATTGTTGAAAAGAGGAAATGGTTAGCTTAAAATAATCCTTTTACCGCCAAACGTTACAAGCAATGACTTTCATTTACAGTACGGTACGTACATATTGTACTATTGTACAGCACTTGTAAGTACGCTTAACATGTAAAAGTCTTGCCTTTTCATTTAATTAATTAAAAAATCTTCTTTAAAAGTATTTTTTTCGCCCATTTTCAACATACATACAGTAACTAATTAAAATAAAATAAACCCTTTTTTTTCGGAAAAAATCCAATTATCTGAATTTTTAATTATCCGAATGGGGTCCGGTCCCAATTGATTCAGATAATTGGAGTTACATTGTATATGAAATTAAATTTGTATGTTCATAGGGAGACAATTCCTCCCCCCCCCCCCCTAGTGTTTGTGTTTAATTTAAAATTATGTTAAAATATTTAAGTGCCATTTCTTAATTTAGATTAACAAAATTCAAATATTAAATATATATTTTAATTTAAATTCCTTTATAAAATTAAGCTGCTCATTACGGTAATTCTGTTTTGTTTATTTATCTTTCCTTGGTAATTATAATAGAAACAATTGTGAGTTTAATTCTTCTAAATTTCTAACCAGACAGGAAAAATAAAGATTTTCCTCGCCTTTCTAAAAAATTAAAATGAAGAAAAAGAAGGAAAAAAAAAAACATGCATAAGATAATTTTAAGGAAACTTTTTAATAGAAAGACAAATAAAAATCAAGAAATCAGGTGAAAAATAATTAATAGTCATAATATATTTCTGTATAAAAGAATTTCAGACATTAAAATTTTTCTTTTTATTTCATTAATTAGATTTTAATTATTTTTGACTAAGCAATATGGATCATGTGAATTATGTACACAGTTAACTGTTTAGGATTTTATAATATGTAAAAACAATGAAAGGACAAAATGTATAACATACTATTATGCGATATGTTATAGTTTATTCTTCTTAATTTTGCTCTTAATCAGAAAAAAAAAATATATATATATACATATATATATATTATTACAAAATAATAAAAAAAACATTTTCAAAAGATTAGAATGATGTTTTTTTCTTGCATAATTCATTGTCTACAAGAAAAACTTTATGATTTACAATTTTCAAGAAATATTTATGAAAAAAAAAAACCTTAAATGCCAAGAAGTTATAAAACATTTTTGTTTCTTTATAAATGCTTATTTTTATCAATTTTTATTATTATTTAAAGTTCAATATGATTTTATTCTATTCTATAACAGCTTTATGTTTTCCCCATCCATGGAAACACTTTGTAAATCTTTTTGATTCTTTTCCTTTCAAAGTCAACATGAGTTTTCGAGGATGACCTTGTTGTTTAGCCCTTAAACTCTGAACATACACCTAAAAATGAATAAATAGTAAATAATTTAAGAGTTAAATACTCGAACATCAGAACATGCTACATGCATATAAAAAATTTAATTGAAGTATTTTAGCACAATTGTTAACACAAGCTTCCCTGTTGACAATTTTCAGCATTCTTTGAGCAAGATATTTTTTTTTTTTCTTCAACATAACCAAAAGTAAAAATTTAATATCAATTACTGCAATATTGGAAGTGTTTAATCTATATTTTGCATATATATTTTTTGTCATTATAAATGTATATAGCTGCTAGAAATCACCGGAGGTTTTTCTGTTTCTAGGGAATTTTTCTACTTTTGTTTAGTGTACAATAAGAATTTATTTAAAAAGTTGAACAATAGAAATATAATAGCCTTTTGTACAAGGTGAGGAATAGAAAATTACTAAGTGCAAGAAAAAAAATTCCTTCATGTAATTACTCTTTATTACCCCTCATATTCTGTCTCTTACTATCTTCATTAATTATTTTGACATTCATTATCACCCACAACAAATATTGCAATTTATTTGCAGTTTATCAGAAAAGCACTTTTAACTCTCTCTCTCTGTATATACCGGATGTCTCAAAAATGACTGATGGATTTTAAAATTCCATAACTTGCAAATGGTGGCAGATATTTAAAAAATTCTTGCAGGAGTGTTATGTAAGATGTCAGGAGTTTTTATGCTGTGATTCTCAGTTTTAGTTACAAATAGCATTGATAGATGGCGCTGCAAGCAATAACCACTAAATCTAGGCTCGATTTTTCGACCTCTCTCTTCTTCCATGCGAAAAAAGGAGATTAAAATGTATTGAATGGATCCCTAAGTACCAAAAATCGGGTCTGGACTGAGCGCCTATTACTCTCAGCACCATCCATTGTTTGAAATTCGAACTAAAATCAAGAATCACAGTACAAAAACTCCTGACATCATACATAACCCTCCTGTAAGAATTTTTTTAATATCTGCCACCGTTTGGAAGTTATTGAATTTTAAAATTTATCAGTCATTTTTGGGACACCTAGTATATATATATAATACATAAAACATGGCACTCATTTCAATATTAATCATATCACTGAACTATGTTTTAGTGAACATAATTTTCAAACATTTTCAAAATATCAAGATGAAATGGTCATCAAAGTAAACAGATGTTATCACTATTGAAAAAAAAATTAAGCAGTCATATCTAGTAGTTGATTTTTAAATATTTATTGAATTCCTTAAATAAAGATAGGCAATATATATCAAATGAAGAGGGGGGGGGGGGGGAATGTAAAAATTATATATATATATATATATATACTAGGGGGCTTTGCCCCCTGCTCACTGATGCTCTCCAACCCCCATGAATTGCGACACAATTCACATTGGTACCGCTACGTGTCCCCAGCTCGCTTTGCTTGCTCGACACTATTTGCAGCAACTCTAGCCATAATGAGTACTATCATGAATCCTTTTTACTTATGAAATTTTCAAAAAAATTTAACCCTAGATAGATAACCTACGTCGAATCGACGTAATCGACAAAATTACTAAAGATTTATATTTACTTAGGTTTTTTATATTATAGAGAGTACAAAAAGTTGATTTTGAAAAGTTTTAATGGTAAATTATAAGACTGACGAAGAGATTCCTTATCTTTAAGTTTCGTAAAATAAGAAGTTCCTTGATTTGTTCCTTATTGTTTTTTCGTAATAAAATTTAAATAAATACTTATGTTGTTTTATGTACTCGGCACTCAATTACATACATTAACACATATTATTACATTTATAAACCTAGTATACACTTAATCGAAAATATGCTCACTCAAACATTCACACGTCGAGTCGACGTATGGTTATCTTTAGTGTATAGTGAAATATGGTTATCTATCTAGGGTTAAGTTAAAAAACAGTAATTGAAAACTTCGTTGAAATCACAATTAAAAATGCATTTAGTTGGCGCTACCAATAGGCATAAATCATTTTAACATTATGAAATTTAGAAATGTAAAATAATTAACTGAAAAAAATTATCTTGGAACACAATTAATTTAAAACTTGTTGCACATAATATTGTACAGAACAGCTTAAATTTATTTAGAAAAACTCTTGGAAAAACACTACTTGATACCAAGATAGTTCAATATAAATCAACAAACACTATTATAAGTTCGTTCGACGTGAAAAATATAATATCCCTATGATACTTGGCAAGTTAACAAAACATAAACAATACGTTTTCTGGTGTGTCTAAAAGAAAATTTTGATCAAAAAGCTGATTTTCTGAATACATCACATCACCGTAAACCAAAACAATTGCCATTCTTGCATCTGCTAAAAGATTGTACTGTGCTTAAAAAGAGCTCCTGCTCTGAATGTTAATTTGCTGAATTAGATATAAAGGCCAGTGAATATGACATCATATTGACAAAATCGTACTAAAATATTTCATTTTTATATAGACTCTAAAGCTCATGACGCCATTTGCAGTAACTAACAAACCGTTCCTGTGCATTTCCTGGCTTTTTCTGCACTTCTTTTTGGGAGGTAACTCCTCCACACTATGGAAAACTTTCCCAGAAATTGATTGTTTGTTTGAAAGAATTCTACTATGTGCCATAATACTTTTGGAGTCCATATGAAAATAAATCCTTTCTTTCAAATACAGCATCATTTTCACTAACAGAACCATTCACCCCTCCGATATTAAAGCGTCATTAAAGCAATTGTTTTAAAATTCTTGAGTTTCATTAAATATTCATTTTAATTAATTAGAAATTATATAATTTTCAGAAATATTTTATTTTATGTATACAGAGGATCGATAAATAAATAGCAAGAATCCAATCTATGTATGTGCAGGAATAAAGATCAGGAATATGACGTCATCACTGGCACAGTTATAGTAAAATATTTTAATTCATGGATGAAAATGCATCTTTTGTTTTCCGAATGACGCCACTATCTTCACCCGAAACATTTTGCTTTCGATATTGCTTACTATGAAAGATTATTCACTGTCATTGTATTTACACAGATTACTTAATATTATTTCTCAATAAATAATCTGCATTCTGCTCTTACGCGATTAGTGCATAATTAAACAATCGTTTTAGTATGTTTCCATTTTATGAAAACCATTGAAATTTTTTCTTTTAAATATGACACGAGTTTAAGTGGTGAAATCATTCTTCTGATTAGTGGAATGTAATAAGGCAAATTAATTGTGTTACTGTGTTTGTTGCCAAACGGCAAGTTACATTTCAGCCCTATTTTAGTGCCACGCAAGATATATATGTATAGAGAGAGAGTGTCACACAGTGGTTAGAATAACTACTTTATTTTTGTAGTGAACTACAATTATAACTACCTTATTGAAAATGTAGTTAATTGTTTTAAATGTAGTAATTGTTGCAACTACTTGTTTTAAAAAGCAGAGACTACAAACTACTTTTCAACGACTAAGTGAAAATGTTATAAAGTATATCAAGTTTCTTGAATCCTTAATTCAACTTATTGTGACAAGTCATATAAATTATTACATAAAAACAAAAAAATACCATTTAAAATTACTTACAGGAATTTTATTAAAATACTAGCAGAACTACCCGACTTTGCCCGTGTCAATTATAAGGAGCCTTCCAGGTAAAATAAATTAAAACGAAATAATATGGCAATCACAATAACTGAAACTTGTGCATTCATTCCCATCCACAAAACGTTAAAAAGGCAATCAGAAAACATGACGTTATTGTCTCGCAACCATAGTAAAATCCTTGAGCTTTAATAACAGAATGCACGTTATCTTTGCCGGATGTAAGAGAAAAATGTGTGATTTTCCTCACAATACGGAAAAAAAAAAAAAAACACCAAATCGCGCAGCATTTAGTGAAATTCTCGTTTGCATGGTATATATATAAAGTACAAACACTATACCAGTGCCCTTAAATTGTGCCCCATAAATTGTAACCCATAAATTGCGCCTTTACTGCAATTTTTCTAACTTCTAAACATCACACAATTTCATTTTTTACAATGTCGAATAGAAAAAAGTTCTTTCAAATGAAATTTGTTTCAAAATTGTATCTCAATTTTCTGATTTTAATGGATTTTAAAGTAATTTTCAAGCATGGATATTTTTAAAGGTACGTGCAACCCGTTTACTCTTAATTCAATAGTATAAAAAAGAGACATGTCTATGAGTAACCTGGTATCATATTTTCTGTGACAAGAACCTAACACAATGATTAATTTCCCTTTTACTGCAATTTAACCTCTAAACCTCGCACATTCGATTGTTTCAACGTCTTATAGAAAACAAAAGTACTTTCAGTAAGATTTGTTTGTAATGTTTATCTCAATTTACAGATTTTTTTTATGGATTTTAAAGTAATTTTCAAGCATGCATATTTTTTAAATATGTTTGCAATCCAATTACAAAATATTAACTCAATTGTTCAAAAACATTGTAACTAATTTAGAATTTGTTTGTTTTCGTGTAATATTCAATAACTAAATTGGCAAACGAAATTAAAACGCCAAAAATAACATAAAATAAAACACGAACTTAACAGATTATGGCTGTAGTATACAATCGAAGAAGTAAACAAAATATAGGAGCCATTTATTTACAGTGAGTTAACTACACGTTGAAAAGATTTGATGGAATGTGAGGTCATATCTAGCCTTTTTTTTCTTGTTCCTAAATTGTTTTCATGAAATTTGACTGTTTGTATTAAAGTAGATATTTTAATTTTAAAAAACAATTAAATTAAGGTGCTACGTCATTTTACCACTCTTATAGTTGAAGTTTTTATTTATATATAAATAATGTGCGTTTTCTGTTTAGAATGACGTCAATTTCAAAAATGCAAAAATATAGCAACGTGTTATCGTTACTTTTTTCACATTATTGTGTCATTTTTTAGGGTGTGGCAACGGGAAAGAAACGATTTAATTAGAAAATTAAAAAGATATATTTCTATAATGTTAAATTACGGAACATGGTAGAAAAAAGGGATAAATAGTGTTGTGATGATTTTTTAAAGTAGACAGTGCTCTTTTCCACGTTCTAAAGCCTATGTAAATGAAGTTTCGTGCAAATCCGTCAAAAATGGAAGATTTGTATAAAGGACATACACACAGAGAACGGCTTTTATATATATAGATATATATATTATTTTTCAAAGATAGTCCACTATTTCACTACTTTCAGATGATTTTGTCAAAGGATTCAAGCTAAAGTTGAAATTGAGGACATGGAATAATACAATGGTCTGTCGTTATATCTTGTTTTCCAGGATGAGATAAAAATGAGGACAATAAGTAATTAAGAATTATAACATGCAAGAAAAGGTTTTGTGTTATTCTCTAAAATGTTACTTTAAGCACATATTATTCATTATATGCCACAATACAGCAGAACTTCTTTTATCCGAAACTCTTTTAACTGAAATCCATTTTTAAGGCATTTATTCTTTTTTACTATCACATTCCTTGTGTGCAAAATCCATTTTGAAACCTTTTTTTTCCTATCATATTCCTTGGTGCAAGCGATCCTTTCTGAACTAAGAGTACATATAAATATTTTCCATCCCCTTTCTTAGAGTTCCTTTGAATTTAACTTGAGCTCCCGTAAGCTGCGGAGTGGAATGAAGAAAACAAACAAATTAGCAATTCTGAAGCTTTTGAATGTTTTACAAAAGGTTTGGGATTGCTAGAGCAGCTGAAACACTGCGATACTGATAAACTAATAACATTAAAAAACTCTGTGATAGAGCTTCAAAGCAAAGGCACTCGAAACTGCGACAAATAAAACCTTTTTTCAAACCCTTGTGATATATGTAAAAGGTACTTAATTACAAAATTAAAATTCAGGTATTTTATTCTTGTTTCTATTTTGCTATTGCTTTATTTTTATTAAGCAATTGTCACCATAATAAGAAATATTGCATATATTTCTCCTTAATCTTAAAATGGAAGCTTTCTCGACTATCCGAAAATATCAATTTTCCGAAAGATGGTCGGTCCCAATTACTTCGGATAACCGAGATTCTACTGTATTAATTTTCTGTCATTATATCAAAAAATATATAATCTGTAAATAGAGCAATTCCAAAAGAAGAAACACAGCATTAAAACATATAAAGATCTAATACGTAAGTAAGTAGATAAGTGTTTCCAGTAAGAAAATTAATTTCTTTGATTTGTATTTTGGCACTTGGAGTTATCAGCAAATACCAATGAAAAATCCATTTTGTGTCATACGATACATCAATAAACGATTCAGCCAAGTTACTGATGTTCACAAATTGTTGCATAGAACATATTTTGCACAAAAAAAGAAAGTTACTACCATGTGACTAGAAGAATGGAACATTTTTTCTCCCCTTAAGTAGCATTAAAAGTACTATCACTATTTGCTAAAAACTATAATTTTTTTTGGATTGTGTTACTCACTAGGCACTACACAGCATTTTTTAAAATATAGAGTACTACACTACAAAATGATGGAAAAGGAAGCGGATGTTGCAGTTTCGCTACCTGCAATGTGCTACTTCTGACCATTGGTGTCACAAATAAATTAATGAAAATTATGATTTATGTTTCAATCTAAAACATAAGTTACGTTTTTACTTTACAGTATTATTTTTATTTTCATAAGACTGTTGACACTTATATTAGCAAGGAATGCTGTTACACAATTTACTGAAATAGTGATGAAAATTTTATGAAATTCGAAATACGACATAGCATGCAATGAAGTGTTAATTACATGACTTAAAATATTTGACAGTATAATCAGGTAATCTTAAAATAAGAATTTAAAATGGCTTCATAAGACACATAATATTAGATAATATATAAAATATGAATATTGCAAAATCACAGATCAACAAGTTTCATAAAATGGATTATCAACATTTCTTTATTCATTTGCCTGTTAATATTAATTTTGGTTTACAACAAGTCCATTGACCCAAGCATGAGTAACTCTGATAGAAGAAGATTTGCATTAAAAAATATTTTTAGCAGTTAACCACATTATTCAACCAACAGCACACAGTAATTTGAAACTCTTCATAATTGCTTGCATTTGTATTTTCATCATAGCAGAGTATAAAAAATATGGAAATTTCTATTGAAAGAATGGGAAATAGGGAATCTCTTCATTATTACTTATTTATACAATTGTTTTGGAAGAAATTTTCTTGAACATCTATCTCACAAATGAAGAACACAATGGAAAAAGGTGTTATGTAATAAAAATTAAAATGAAAACTTTGTGTTCTAAATTTTATTGATTTATTTTCTTGTTGGCAGCATATGTTTAAATTTTTAACAGATGGTACTAAACTCTCTCCGAAATACTTATTAATACTTAATTCTTAAATATTAAAAAATATATTACTTAAATATAAAAATATATCATATCTACAAAAATCTTAGTATTTTAGATTTATTATAAAATAGATTAGTTCATAATACCTTCATCCATAAAATAAAGTAATTTTTGAGATAAAAGTCACATAGTATAATCTTTCACCAGATGTTTAAATATAAATACAATTTGATCAGAAAAAGTGGTTGAAATCAACTCTTTAAAAAAACAGTAACTTAAAGTGACAAGTAAAAAAAAAACTAAAGATGAGAAAATAGTTACAACAGCTGAGAAAATTCAGTTACAAGAATGAATTGAAAGACAATAGAATTTGTTCTGTATTTACCTGTGCACTTTTGTAGGCAAGTTTGATTTCGACTTCGCTGCATTTGGAACCCACCCAAATGAAAACCTGAGTACCATTATCTAGAATCATAATGTCATCATCAGCAAGATCATCTTGACAGAAATCAGAACACTTTTCAGAGATAGAGAAGTAGCCCTTTTCATTAGAACATCTGAAGAGCCTGGTATGATTCATAAACTCAGCATCCTTAAAAAAAAGTTGAAAAGAAGTAAACATTAAATAGTTTCAATACTATCTTAAATTTTTTATAGTTATGGCCATACAGAAAGACTGCTTATCTATTTGTTAAAGGTACAGAAAAAAATTTGATATGATGAATAAAATGTAGTTTTTATCAATATTTTTATAATTTTTGAATCTTTAAGAATGTTGCACAGTTGGTTCAATATAAGAATTCTTAAAATTATAGCCATATGAGCTATATATATATTTTTTAATTTATTTTTTTTTTAATAAAGGAAATTAAATTATTCCTTATTAACTATATCAAAAAAAAAAAAAAAAAAAAAAAAAAAAAAAAAAAAATCACATTATAACAAAAACTATGATCAATTTTTATAGATTTTGAAATTTTTATTATAATTTTTTTTTTTTTTTTTTGGTTTTTTTATTTACAATTTTTTTTTTGTTTATTTTTTAGGTATAATTGAGAGACAATGTAATATATAAGTAGGATAAAAAACAAATCCTGACTGAAAACTATATAACTTGGACTTCACAATCGTGGCAAATTTACTTTTGAAAGATAAATTATACTATACGATATTAAAACTTGTTATTGTTTTATAGATTCAACAAATATTTTAATCTTATTATTATAGATATCTATAAAATATACATAAATAAACACAAAAAGAAGTAATAGTCAAAATTAATTATAGGGTTCCTAATCTATGATTGTATTTCGTCAATTTTTCTCATTTCAAATCTTTGGTCCCCTTAAAAGATCTATTCCACTTAAAATGAGTAAAAACAGAATTTCTACAGTTTAGTTTGCACAACACTTCATTCACTGAAAAATTTACTTACAAATTCATAAAAATGATGAAGATATAACCAATCGTAAACAAATGCCTTATATATGTATGTATTCAAAATTAAACTCGTATGTTTTCTCTTGAATGCAATTTTAAGAATGAAACGAAAATGGCCTGAACAGATTTTTTAATATTATTATATGTTTTGCTACATGATTTATGAAAATATAGTGCTTTTTTCTATAAATATATATATTTAAGTTTTGAATTGAAAAATCAAACCTTCAATTAAAAAAAGCAACAAACATGAATATATATATACATATAAAAGTTTTGAATTGAAAAATCAAACCTTCAATTAAAAAAAGCAACAAACATGAATATATATATATATGTGTAATAATAAAAATTTTCGCCCTTTTTTCTTAGTAAAACTATTCCAAATTCTTAATATTTTTCCTTTTTACCTATCTTAAAATAATATCTTAATATCTTTTGTCTTTTATTTCATGCATTTAAATTTGTGTATTCTTTTATTATTCTAAAAACCTTATAGTCCAGGCAATAGGGAATTTTACCTAGCAAAATTAATGGTAGTTCTGGAAATCGGATTACTTTATGTTTTTTGGGTCGCTGAATCCGAATTTTTAACTTCCCACCAAAATTTCCCCCGGCAACCCCCCAAATTTTGGTAAAATGCCCCCCCCCCCCAAAAAAAAAGGTTTTTATTAAAAAAATCAATTTTTTTTATTGTTTTAGGGGAAAAGTATCTAGAAATTCAGAAAGTAGACAAAATTTGCAACAAATTAGGTATATGACATTATGACTTAGGATAAAGGGGAAGGGGATATCTGCCTCGGAACATGCGCGCGGTGCTGCACGGACTAAGTTGCGCAATTCCACTTAACCACTCACATGTTTACATTCGCCCTCCCATCCCCCTCTGAACTTAAGGTTTACCTTTAAGTTTTTTGGGTCGCTGAATCCGAATTTTTAACTTACCACCAAAATCCCCCCCCCCCCCCCGAAACCCTTTAAAATAGTTGTTATTAACTTAAATTTCTTATTGTTTTAGGGGGAAAGCATTACGAAATTCAGAAACTAGACAAAATTTGCAACAAATAAGATATATGACATTATGACGTAGGATAAACGGGGAGAGAGGGGGCTGCCTCGGAACATTCCCCGCGTGCTTTTCTCAAAAACCAAATTTTTTCAAAAAATCAATTTTTTGGGGGGTTGCTGGGTGAAATTTTGGTGGGAAGTTACAAATTCGGATTCAGTGACCCCAAAAACATAGAGTGAGTCGAAATCCAGAAGTAGTATTTGTTATGTTCTAAAAGCTTTACATAACATTCCCCCTTCTTAAATTTACATAAATTTAATTTTGTTTATTTTAATAAACTACTTCAATTTACCATCTTTCAATTTGACAGCAAATTTTACTAAGTCTTAAATATTAAATCCTAAAACTTTATTCTTAATTATTCCATTTAAAATTACATTTATTATATTCTACTATTTTTTCCCATTCCTTTGGTAAAATTTCATAATAATTGCTAAAATAGTTTAACAGAGAAATGAAATCATAACGCCTAGACTTTCCTTTATTTTTATTGCTTTTCATTCACTTCGTACCCCAAAAGAAGCAAACTTTTAAGAAGTATTTGTCTCTTATCTCAGAACAGGCAGGAAATTCCTTTTGATGTCACAAGAACTCCCAAGATGCCAACATTCCTTCTTTCCCGCCCGTTAGAGTGTTGCCATTCCACGGTGATTATTCTGCCGCTAAAACATTTTCCATCGATTCATTATCGATATTCCGGCCTTTGGAGTTTTCTGATTGGCTATTACACCGACATCGCTCTCCTGATTTCGGCAGGCGTTTCAAAAAAGAGTCAGTTCATTATTTTTGTCGGAAGAGAGAACACCGATTTGGTGATCGGCAATTTTTAAGTCGTCACCGTTGGGCCTTTGGGCCCAACGGGTGTTTCCCTGCAGTGATACAATAGTCCCAAAGGGACATATTTTTGCGAAATGACCGAGTTTGTTTTCTTAAGCATATCGATAGCTTCCAATCTGCCCAAATCTCTCAGTAGAAGCGTCACCGAAGTTATGATTCACCCTGGATGCATCTCAGAGATGTTGGAAATGAATTCCTTGCTTTATACTATCACCGTTCATCCCCAGTTCTTGACGTGGATTACTTATGTTAAGGATGATCGCGTCTATCGGATCATAACAAATCATTTCCGCTTCTTCTCCCTTTCATCGCCATTCACATATTTTGATTGAACATCAAGACCAGATAGTTAGATGCTAATAGTGTAAATCTGGAAAGCACATGTTCAATCTGGATTTGGCCGGTTTTTGATATTATGTTCACTGTTCCCCAGACGTCTAAGAAGTACCTATTTAATAATACTTTATTGTGAATCAAACCTTTTTAGAGCAAAGATTTACTTTTCTTCTTATTTAATTACTCGAACTCCGAAAACTCTTCTTTACAAAGACATAAAAACTAAAACTTTCAGAATAATCCATCACTAAAGTATCTTCGTTATTTGTGTTAATAAAATACACTCTAAAGTCGAATTTTTGTTTAATATGTCTTCAGTAAAGAATGCACCAATGTATTTTAAGACATAGTGTTAACTACATAATAATATATAATATAAATATATTGCAATATTAATATGTATCTTCTGCAAGGATCCTTCGCAGCTCGCTATATTTTTTATATAAATAAAATAATTAGTTTGGCAATATTGTTTCATTTTGTGTATCCATACTTACAGTGCCTCAAGGGGTGAGTAATTATTTTGTTTTTCCTTTTCAGATTTATTTAAATTTATTTACATTGCAATTCCTTCTTCCATTATACCTAACGGCCGTAGTGTGATTCTGGGAGGTGTGATATAACTATAAATGTGCCGTGATATGAAAGGTATAATTAAATTTGAAGTTCTTTTTGTTACAATGCGTTGTGTAGTATTGCAATAAGACCCTTCGTTCTTTGAGGTCAGCAATTGTAAAAATAGAAATAAATGAAACTTCTTACTTGGATCGTGTCGTCTGTAAAATAAATGAAGAGGAGACTTATAAGAATCAATCAATCCTTTATTTTCATCTTGAGAAGAGAAGATAAGGCTTCCCGTTGGTCACCGTTCATAAATTAATTCTTGCCAATAAAAACATCTACTCCACTTGAAGATAGATATTTCTTTAAAAAGTTAAAGTGCAGCATGAATCAAGAAATTATTAAGAAATAATTTATCCGGAGTTGTTAAAATCGCAGACATCGTTTATGCAAAAGCTTTTCACTGGATTCCACATTCATCAGCAGATACAGATCGGAGCCGAAGCCCGCGATCTTTTTTAAAACCAAAACTAAGTCATGACAGCTCTCCAACAAAACAGATTCTGATTTAAAATTAACGGAATTTTTAATTTATAGTAAGAATACGGGGACTTCAAAAGTTACTGAAAGAAAAGATTTAAATCTATTAGAGAATTTAAAATATTAGGTAATGTCAATAAACAAATCCAAAAGAAAACATTTAAAAAGCTTATTTTTCATTTGCTCCATGCACAGCGAATAGACACACCTCCAAAAGATAGCCACCCATTCAATGCATAAGCCGTGAGAGGCTTGCTCCGATGACGTCATCACAATCGTACAAAGTTCAAAGGAGAAGCATCCCATGCCAGGGAGAGCCGAACGTCAGCGAACTTGCCGATGTGCGGTGAAGCAAAATCGCCCGCGCAAAAATAAATATGGATTTAAGTTTAAAGAACATCGATGTATAAGGCCAAAAGAAATAAAAAAAGTAACATGATTTAAACACTGTGAGATTTCATCTCACAATACCCCCATTTACCAAGTAAAATTTTGGCAGAGCAAGTGATGTAAAAGGTAAAATGAAATAAAAACCTTTTACAGAAACGGGATGACAAAATTTTAAATGCCAAAGACAGAGAAAAAAAATCAAAGTTAAAATATTAAAATAAAGCAAAAGTTAAACTGCTGCAAATAAAAATTAGTGGTGACCAAAAGGGAAGAGAGAAGAAAAAGAAAATACATCAAAAGTATACATAGTATATTCAAATAGTATACATAAAAAAAAATGCCAAATCTTTCCATTTATGGCAATTGCAGTATGATGTCATAAACTTATCTTCAAAAATAATACTTAAGTACAAATGCTAAAGAAAATGAGAATTAGCATATATAAAATCTTAAGTAAAAATGAAAACAAAATCAAAATTAGCATATCTAAAATGAGAATTGGCATATATAAAATGAGAATTAACATATATAAAATGAGCTCATTATCAAACATTTAATTAAATTGGTATACCATGTAAGAAAAGTTGCACTTTATAAGCAACAAAGATCAAAATAACTTCAGTATTTGATCATCGCCTAGGACTTATAATTCATAAAATAGAGCATTTATTTTTTTAATTACTCTAAACTGGCCATACATAAAAAATATCTTTAGTAACATTTTCATGATACGATATTCATCATTTTTTTTTAAATTCAATTTAGTACTAAATATTTTGACTTCAAACAACCAGCTGTACTCCACATGAACAAGTGGCCAAATCATGCACTAAATGACCACCCACATGTAAAACACAGGTAGTTAAGGTAGTTGCAACAATATATATATGAGAGAGACATGTCTAAAAGGAATTAAGTGTTATATTGCTGAAACATATACCCTTACTAATTTTCATTAGCACTGAAATTATGTATTGCAAAAGCAATATATCAACAAACACCAATACTTCTTGTATTATTTACTCATCAAAAATTTTCAAAGTATATACTATTCTTTAAAATATGAGACATCACTTAATACAATTTTTAAATATGCATAAAGATAAACTCATAAATTTATAGATAAACAGACAAACAAAGAAACCATGGTTTTAAGAATAAGTAGGTACTTGGTTGAGTGGGTGGGGATCCCCAGAAAAAAATAAATGCTTTCATATACAATGAAAGAAAATTGACACTATCATGGGAAATTTAAATTTTTAAGTGTACCATAATATAAATCATTTACATAAAATATTTCATGCAGAAAAATCAAGAGAATTATGTAAAAAAATATACTATTATCCACAATCATAGAACAATGTACACTGTGACTACTCATGTTTTACTCAAGATTTCAGGTGGCTTGGATTTTCCCTAAACAAGGCTCCTGACACCTTGTGCAAAAAGAAAAAAATAACTATATACACTAAATAGCACAATATACCATCCCATAACTGCAAAAACAACAGCAATGTCCTTCTTTACAGATCCTTGATTCTTTAGCGTTATAAACACAGTTTAAAGTTTGCATGAAAAATAAATAAATGTTATGAGAGTGTTCAAAAACACGCTGAAAGTTTTGGTACACAAAAAGACATCAGTTATGTGTATTGTTGTAAAGGTGTAAACATTGTGTTTACCATGTAGAAACAAACGCACATTTCTAGATGACATACACAAAAAGGCAACATCAACTTAACAGTTGAATAGACATTTTACAGGAACATTGGAAGAGAACTTTTTTTGGCGACAACACAACATCTGTGTGCTTCACTTCTTTTGAAGCTAATCATTAACTTTCAGCAATCACTATTTTCGGACACACTAAAAGGATGAATGATAGAGCACTGAAGTAGACAAAATGATGTTGTATTTGGTGAAAAATCAATAATGAATGAAGATTCACACACACATCTTGGGTAAACAAATGAGACATAAGTAGGTAGGTGATGATATCAATAAGCACTTTTTCTTTAAATTTCTTAGTAATTTTGAAGATTCACTAAGGAACACTTCTATATCAAAAGGCGCTGTTAAATAGTTACTAAGAACTGTGCTTTTCTTTTCTTTTTATGTAATCTTGTTTAGAAATTGATTTGATGCTTAAAAATTTTTTTAATTTCTTCATTAATAATAAATCTTCAGAATTCATTCAATTAATTACTTGTGTAAAAATATGAGGCATATGACAACATAAAAATTTAGCGACTTTGGGTATATTCACAAATGAAAACAAAGGCACAATAAAATTTTTGAAATATGGGGAATTTAGACAGAAAATAAATTGATCTTGAGAATTCCTGAATCAAAATACAACTCTTGTAATTGCAGGTATATGTAAGAATCAATATTGAAAGTAACTAATTTTATACTATTTCATAAATTTTCTTGATTTAGCAAAAAAAAATTTTGCAAAAAAATAGCAACACTGACTTATAGAAGCAGACAAGTCAACCAATCCACTTAGTAAGGATAAATTACATCTCACAAGAGAAAAGGCAAACCAACACTTCCATAATCAGGTCTTGTGACAGCTGTTACTTGAGAAAACATCTGAGATTACTCGTAAATTTTATTTAGCTTTAAAGACAAACATCGAAGATATTGAATTGAATCAGACATTGTAAGGATAAATGACTCAAACATGACATGACCCCTTTCAATAATCACTTCAGCGTTGAAAATGAAGCATAAATTTAAAAGTTATTGTTATAAAACAATGAGTTGAGCAGGTAAGTATTAATACATTTATCTTCTATCATCAAACAAGGAAAATACTAGAGAAGAGGTCAGCACAAATGGATACAACTCATCAGTGAATGGCCAACTTCATCAGGTAAGAAACTGTTGAGAATGAAGCAAAGTTTTTTTGCAGGTGAGTATTTTTTTTTTTAACAGGTTGGAATAGAAACTCTTAAATCAGCATATGTAGAGAGACAGCGAAACAGCAGTGACACACAGTTAAAATTATTGCAGAGAAATACTGATAATATGAGAACTTTTTTTAAAGCTGTATAAAACCATAAGACTTTTTTTTAAATAGATGATGTAAAATAATTTCAAGAATATAACTGTAACAGGAATGAAGTAGCCCCATGCCTACTTCTTCTCAAGAGTAAAAAAAAATAATGCTGCTTTCATTCTTTTTCTGAGAGCAACATGAGAATCTTGTCTGTTGAAAACTGTCATAGTCTGCACATACGATGAAGTGGAAAGGTCTCAATTATAACTTGCCATAAGAATATATTTAAAAAAAAAAAGCAACAAGAATTTTTCAAATATAAAACTTTGTCAGCTGAGAGTGCTTTTAGAAACAACATGAGAACAGTTGTATAATAAATGTGAAAATATTCTTAAATGCATACATTCTTAATTTGTAAATTGCAGATTATCTTTGCACTAAGCCAAACTGTATGATTATAATGGAACATCACAGTCCAGATGGCATAAGAATAAATCTATGAACAAATTCTTGTATTCAAATTATTGTTAAACAAAATATCTTGATTTGAAATTTGTAGAACAGAAGCATAGAAATCTCTAAGAATGTTATATAGGATATTTGCAACTACTAACTTCTGTGAAGAATTTCAGCTTCAGAATAATAAGTATGACATTAGAATAAAATTTCTCAGTACCAATAATCATAATTTCAAAAATAATGCTTCTTATAAATATATAAAGAATTTGCAAATTTGTTGCAATTTAATAGTGCCATAAAAATTTTAATTAAAAAAACCCAAAGTCATAGCCTCTTAAAATATGAAATATGTTCTTGAGAACAATTTTTTTATTTCAAATTCATTAGAATTTATCTAAGAACAATATATAATTCATTTCAAAAAAAATATATATACCAAATAATCATTCTTTAAAAAAAAAAGTTATGTTCTCTAATAATTCATTACAAATAGAAGAATATGTAGATGAAATTCTTCAAATAAAACTATTTAAATAGAATAATAATTATGCATCATTAAAAATATGACTATTCTTCAATGGGAAATTGATCTTAATTTAAATAATTGTTTAAAAAAATATGGGAAACTTAGCAAAATATATTATATTCTTCAAGATGGAGCAGAACAATATTCATTCTAGAATTATAAAATTTAATTCTTCAAAGTAGAAAAAATCTATGCAAGAAATTTTTTGAGAACAGAAACTTCCAATACTAAAAAAATATTGTCATATGTAGTTATGCAAAAATTCCTACATAAAATATTCCATATTTCTCAAAATTCACTAAAAGAACAAATCTTGAATACTATTGAACACATCAAAAAATTTTTCAAAAGTTATTCTGAGAACAAAAGTTCTAAAATATTACGATCTTCTTTAAATCAATTTAAATTTTTCTTCAGAACCACCGTTTTTGCGGCACCAAATGTGATATAACTATAAATGTGCCGTGATATGAAAGGTATAATTAAATTTGAAGTTCTTTTTGTTACAATGCGTTGTGTAGTATTGCAATAAGACCCTTCGTTCTTTGAGGTCAGCAATTGTAAAAATAGAAATAAATGAAACTTCTTACTTGGATCGTGTCGTCTGTAAAATAAATGAAGAGGAGACTTATAAGAATCAATCAATCCTTTATTTTCATCTTGAGAAGAGAAGATAAGGCTTCCCGTTGGTCACCGTTCATAAATTAATTCTTGCCAATAAAAACATCTACTCCACTTGAAGATAGATATTTCTTTAAAAAGTTAAAGTGCAGCATGAATCAAGAAATTATTAAGAAATAATTTATCCGGAGTTGTTAAAATCGCAGACATCGTTTACGCAAAAGCTTTTCACCGGATTCCACATTCATCAGCAGATACAGATCGGAGCCGAAGCCCGCGATCTTTTTTAAAACCAAAACTAAGTCATGACAGCTCTCCAACAAAACAGATTCTGATTTAAAATTAACGGAATTTTTAATTTATAGTAAGAATACGGCGACTTCAAAAGTTACTGAAAGAAAAGATTTAAATCTATTAGAGAATTTAAAATATTAGGTAATGTCAATAAACAAATCCAAAAGAAAACATTTAAAAAGCTTATTTTTCATTTGCTCCATGCACAGCGAATAGACACACCTCCAAAAGATAGCCACCCATTCAATGCATAAGCCGTGAGAGGCTTGCTCCGATGACGTCATCACAATCGTACAAAGTTCAAAGGAGAAGCATCCCATGCCAGGGGCAGCCGAACGTCAGCGAACTTGCCGATGTGCGGTGAAGCGAAATCGCCCGCGCAAAAATAAATATGGATTTAAGTTTAAAGAACATCGATATATAAGGCCAAAAGAAATAAAAAAAGTAACATGATTTAAACACTGTGAGATTTCATCTCACAGGAGGTGTGAATTGGATTTATTTTGGTTCAATTTGAATTTTTCAATTGAATGTTTGCTCCAATTTACATATCCCAGAGTCACATTACAGTATTAATTTTTCCAGGTAAAATCCTCTATTGCCTGGACTTCATAACTTAGTGTACGTAGCGCCACAGTGCATGTTCAGAGGCAGCCCTCCCCCTCCCTGTTCATCCTACGTCATAATGTCATATATCCTATTTGTTGCAAATTTTGTCTAGTTTCTGAATTTTGTAATGCTTTTCCCCTAAAACAATAAGAAATTTAAATTAGAAACAACTATTTGGGGGGGAAGTTAAAAATTCGGATTCAGCAACCCAAAAAACTTAAAGTAAACCTTATAGAGAAAGTTTGGAGGGGAGATGGGAGGGCGAATGTAAATGTGTGAGTGGTTAAGTGGAATTGCGCAACTTAGTTCATGCAACACCGCGCGCATGTTCCGAGGCAGATCCCCTCTTCCCCTTCATCCTAAGTCATAATGTTATAAATCTAATTTGTTTCAAATTTTGTCTACTTTCTGAATTTCTAGATACTTTTTCCCTAAAACAATAAAAAAATTGATTTTTTTAATAAAAACCTTTTTTGGGGGGCATTTTACCAAATTTTGGGGGTTGCCGGGGGAAATTTTGGTGGGAAGTTAAAAATTCAGATTCAGCGACCCAAAAAACATATAGTAAGCCTTTTTCCAGAACTACCATGAATTTTGCTAGGTAGAGCCCCTATACGGTCTCTATTGCCTGGACTATTAATCCATTCCTCTAATCTTATAAAACCCATTAAATTACTTTTTCATTTTCTTCTAAATCTAAATTCTTTTTCTTTCAAATGTTTTTTTAATAGCATTTGTTCGATCATGTTCTTTACCCACAATTCCATGCGCCCGCCAGCATTTAATGGCGCTTTAATTCTGACGCCGTATAAAGAGTTCATTATCGACGTCATCCCCTTCCCATCGAATAGTAGCCTGTTTTCTGTCCCATTCCTCCCCCATCTCTCTGCTGGCATTGGTTCTCTACTTTTCTGTATCCTTCCATCCCCTGTTGCTTGGAGTACATATATCATTACATCGGCGAGGAGCGAGAGAATTTACGTTTTTCCAGTTGTTTAAATAATCTACATCACTTGGAGTTAACGATTCTAATGTGTAGATCCGAATCTTGTAACATCTTAAGCTTTACGAAGTGGATGATCGATTATTGAGAGTTGATGAACAAGCTACTGGGAATGTTCGATATGTTTTTGTCAAATAAACCAGTTTAAAGTTACGATGACTCTATTCATTATGAGATGGGAAATGTCTCAATGTTTATGAAGCCTGTCTTACTCGCCACCCTGACTGCAATCCGATATTTTCATGATAACGGATGGTTGGCCTTGATTACTTTACTACATTTTACTTCGAGATATACTAGTTGCCGGAATGTCTCAAAAGTCAATAGCAAAATGTCGCATATATATATATATATAATTCGCTATGATAAAACTTTCTTTTTTTTAAGGTTTTATAAAAAAAAAAATTATTTTAAATGGAAACAGTACAAGCTATGATAATTAGTGCAAAAGCCAGTAACAGACAATATAGGAAGTCTACAGGACTTATTATTATAAAGAAAGGGAGGTATGTTGATGCAAGGCAATGGTGACAGTTACAAACTTTTACAGGACAAATATTTTAACATGTTTCTTCAACACTCTGACAAAACGTATATAACTCATTCATAACATAATATTCAGATATTCAAAAGCTAAATTTCTGAGTATTATATAATACATATATATATATATATAGGAAATATATGTGTGTGAAAAACTTAAAATAATATTAAAGAAAGAATTGTAATAAACATTAATTATAACAATGATAAATATAATTGAAGCTTAAACTTCTGGAAATTTTCTTATTTCATTAGAAGAAAATTACCATATTAGTTACAATAAAACTTAATCACCATATATAAATATTTCTGTGGGTTGTGAAAAAAATTATTAAATGAAGAAAATGTAACTTTTCCCCATCAACTAAAAAATTACCAGTAAGATAAAATTTGTTATTTTTTAGTTGTATTTAGCAATAATACTAATAAAAAAATTGGCTCATGTCCAAAATAAATTAAAACTGAACCAAGTTTACCGAAATTCACACTATGTTATAAAGTCTAAAAATAAAGAAATGGTAAAATAGATTACGGTAATTTCAAAAAATGATTCATTTGGTATCTCACAATTCCAAAAAGTAAAAATTGAGATTTATTTATGGTTTTGTTTCAGTTTCTGCCAATACTAAATGAAAAAATAGATTCAAAATCCAGCAAACTTATGCACAATGCAGTAGTAACAGCCTACTTCGTTTATTTTTTGACACCATGTGCTAATGTTATTGCACTTGCACTGTGTGTCATGGGACGTTTCTCTTCTGCTGACTCCAGCTAGCTTATATCACATGCTCAAAGAAAAGCAGTACTCTGTGAACTCAGGAGTTAGCATAGATGTAGGGAGGATCTGACGGCAGAAGTTGAAAACAAAGTAAACAAATTACGACATTTTCAACTGCTCAGGCATGTTTTTCCTAATTGAATTATTTATGATCCCATGGATCCCATGGTAATAAAACTTACTTTTGAACGGAAAAAAAAAAAAGCGTGAAAATTGTCTTGCTTAGGGAATGAACATTTTAAATGATTATGATAATTCAATATTATAATATCAGAAGTAGATCTTTTCAGAGATTTAACTTCCTTTCAGTTTATCTTCTTTAAAAAAGAAAAAATTAAAATGCCTGTGCCAAAAATAAAAACAAGGTTCTTCATAGCATGAACATAGACATTTATTTTACTCATCATTTTTGCTTCCTATAGACTTATGAACGTTTAAAACTAACATTTCTTACTATTTTTGCAATAGTCAAATGCAAATATGGATGAATACAAAATCCACAATGGTAAGATATAATCTAAGATTCTACTATAATGTACAGATTAATCACTAAGCATTAATTTAAAATTTTAATGGGACAATAACCATGGGATTAATTAATAAAATGTGCATTTAATTCATAGTGTGCAGAACTGTCCACATTAATTATAGAAATGATTATTAAGTACAGCAGTAAAAGAGATTTTTCAAAATTCTTTGAAAATCTTAGCCACAACCATGCTTTAAAAATAAGTAAAAAGCAATATTGAATGGATTTAATTAAAAATTTATTAAGTGTATGAATAAAATTTTTTATTCAAACAACCATACTAGAGTCCTGCGTGGGTCGGGTTGTACCTGACCCGACACCACAAATTCCATTTTAAACCAACCTGCAACCCAACAAAAAAATTTCCTCGACCCACAACCTGCAAAAATAATTTTTGGCAACCTGACCCGAGGTATATTTCAACTCACACCCGCAATGAAAGAAAAGTAAATAGTGTTTTAATGCCATTATGAAAAAAAAATCTACAATTATATCTCTAATACCATTTTATATTTTTCATAAGAGAATGAACAAATCTATATTCTTTAATATTCAAATATAATAAAACCTCTGTATAGTGAACACCTCAGGGTTGTTAAATAGAGTCAAACATCGGGTCGGGTTATCCCAAATCTTGTTTTTGGCTCAGAATGTAATTTTCTTTCTGCGGGTCAGGTTCACACTAGAAAAATTCTTGCCAGTCATATATAGGTTTTTTTGCGACTCAGATTGTTGGGATTTCAATAAAAGTTTGAGCACAACTACATTTCAGATGAAAACAAACATGTATTTGAATAAGAGTTTTGCACATTCACTCTCACACATTCGAGTCAGGTACAACCCGACCCATGTCCCATATACGACTCAATTAAATGAATATTACAGGTATGATAAACTTTGATACAATGAAAACAAAGAAAGTATAAAAATAATGTTTCAATTGATATATAACAGTATAAAATAAAAAATCTAATCTTTAAATATGCTTTAAAATTAATTGCAGCTTCAAAAATCAAAAGTTCCACTAATAACGGTATGCCTTGTATTACAAAATTTGCATTCTGCCTTAATGTACTTAAAAAATACAATACACAGCAAAGCGCTAAAGGATCTTTCCAGTCTATCACACAGTAGATAGTCATAACGTTAGAAGTATCAAGTAGAATCCTGCATCGGGTCGGGTTACCCGCTTTTACCCGAGGGTCGGGTCGGGTTCAGGTAAAAGCGGGTATTTTTGCTATATTTTCCTGTTGTGGGTCGGGTTCAGGTTGGCTTTTTTACTCTTGCAGGTCGGGTTCGGGTTGACCCGCATTTTTAAAAGAATGTGAAAAATATTTTTTCACAGTAAAAGCCTTTATAAACCGCAGATCAAAGTTTCACAAAAGCAAAATGTGTGCCTCTTTGTTTTGTCTTTAGTCATCTTTTCACCAGTCTTCGAAATAAAAAACTGCATTATACTTTTATTGTATTTTAAAAATACAATATGCAGCAAAACGCTAAATGGTCCTTCCTGTTTAATGTAGAAAATGAATAATTTACTTGTGGTGATGATACACGATACACTATATTAGACGGGAAATATTTCAAAATAACTGCTGATAAACTAACGGCAGATGGTCATTTGTGTAAAACAAGGTGTATCGTTTTATGTGGAACTTTTGAAACCACAAATAATTTTAAGGCATATTTAAAGATAAGATTTTTAGTTTTATACCGTTTAGAGTCCTGCATCGGGTTGGATTTCCTGCCCCCGATTCTAAACTTTTTTGTTGAGAGTTCCGGTTTTTGGCCCTGGACCGACCCGCCCCGTGTAAAACTTAAAAGTTCGGCCCTAGCACGGCACGGCCCATTTATAATTTTATCGGCTTCGTCTAAATATTTATATCGGGCCTGTAGACCCGCTTAATTGTAGTTATCGACCCGGCCTGGCAGGGCTCTTCAATTTTTTTTCCGGCCCGATCCATTGAAAAAATTGTTCTAATTCTTTGGCCTGGTACCTTTGAAATTTTGTCGCCCCGGTGCGGACCGCGGGCCGGCCGTTGCAAACCTCTATTAAATATACAATTATAGATTATTTTTCATAATGGTATTAAAACATGATTTGCTTTCCTTACATTGCGGGTTCGGGTCGGGTAGAACCTGACCCACGCAGGACTCTAGTATCAAGACTGTAACATTGAAATTGTAACTATTCAGCAAAAATGCTTTAGCATTCGTAATAATCCTTATCGTACCAGTAGGTGAAAAAGTATGTTTATATTAACTTCCAGAAACTAATTCTAAACAAAACGGAGAGGCATGCATTTTGCTTTTGTGAAACTTTGATCTGTGGTTTAAAAGATTTTTAACATGAAAAAATATTTTGGACTTTCTTTTAAAAAATCAATTAATCCATAAACCAATGCGCAAGAGTCAAGAAGCCAACTCGAAACCGACCGGCAAGAGAAAAAAAGCCAATCCAAAACTGACCCAAACCTGAAATAATAAGAGCCAACCCGACGTGCAACAAAAAAGTTGGAGTCAACCCAACCTGCAACCGGAAAATATAGCACCAACCCGACCCATCCTCGGGTCGGGTTTGGGTAAAAGTGGGTAACCCGACCTGATGCAGGACTCTAAATCATACCTCTTTCTCTTTTTGCTCATTTGTTAAGGACATTTCATAACTGATAAAATTGGTTATATGCTTTTAAGATAATAAATTATTAACTTTTCTTTAATATTAAAAACAAAATAAAATAAAGTAAATAAAAATTGCATCTTAGTCATAAGAAAGCAGTTCATCAAATATATATACATAGTGTCCGGTCTTAATGGTGTCCAATGGCTAATTCCTAAACCGTTAGTCATAGACATATAGTTCCAATTACAAAAATGTTTTAAATCAGGTAAAGAAATATTTTAAAAGCGATTTGGGTCAATAAAACATTTCTTAAAAAATTACGAAATTTAAATTTTTATACGGTCCCCCGGTCCTATAAGTTATATTTATTGAAATTTTCCTTTTACACTGACAAGTAATACAAAAAAAGTCCCGTTATTCTACAATTAAAATTGACCGATTAATAGCTGTTTAAAGTTGGAGCATATTTTTTGCTGCAAATTGGGGGTCATTTACAAATTTAGTCGAAATGTAATTTCGTCAGATATAAAAAATGTTTGGGAGTAAAATTAACATTGCAATATAAATTTGAAATCTTTAATCATTCTGGCATATTAATGGAAAATATACAATTTGCATAGACGCCAACATTGTAAAGACTGTATCAGGAGTAAACCAGTTAAATTTCAGGAGTTTTGGACACTCTTCAGGAGTAAAATGTTCAGGTTTCAGGAGTCATTTCAGGAGTTGCACAAAGTTTTTTACGAGCTATATTTTTTACAAATATTTTCAGTCCTCTTGCAGCTTTTGCATTTATCAACACAAACATAATTTAAATAAAGGTTACTTAATTTACTTTTACTTTTAATGTATTAATATTTTTTTAATAAATTTTGGAATTTTTTTTTATCTCTACGGAGCAAAAAATCCGTGATTCATGTGTGAAATCCCACGACCAATTAACAAAATTCGCGATTTTCCGCCGAGATTGACTGACGAAAATCGCGAATTTTTCTACGCGACTGACGAACGAAAATCGCGATGTTTTGCTGCGATTAGCAGACGAAAATCGCGATGTTTTGTCGCGACTTGCAGACGAAAATCGCGATGTTTTGTCGCGACTTGCAGACGAAAATCGCGATGTTTTGTCGCGACTTGCAGACGAAAATCGCGATGTTTTGTCGCGACTTGCAGACGAAAATCGCGATGTTTTGTCGCGACTTGCAGACGAAAATCGCGATGTTTTGTCGCGACTTGCAGACGAAAATCGCGATGTTTTGCCGCGACCTGCAGACGAAAATCGCGATGTTTTGCCGCGACCTGCAGACGAAAATCGCGATGTTTTGCCGCGACTTGCAGACGAAAATCGCGATGTTTTGCCGCGACTTGCAGACGAAAATCGCGATGTTTTGCCGCGACTTGCAGACGAAAATCGCGATGTTTTGCCGCGACTTGCAGACGAAAATCGCGATGTTTTGCCGCGACTTGCAAACGAAAATCGCAATATTTTGGCGCGACTTGCAGACGGAAATCGCTATGTTTTGCCGCGACTTGAGGACGAAAATCGCGATGTCTTGCCGCGACTCAAGGACGAAAATCGCGATGTTTTGCCGCGACTTGAGGACGAAAATTGCGATGTTTTACCGCGACTTGCAGACGGAAATCGCGATGTTTTGCCGCGACTTGAGGACGAAAATCGCGTTGTTTTGTCGCGACTGAACGACGAAAACTGCGATGTTTTGCCGCGATTGACGGACGAAAATCGCGATGTTTTGCCGCGACTGACGAACGAAAATCTCAATTTTTTGCCGAGAACTCACCGACGGAAATCGCGATTTTTTGCCGCGACTTACTGACGAAAACAGCGATTTTTTTGCCGCGACTTACTGACGAAAACAGCGATTTTTTTGCCGCGACTGACTGACGAAAACAGCGATTTTTTGCCGCGACTCATTGACGAAAACAGCAATACTTTACCGCGAATGACTAACGGAATTAGATTTTTTTTTGCAGCACAGCGAGTGATTGACGAAATCCGCGATTTTTATCATTGGCCGATTACCGGATTTCAGGATATTTCCCCCCCCCCCCCCCCCCAACTGATTAACGCAATTTGCGATATTTTGCCGCGGCTGCGATTTTTATCAACGACCTATGAATGAATTTCACGATTATTTGCAGCGACTGATTGACAAAAATTGCAACTTTTTTCAACGATCGGTTGGCGAAATTTGCGATTTTCTGCTGCGAGCGATTGTAGAAATTGGCGGTTTTATAGATTAATAGACGATTTTCGTGATATTCTTCAACGACCTATTGACGAAATTCGAGATTTTTGGCCGCGATCGATCGAAGAAATTCGCGATTTTTTTGTCTCAAATTTCCGTATTTTCTACCTTATTACCGTACTTCCGTATTTTATCCTACATTTCCGGAGAAACTCCGGAATTTCCGGAGATATTGGCATCTATGAATTTGCAATAAACATTTAAGAAGAAAGAAAAAACAGAATTTTTGTTAAATAAAATGATTCTAAATTAACAGCCTCAATTCTTTACAAAATGATACGTATTTTAAAATATTATTAGATTGCACAAGCCTGCAAAAGTTGGGTTATGTCATGTTTTTTAGCTTTTGATTATTGATTCTTATATATTCTGTACCGCTGAATCCGAAATTGACCTTCATTTTTAACTATCATATCAGGATTTTTCGCAAATTGCAAATTTCAAAGTTAAGAAGTTCAATGTTAAAATTGAATTTCCCCCCCCCCAATCTCATCGGACCACTCAGCTGTTTAGCTGTAAGAATCCCAGGATAAGCAAAAATATCGAATAATTTTTTTAACCAAATAAAATGAAATAAAATAAAAAATGTTTTACATATGTTTTATAGTATGAGATTTTCACTATATTGTAACTTACACATTTGCGATTTGCAAAAATATTCTAACGTGATGGTTAAAAATTAAGGTCATTTTCAGATTCAGAGCTAAAAAGTGCGTAAAAATCTATTATCAAAAGTTAAAAAACACAACCATCCCCTCTACTTTATAGTATTCGATTTTTGTTATTCTTTAAATTTGAAAATTTATGATTTGCGAAATATCCTGACATTATGGTTAAAACTTAAGATAATTTCCGGATTTGGTGCTAAAAAATACATAAAAGTTTAAAAACCCAACAATAGCAGTCTTGTATTATCTAATCTAAAACTTTTTCTTAAACTCCTTGGCAGAAATCTATCCGAAATTTTTTGTGTTATCCTGTAAAATAAGTATAAATGGTAACCACCAAAAATCTTAATAATATTGGATTGTTATCGGATTTGCGCCAGTGTGTAAAATGTAATCTCGATCAGATATTTAAAAGAGGGTTAAAGATCGAGTACAAATTTTAAACTGGAAAAACATACATACGATTGTTGAAGTAACATAAAAACTTATAAAAAAACAATTTTTGTTTAAAAGAAATCATAAAACAAACAGTCTCAAATCCTGACAAAATAAATCATATGTTATTTTATCCAATCTGAAACTTAATAAATGTTAACTTAATCGTAATACTTGTACGATTTTTTTCAAAGCACATATACACATGAAATAAGATCTTCGAATACTTTAAGCACTTGGTATGTGGCCCCTCAAAGCTAAGCCGAACTCATTTGTTTTCAGAGTAGAAAAGTGGCATAAGTCATGCATTTTTAAAGTTTCATAACTCGCTCAATTTTAGTGTTATATGAATGGAACTTTTTTTTGTTTTACTTGTCAGTGTAATAGGAAAAAATTACTAAATATAACTTATAGGACCGAGGGACCATATAAAAATTTTAATTTCGTAATTTTTTAAGAAATGTTTTTATTGACCCAAATCGCTTTTAAAATGTTTCTTTACCTGATTTAAAACATTTTTGTAATTGGAACTATATGTCTACGACTAACGGTTTAGGAATTAGCCATTGGACACCGTTGAGACCAGACACCCTGTATATATATATACAGTGAAACCTCCCTGTGTGAACTCCTTCCTAAACGACCATTTTTTCATGGAACGAAATTTATTCCCAGAGGCTCAATACTAATTTTACCTCCATTCAGAGACCACCCCAGTTTAACTCCCTCCATGAGCGACCCATTTCTTTGAAGAAAAGGAAACAAAGGTTTTCCTGGTCGCTTGAAGAAGGTTTTATTAGGAAAATAATTCTGGAGAGCGCATTATTCATCAAACTTCTAAATTATGTTTAGATATTTTTTTATTCCGGTAACTTTTACATGTTTAAACCCCTTTGTGCCTTTTTGGCAATGAATTTAACTCTGATGACAAATTAAGAATAACGGTCGATAAACTGACCTATTCTGTCAGGAAACACTCAAAGAAATAGATAAATTAATGAAATCGTCATATTTGTTCCCACTCAAAAAAAAAAAAAAAAAAAAAAAAAAAAAAAAAAAAAAAAAAATTGCATTTATTTACTGAACTTTGAAAGGACTTGGAAATAAAATAAAAGATAAAACCATAAAATCAAAGCAAACGTCAATGTATTCATTTTTTAAACTCTGCAATAATTAACTTATGTAATTAACTTTTGTTTTGATACTTAAATTTTTATATTTTTTCTTAATATGAAAAATAAATTTTAGTAACATTAATTGTTACCCTTTTTCAACAATTAAAATCTAGATTTAAACATGACCTCCATTAAGAGACCACCTCTCAGAGCGACCACTTTTTTATTGGAATGGAACATGATCACTTTAGGGAGGTTTTACTGTATATATTAATTGTTCTTAACCAAGTAAAAATAATAGAATTATAATTTTAAGAAACAACCAATCTTTCTATAATCAGGTAGAACAGGGTGTGAATAAACTCTTGAAGGTCACATTAAGAAACACATATGTGAAAAGAAGCAACATATAGGAGTAATCTACAGAATTTAAAATTAATGGAAGGAATCTCACAAAGGAAATTAAATTGCAAGAGAAAACACCAATGAGGAAAATTTTAATATTAGCAACAGAAGAGAAAATTTTACAGCCAATTTAGTCATATGATACGCAATATTAAATTGGGTTTAGATTTCTTGTTAAAAAATATGTTGGCATTTAATTAGGAAAACTTTTGTAAGAAAACAAATTGTCTAACATTACAAGAGCACTTCAGTGCAAGTTCAGTAAGACACATGTTTATGTAATTTTTTTTTTTTTTGCTTTAATGCTAACTTTATGATTTTCAAAATTAGGATATGTTTATATTAAGCCAGTAATTAAATTATGCCATATACTTTAATACAAAAATTATGACTTTTTTTAAGGAGGGTAGAAAAATTGTTCTAAGTAACATGCATAATACTGAGATGTTGCTAGAAAGTTAAATAAAAAAATTATACAAGAATACATTGCATGAAAATGGCAAATCAATTTAAATCTTAAAATGACAGAGGTAAATAAAGAAAGCCATACTGTATCATAAGGTTTCTTTCCACCTAATGCTACCCAGAAGAAATTTTCAGGTTCTTCTCCTTCATTTAGCACCTGGATACTATGCGTTTCCTATAAATATTAATGCAATAAAAAAAAAATAATAATAATAAAAAGAAACACAACTAAAAATAAGCATGAAAGTGTTCAAAAATATAACGATCATGTGAACCTTACAAATAAATAAATATATAATTTGAAGGAAATATTTTAAATGTATTGAAACTCTTCCAAGTTCTATAAATAATCAGAATAAAATAAATAAACAAACTACTTCAGAAATGATATTACTAACTACAAATGAAAAATATATTACACTAGATCTTTTTTCGCCATAGAATCATTAATGAACCATCTTTTAATAATTATAGTTTCAAGATCAATTACTTTCTTCACCAGGTGGTTAATAACAGAGAGGGCAGTTCAAACAACAATGTTTTTTTCTCTCCTTGCATTAATCCTAAGCATCCTTTTTTGCATTGACATTTTTATTACTATGGACCTTAATTCACCCTTGCACTTCATTTTCAGTTTTAGGTCAAAGAATTGGATATTCCCTCACAGAATCAGTTTTCCTCTTCACATGCAAATTACTTTCTGCTAATATTAACTGATGAAGAGAGCAGATTATTAATTGCTCTCAAAGCTACAGTTATTAAAGAGTATTTTCTTAACTTATTTTAAAAAGGGGAAAAACAGAGAAGATTTAGCCCTATATATTCTATAAATATAACAAAGTAAAAGCGAAATTTATCAGCCAATTGTCAACACGACATCAGTTTTGATTACTCATGAGATGTTTTTGCTTTATAATAGAGATGGTAACTGGCAGGCATGTATGTATTTTAAATGTAATATTACTAACTAAATACATTTTCTTTACTTTGAATTACAGAATTCATTGCAATTAGGAACACATTTTAAAAGAAAATAGAAATTTCTTATTATATTTGAATATTAAAGAGACAATAACAATTAAATGAACATTGGATTGTCACTTTCTTTTTTTTTTTACCCCACAAATACTAAGTTTTTACATGACATATTTTCCGGTGTATAAGTCAACCCTGTATTTTTAACTGTAAAGTGGATTTTTTTTTTTTTTTTTTTTTTTTTTTTTTTTAATAATAAAATTGAAAGCATTGAAGATTGGCATTCTGTAAACATAAAATATTTCGAAGAATTTTGCAAATCTAAGAGTGGTGAAGATCATTTAGATTTCCGGATAAATAATTTACAAGATCAAATGATATGACAAAACTAAATTTCTCTTTCTATTGATTTTTTTTTTTGCTGAACATATTTAAAATTACAGTAACATGCACTTTCTTTTATCTAGTTCATTTCATAGATATAAATCAACTATTATTTTTTTCTAAAAAAGAAATTAATATTTATGTAACAATAATTATATATATTATTTTTTATGCCAACATTCCTTTTTCAATACACATACAGACACAGAATGCATAACAATGAATGAGGTATCTTATGAAAAGTTTCTGAACAAGTTTTTGACATTGTACACTCATTGTTTAATTAAAAACTACAGTTAATTAAAAGTTAATGAAAAAATGTACCAGCAAACAATCTCAAAGATTGCAATACGAAAGCCTTACACAGATCCATTGGTTACAGAAAATAACAATAATTTTTAACTAATGTGCAAAATATGCTGGAAATGATCAGTTTCGTGGTCAGAATGGTAAGGAGATGATAAAAATTTATTTTGTAAATATTGCTAAAGCTAAAAATAGCGATCGTCAGATATCTGATTTTATACCTGGTGTATAAGTAGATTCCTTAATTTTCTTTGTGTTTTGATAGTTAAAGTATAGTAGTTTTTTTCTTCCTAGGAAACTTGAACAGATTCTTCCAAATTTAGAAAGACAAGATACATAAAAAAATTTACAAGTACAAAAATAAATCAGGAAAACGAAGTTTCAAGAGCTTAAATTCTCATTTAATTTAGTTATTACATTTATCTTCAGATAAGATTGGACTGTACAGTCAAATTAAACAATAAAGAACAAAATATATAGTGATTAATAAGAATATATTAGTCCAATAAATATTTGGACAATCTTTTCCCATCATGTAGTTTGCAAATTAAGTTAAAATTTCTAATTTATGTTGGCTTCTAATACATAAGAATGAAAAATATGTAAGGTATCCAAAAACCATAACTTATTTTGTATAGCTTTATCAGATAATGCAAAAACATTGTCCAAAGGATTAATTATACATATAAAATAGTTTAAATCATATTTATATAATAGTATAAATAACATATAGTAATAAAAACTTCAGTCCATCATATGCAATTTAAGTATTTTAGAAAATAAATAATACAAAAGAATATAATTAAAGAATGATTCCTTTTAAAATCATAGAAGTAAATATTCATGCACTGTCACCATTTATAACCTATTATTAACAAATTTCTATTCAATCATTTAATTAGTGATCATAAAATCCTTGAAAAAGTTCTTAAATTTTACATACCATATTTATTAAATTAACTAATATGAAAATAATAAACATAATATTTTTTAGGGACAACTGCCATATCAGTTTCTTTTTTTTATACATCTGTCATAACCAACAAAATGCTACTATACTTACAGTGTCATATAGTTTGTTTGCAATTTCTTCTGCAAGTTTAGCTTCATCTTCATCACTTTTAGAGCCAATCCATACATAGACAATGCCAGAATTGTTTACTTTATCAAAAGGCACTTTCAGGATATAACTAGAAATAAGTAATTTTGATAATCCATCATAAGAGGAAAAATTGAAAAATAAAGGTACACATAATAAATAAGAACTAGCTATAGTTAATAAATAATTTTTTGCTGATTTGTATTTTAGAAAATTAACTACTGAGGATAATTTTAAAGATAAACCAAAATGTTGAGTATAATTTTTATTTTTGTGATTTTAATTTTTACATCTTTGTTTAAAATCTCGAAATAAAGTGTACACTGGATAGCAACTTATTGTTTTGTGTTCACATAAAGGTACAGTCGTGGAAAAAAAAAAGTAAACACCCCCTACTAACTCCTCAACAAATTATCGTAGAAGAAAGTTACTGGTACCGAACGATTGGAAATAAAATCTACTTTTAAATGATGTATATAAAATTTGCTTAGGGGGCCATCTACATAATAAAACGAACCATAACTTTGTTTTTTCAATAGCAGTACCCAATTCTGACAGCATAAATGAACTCTACACCCTTCAATTAGCCTAAAAACGAATTTTTATGCAATTCATACCATAAGTTTCCGAGAAATTAAATATTTTAAAACGAGCATATTTTAAGGGCCGTATCCAAATTGAAGTTCCGTACTAGATTGTTAACCAAGAGAGCCCCTTCCTTGATCAAGGCACCTTAAGCGCCACTCAAGGAGTCAATGAAGCATGTTAGATTACAGTACAGCAGAATAAATTTCAAAATGTCTACTCACTTCCATCATAGACGGCCCCTTAAACCATCATTTTGGCGTTTTTTAAGCATAATTTGAAAACTACTTGGAAGAAAAATGTGAAATTTTTTAATTTCCATAAAGCAGAACTTAATAAATCTAAATCCATCAAAAAAACTGTAGGTTGCAATTCATAATTTTTTTGAATATTAATTTTATAATTTATATCATAAAATTATAAAAATTGCAAATTCAGCTTATTTATGTTTGGGTATATTAGTATTATTACTACAAAAAAAATTAGCACATTAGGAACATAATTTTGGGAGATATAAATAAAAATATGAAAATGTAATTTAACATTAGAAGCACTAAATTTTGAATGTGTATAATTCAAAAACTTATCATTCAAATGACTTGAAATTTGGTGTCTAGGTATAGTTTGAACCGAAGATTTGAAATATCTTGTTAAAATTGGGTATTGCCATTGAAAAAAATGAAGTTTGGATTAGTTTTAATATGTAGATGACCACTAAGAAAATTTTATATGCATCATTTAAAAGTAGACTTTATTTCCAATCGTTCGGTACCAGTAACTTTCTTCTACGATGATTTGTTGAGGAGTTAGTAGGGGGTGTTTACTTTTTTTTCCACGACTGTACATAATTCAGATTTTCTAAATTCACATAAAGGTACATAATTCTGATTTTCTAAGTAACCAATATAAACTTAAATGCATCTGGAAAAACAAAATGAAAGAAAATTCAAGTAATATTTCAATGCAATATAGGGAGAAAAAAAAGAATCTACAATTGTGACTAATATTATCTTTTATAAAGAAAGTTAATATATGCATTCATTCAAAGTTAAATATATGAGCTTTTACATTTGAAAGAATATTCTGTTCTTTCTTTTGAAAAATGGGGTATATGGATATAACTGAATCTGACCCACACTTTAAAATATCAGGTTACTCAACCAAATGCAGGATTAGAGTCCCAGTGAAAAAGTCCTTCAAATTTATTGATTTTTGTGCATTTTATTTTTTTTCATCTAGTAATATATTAATAATTTTTGACAAAATACTCAAATTAAGTTTAAGAATCATGGCATATTAGAAAAAAAATTATACATTTATTTTACTTCTCTTTTAGTTTGGAATAAAATAGCCTTTTCAGGTACAAAAATCCAATTCATTATTAAAGAGAATTTTTTCACCAGATATTGTATCAAATTTTCACTTGAAAACGACATACTATTTTCAAAGAAAAAAAAATAAACGGTCAAGTGCGATAATTACTCATGCACAGAGGGTTCCATACAATAAATATATTAATCGGGCATGAAAGCAGGAAATAGTGAAAAAAAGTGGAAATTTTTTTCCATCTATACAACGGCAGCAAATTTTTGTAATTTAGATATATTTTAACAGGAATTTATACAATAAAGGGAAATATAATGGTAGGTATGATTGTTATTTTCTTTTTGTAACTTAGAAAACACTTAAAAATGAATAAACTAACAAAAAAATGTATAGGTTCATTGAATCAAAAAAAAAAGGGAATGGAAGGCAAATTGCTAAAAGTGTAAATCCAAATATATATATGATGAATTTATGTGAAGTGCAGTGATTAACTTTTTAAAACATATATTCTGGGTAGGTTCATTGCTTAAGATTTCCCTTCTCTTTCCTAAGGAGAAAAAAAAATCTCCATGCTCAATATATGCACATCAAAGTAGTAGTTGTCTTAGAAATACATCACTGAAACAACCCAAAAAAGTTGTATAAATGAGATAAAATATTCTATTTCAAAAATTACCTTATGTAAACTTCTTAAAGTCTAAGAAAACTTCACTCGGGAATGACAACTCAATCAACTACATTTACATAATTCTCAGATGGACGTAGGATAAGCTGGTCTTTTATTTAATAGCTCTACTAGACAGCAGTTCAGAAATTCTATGGGTTTAAGTAGACAAAAAGTCTGAAGAGTAAATTTACCAGTCCCCCCCCCCCCCCCCCGGTATGCTTTCAAAATTTTCTTTGAATTTTTACATCAATCCAGAGAATAACCAAAATTGTATTCAAAAAGGTGGAAATCCTCCTTAAGGAGGAACTCTTTCATCCCTGATTAATTAGTAACTATAAAATAATTGCTAAGAATAATAAGACTTTGTAAAAAATTGTACAATGTAAGGTTCGGTATAGCTGTATATACTAGAAAATTATAAATGGATATACCATGAAAGCTCAAAGATTTATGAAGCCTAAATAGCATCAAATATTGCTCTTCTATATCTCTTTTTTTAATTTTTTCTTAATCTGTTTATGATGAATTTAATTTGATGCTGACAATAAAAGTAGTGCATATTTAAACTTCTTTTGGCATTTCATAAACTCACATTCAGCGTAGTAATAATCTTTTCTTTTTACAGAGTACCCAAAATAAAACCATTGTTCAAAGTTTAAACTTGGCATTGCGCTAAGCTTGACTCGAAAGGAGGTCACAAAGTTGCAGCGCTGCCTTGGTCCATGCCACATTTTTCCAGATAGGTTTTTAATTAACCTTTAAAGACATGGGTGGCATATTGAGAGACCACTCAATGCAAGCTAGTTATGAATTCCATAGTAATTATATGATTAATTCTAATAATTAAATTAAGTCTGTTTCTAAAAGTTTGGCTTTTATTGCTTCTATACTACTGCTGGGCACTGCACCACTCAAATAATTAAAAGTTGTTATATAGGATTTAAAAGACGATGGTGCATAGAGTACGCCACCCATGTCTTTATGTATATCCAAACTGCCCATGTTTTAAGGGTAAATATCTCAACTAATTAACGACAATTATTTTCGAAAATCATTATCAACAATCCTTTTATACTTCTGCGACGATAGGTACCTCCAGCGCTCCTCAACTTCTTTGCTGAACGCCCACAAGTCGAAATTTGTGTGTAACGAAAAAATGAGATTTTCTCAAAACTATGTGATCTAGGATAATCGCTATAGTTTTCCTGCAAGGTTTAAATTAACTTCTACTAAACGTAATTTTTTCATAATTTTAATTTCAGTAGATTTGGAAATAGAGGGGAGGGGAACATATTTTTGCATTACATTTTTGGCAATATCTCTGAAAATATAATACATGAAATTAAAAAAATATATATTTTTTGAGTTCGGCATTACGAAAGCTTTCACACGATACAAAGATTTTTTTTTTTTTTTTTAAATAAATTAGCCCCTCTACATTTTTCCTAAATATATTTATAAATAGTTAATAATCTACAAATATGTGGGTCAATAACCTTTATTACTTCAGTCAATTTGAACTTTCCACGTTTCATACTTTACGAGTAAAATGGTTGTGACAGACAGACACAGAAGTGATCTTATATTGGTTCCATTTTTACTTTTTTAAGTACAGAACTCTACAAAAGAACTTTTGTAGGACTACCGGTAGAAATTTAGTACTTACCCTTTGAAATTAAAAATAAGATTTCTAAGAACTTTATAAGGTTAAGGACTGTAAAAATCATGCTGATTCTTTCTTGATTTTTGAGAATACATTAAGTAATCAATCATGCCTCAAATGCTTAATGAAAGAAAAAATACAGAGCTGACAGGATAGGATTGAGAATGAAGGTAAAATTAGGTTTCAAATTATTACATTGTAACTGCGAAAAGGGCTTTTTGATCTTTGTATTTGCTTCTTATTTTAATTACAACACTATCCTTTTGCTTGAATGTTGTACTATGAAGCTTGATTTTTTTTTCATTTTCAAACAAACATACATAGAATTTTTTTTATTATTGAGCTTCCTAAAAAACCTGTTAAATTATTTGTCCAATTAAAAAAATAAAATAAAAATGCTGATTTTTTTTTTTCTTAAGTCATGTGCATTATTCTTTCTAACACCTGCTTTTATTATGATCTGAAGACTGATATTTATAACTGTCTAAACATATACCCATCTTCTATCCATTAAAAATGCTCATTTACTGCTTTCAAAAGTATAAATCTTATAAGTGGAAAAAAAAATATATTTTTTTAATTTTTCAGCGAGTTTTTTTTTTGTAATGTATGGCAATAAAATTTTCTAATTTATTTTAACACATTAAACTGAACATAAATATGAAAAATGCTTTTAAAAACTGCTATGATCATATTAAACACGTAATTGGGGGGGGGGGGGGGGGGGGGAATGCATAACCACACACATTTTGGAACATTTTCTATTTCAAACTAATCTGAGTTTTGTATTTATGCTAGCTCTTGTTAAAATATATACAGTGAAACTTGGATAATTCGAACTTGTTTAATTTGGAATTCTGGATAATTTGAATTTTTTGCTCAGTCCCTAGATTTCTGTATTAAAATAATGTAAAAAAAATCGTGGATATTTCGAATTTTATTTTGGATAATTCGAATTTTTCATACGATTGCTTTTAATATTTTACAGTAAAAATTGTTTCTGAGCCTTTTATCAGCTAAAGTGCAAAATATATTAACAGTTTATTTTAGTGGTTTTTCTAAAGAAAAGAAAGGTGATGGTTTGGAATATCACTATATGGGGACTTCCAGGGAATTTTCTGAGCCAAGCAAAATCCTGCTTTGCAAAATCCCAAGAATTGGACACACCCTTCAGCAGTAGAATCTATTTTAGTGCGAGTTGAAGGATCAAACTCTGAAATTTTTGAGAAACAAAAAAGAAATTTGAAAAACAAAAACGAGAGATTGTCCTTTTTATTGACAATTGTATGGCTTCCAACAGCATCCCTAAAATGAAAAGTGTGAAAATTTTTTACCCCGGCCAACACAAGGTCTGTGATTCAGCCGATGCACGGTGGGTGATTTACCTATTCTAGCTGGCCAAAATTATTTTTGCCGTCAATATAATCGCATCGCCATGAAATTGAAAAATGTTATTAATATTCACTATTGAATGTTAGATATTGCAAAATGTAGCATGTAGCAGTAATAATTTTGTTACAGGGACATTCAAACGTATTTCATTAGATTACAGTCTATGGAGAATAATAGTTTGCAGTGGTTTTTAATGATGTTTCATAATTTCAAACACTTTGAAATTAATGTACATATCTATGAAGTGCACTACAGGATGATTGCTATAGATGGATAGCATTTATCGATCATTTACAGGGACACTAAAAAGAATTATGTTACATTGTGGTCTTTGGAGAAAAAAATTTTGTGGTGTATTTTGTTCATGTTACACTATTTCAAAAGTATTTAAATTGATATATATCTCCGAGGTGCTCTATAAGATGCTTACTATTGAATATGATGTTCCATTCATCTTTCATATACAGGGGCACTAGAGTCCTGCATCGGGTCGGGTTATCCGCTTTTACCCAAAACCGACCCGAACCCGAAATAATAAAAGCCAACCCGACCCGTCCC